>VZTG01004479.1:1794053-1873440 GCA_013397845.1 Melanocharis versteri
CTCTTCCTTTTTAAAAAAAAAGGATAAGTTTTTTTTTTTTTTTTTTTTACAGATGCAATTTATTCTGTATATTATACAAAGTAGTTTTGGGGAGCAAAATTTTCTCTATATTTTTTTTCTTGTCTCATTTTGTAAATTAATATAAGGTTAACAAAGATGTTCATAAATTCCCATTTCTAATTATACAGTTACTAGAGTCATTAATTTCCTGTGAGACTAATGAGCTAACAATGCACAATGAATTTTTTTCCATTATATATTTGTGTTCATGTTTCTGTGGTCTGAGTAAATTGTACTTGGCATCTGTACAAAGCAGATCTACTCCAAAGTATAAATTATATAGGGCTTTGTTTTGTTTTCAGGACTGCTTTTCTTTTTTTCTTGTTGCTGTTAAGCCTGTCTGATTTGTAGAAGATTAATGAAATTTAATAGTTTAGTTTTAATACTCTGACTTCTTCTATCATTGTTATAGCCTGGGAATGTCTATTCAATGAAGGATTAGAGTATGTTTTCTTTTTCTTGATCAGAAACAGTTAAATATGCCTTTTATGGAACTATAAGGAATTTGAAAGATCAGGGTGATGTATGCAATGATCCAGGTGAAAATTCAGTTTACCTCAAAAGCAGTGTTCACTCCTTAGGCTGAGGATTTCTACTTGATAATATGTAAAACTCTTTTTGAAATATATTAGTCAAAACCTTTAGAATAACTGTGCAACTCTTTGACTGGAAGACTAACAGAGCTAGGATTTCCATTAATCCCCTTCATATGAATGACAGGTTTTGCACACATTTAGGTGACACAGAAACAGAACACAAAATATGGATGGCTAGTGGCACCTTCTCCTTATACTTTGTTTATCTGTTGGCAAGCACAGCCAGGGAGGTGTTTCACAGAAGGGCTAATCTGACTGAAAATGTGTCTTTTTCCAACAGTAATGGTTTGCCAATTAAAATACTTTCTCCCTACATATTTTGATACTTTTATATTTTTTCATTGTCACAGCTACAAAGACTCTGTGTGTCTAGGTGTGTGTTAATTCCCTTTGATTTCTGTAAGGAAACGATCAAATTAGAGCAGAAAGTACTTTTGAAAATTCCTCATTATTTTGTAACCTGACTTCTTGTGGAAACTATGCAAAGACAAACTCACTTTTTCTATGGATGAGTCCTTTCCTTTTGAACTTAATGAAGGATTTTCTACATTTTTTAGCAGAGTGATTAGAGAGTCAAAGGTAATTATGTTCTCATTAATTTTTGGTAATATGTGGCCAAGCAGAATAGGCAGATCATGTCAGTTTCCTGTCCGAAGAAAAGTTTTCAGACACCCTAGCAAAAAGTAGCACAGATACCATGAAAAAAAAGTTTCAGTCAGACCTAGTCCTTTGAATAGGAAATTCAATCAAAGTCAAGTTACTAATGCATGTAAAATGTTGTTTCATTTGTTCTAGAGTTGATGAAGAGTTTGATTTGCTTTTTCAAGGGGATGTATTATACAAGGGTGATTTTTATAAATATTTTCTCTCCAGAACTATAACAGAATTCATAGCAACACTCAAGAACTACTGAGAGAGCAGAAGAAAAAATGATCATCATAAGAAAACAAATAAGTACAAATGACAGTACCTTTGCAAATATGTCCTTACTGCTTATGAATTCAGAACATATCCGAATTCTGACTATTTGTTGATTTTATAAAATTTTTCGTAGGTTCAAAATGGCATTACACTGACTAATTATCTTTAATCAGTACTCTAGCTTTAGTTCTGTCATTTGCCATGTAAATATCATTAATCTTGTCATCAACCTAACACTTTTTTCTTCAGCTACAGAAGGTCACAACTTCAGTTGAAATTGAATCTAATCTTGATTTGAAAGTCTAGTATTTAATATGTATAGAAAAGGTGTTAGACAAAAAAGATCTCTAGTCTTTTGCTTTTACTATACACCATTTCGACATTTTGATTTAGGAATCCTGAAACTAATGCTTTTCCTAAATTTCTTGAAAGAAGTCTTTCTAAAAATGTGTTTAACTTGATGGTTCACCTCCATGCAAACTACTATAACAACTGTTTTCATTTCAATACACAGTGAAGAAGAAACTAATCCTCGTTATATCGTTTCAGCTGCCAACAGTAGAGACTCGTTACCACCTGGGAAATGGCAAACACAAAGTTCTCTCCTTACTCTGCCTGAAGATGCTTTATTACCAGATGCCCAAGAAAGCACTGGGTGAATTCCCACAAATTTTAATAAGAAAATGGTGGCAGGAAAAAGATCTGTGTTACATACATTTCAGCAGTGATTGTGTTAGTCAGTTTTTGGTAGGTCACTTTCTTATCACGTTTGCTTGATTTTACAGAAAAAATAGTTACAGTATTTGAAGAAAGGAAAGACCAAACGAAGTTGTTGCTCCAGCTTTGCCAACGTACTAAGTAGATTGAATTACATTGTCATATATAGTATTAAACTGACATTAGATTTAATCTTAGCTAAAAGGCCAAGGAGAATAGGATGCTTGAAGTGAAACACCAAATAAAGAAATATATAATTCTCATTTTAATAAAATTAATTTTATTCCTTCTGTCTTTATATAGAAATATGTATCTATGCAACAGCAAGCACAACTGCAGCTAATATTTGTGTGACCTTCAATATTATGGTAATTTATTTAAATGTTCTTTGTTAATTAAAATATTTCACATAAAAGGCAACTAACTTACTTTTACCAATTAATTATATCTTTGAAATTTTGGAGTGATCAATTATCATAATCAACAAACATTATGGAAATAAAATAACAAATGAGTCTCAAATGCCAAGTGGTCTGTTTTTGGCTTGTTTTTTACTCCTAATTTAAAGGAATAACTATTTTTAAAATGAAAATCAATTTATGTGTTGTTCAGTTCTACATAAAATAATAATAGAATCTTCAATAACAGGGAAAGTAATACTTTCAAAAATCTTACTCATTACAAACTTCATAAAGTATGTACACTACTGTCATGGTTAGGAATGGTATTCTCCAGTTTAGCACTGCCACTGAAAAGACCACCTGTCACTCCGCTCTCCACCTCCACTGGGAGACAAAAAAGCAGGGATCAGGAGTTGAGATAAGAATGATTTACTGGAAACTGCAATGACATAAGAAAAAGAAGAGTAACAGAAACAATCTTAACAACAAGAGGTATAAGGCAAAGAAAGAATTAATACACAAAATAAAATAAAATAATCCCAGACCCTTCCACCCAGAAGGAACACCCTTTCCTGTGGAAGCCAGAGCCCCATCCCTCCCACACCTGCAATGATATAAGGTGGTATAGAATAACATCTGGACCCTGGCCACACCCATTCAGCCACGCCCCCTCCCAGCTACTGCAAAAAATTAACACTGTCCAGGCAGAAATCAGATGGGTACATATCTAGTGATTTGGCAAATGTTCCACCTTTAGAGCTGTGAAAGAGCTCTCCAAGGTTACTATTTCAGTGACTCAAACACAAATGAAGCTTCTTGAATGAAGCTTCTTGATTGTTTGTCACAAGGAAAAAAAAGGCAGAAATATTATTCTATTCAATGTGTTCTTCAAGAGTGAATAACCACTGCAAGTTGAACATGACAATATATGAGCAGAAGATGAAAAAGGTCAGAAAATATTGTGCTGCCTCAAGATATTCAGTGTTTTCCAATTGTTAGACAGCTTGTTGGGTAGTTTTTAGAATATTATTTGCATAAAAATATCCTAAATACTTCAAAACCAAGTTTTGAAGGACTTTAAGAGCCTCAAATTTTTATTGGCAATGGTTTTCAACAGTAGATTTTTGAGTTATATACAGTAGGCACAGGATAAAATCCAGTAGCTATTTCTTTTCCCTTTTCCATGCTCTAACAGTCATGGAGCACAAGAGGAGAGGGAAATAATGGTCCACTGATGAACATCTACAACATACCTGGTTAGAGATCTGCAAGTGGGTTCAAAATCTGGAAGCTGTGGTTAATCTTGTGCAAAACCTAACTATGAGGTACCCAACCATGTGCTCTAGATAGCATGGGGTAGGAAAATGAACTATAATGTCCTAGGAAAAACTGTGACAGTTTTACTCTGATGACATGGCTGTTATAAACACAGGAGGCTTTATGGTAATAGAAACTTCTTTCATGTCTTGTGCTGAAGGGATTCCCTTTGTACTACAGCATGAAAGTGGAATCAGTCTACAGGACTTGAGGATGCCTGTAACTGGCCACCTAACCCACCATAAAAGACTTGAGTCAATTAATCAAGCTATTGGGTACTGTTCAGACTTCCCTCCTTCTTCCTTCCTTCCTTCCTTCCTTCCTTCCTTCCTTCCTTCCTTCCTTCCTTCTCCTACAAAATTTTAGATCTTATCTTCACAAAATAGAACTCAAAATTTAATGCATAACAGAGATTCTCTACCTGTCTTTTAAAAAAAAAAATAATATTATTTTTAATTTTTTTGTTGTATTGTTTTGTTTTTTTCTTTATAGCGCCAGCCATCATCATTATTTCTGACTGCTTTCCAGGTAGAACGGACAATGTAAACATAATCCCTCTGAGGAATTAAGGTTTCTTAGTGAGAATGTTTAGGAGATCTTGCATTTGTACTTGGAAACTGTAGATGTGATGAAGAATGTGAAGGCAATACTGAAACTGGTGAAGTTATGTAATGTGTTTGAGTTTCTTTTCAAGTACGTGTGGAGTGACACATTTAAAGAAAAATATATATAAAATTGAATTTTCTTTTTAAGTGTGCTTTTATGGATATTTTTCTTTCTGAAAAGTTGTAATATTAAATTTATAACTCAGAATAGAGCAGCCATCCCGGTCCCACTCTGTATGAGATGTAGTCAAGAAGTTCTAACTAGTAGCCATTGTAGGTTAATATTTGTATTAATTAAGAAAGAAGTAAAATCTGCCTGCCAAATAAGCAAAATCACCAAAGAGATTTCTGGCTTACACTCAGCTTTATTCTTGAAATTAAATATTGTGGCTCAGGATCCTTTTGCTTTAAACATGTATTTCTGTGGACTGAATGCTTTGATCATATCCTCTTCGCTGTGCCTACTCTTCATGTCAGAGATGAAGGGCTGGGAATCATTAAGTTTTGGCAGCTTTGTGTCACCCCAAGTTGCTCCTATTCAGGGAAATGCCCTGACTGGATGTTTAAGCTGACTTCTACCCTCATTTGCATCAGCACAAAAAATACCAGTGATTCTGGTGCCAGAGTATTTTTCTCCTTCAAAAAGAAAATCAAACAGCATGACGGAACCTGGAAGACTGAACAAGCAGCTCCATCTGAATAAAGAAGTACGAAAAGGGAAGAGAAAGTAGCTGATGCAAAAGCATGTTTTTGTATTTGTGCTTTGCACTTTGACTTTAGTGGATCACATCCCTCTGAGCCTGGGTTGGGAAAAATAGCCTCTGTGTGATGTGTCCTACAAAAGGCTCAGCAAAGCCTTCCATTGCTCTGAAATAGAAGTGTAGCATTTTAAATTAAGTAACTGCTTTTTAACTGAAAGGAGGGCCAAGGCATTCAGACACTTCTCTGGTTCTCAAATATTCTTTGTGGATGGATATTTTTTATATATTTTTTTAATATCTTACACATACTTAAATTTTTTTTGATGTAAGGATATGTGATGATATATGTTCATTGTTATATTATTTTAATTTTTGTTTTATTTTTATACATAATTTTATGTATATTTTTACGTATTTACATTTATATTTACTTCTTCCTTTACATAAAAACAAAAATAAAAATAACATTCTAATTGGTTTGCAGTCAGAAGTTACAATGATCAAATACTGAGGAAAAGGTTATTTCTTGTGCTGTCCTCCTGCAGACATTAAACCTTACCTTCTGAAGATGAAAACTCAGAATCTTACCAGATCATCCAAAAAAGTTTAACTGAGTGAAAGAGAAAAATTTCTGAAAGAAAAGGCATATTACAAGAGCTGATTTTTGCTGTTTTGATTTAATATTTATTTTTATCTTTAGATAAAATTATTTGCATGATACATTTCTTTTTGTTCTTTTTATCTGCTGACTGAAAGTAACAGAAAATTTTCCAAATAATTAGAAAATATGTATTTTGAATAATGAATAAATGGACATTACCATTTTTTACTTTCAAGAGGTTATTACTAGTATCATAATACCTGGTATATTTGGAAGACCAATGTAAAATGTAACCCATGTGCAGCCATTCATCAGTCTTTGTGGTGGCCAACATGACAACTGGACCATGCTGTTGCAGAACAGCTGAGTTCCTCAGCTACCTGCTTTCCTCTTCTCAATGTACCCATTTCACAACTCTTAAAAATGAGTACAGGACACGCTAGCTTTCATTTTCAGTGCCAGTTTACTCAATGTGACATTCAATACCCAATGTATATTAGAAGGATTCAAAGTCTGGACTTTCACCAGTACTGTTGCCGTTATCATGCAGAACTCATGCTGTCAGCTCTTTAGCTCATGTCTCTTCTGAAGGTGCTCCTCTTTCTCCTTTAACAGGCTTTTTCTGTAAAGGAGAGGGGGAAAAAATTGCCCTTGGAATGGTGCGAATAACAAAGTCTGGCTTCCTTGAAGACTTTTTCAGGATGCCAAGTCTCTGTTTGAAAAATGATGCATTGTAAGAGTTGTTTCATGCTAGGATGAGAACATCCCAAAAAGAAATTTGTGGTTGTCATAGCTCAACTTTGTTGCACATATTGGGAATAAGTTTGGAAATAAAGAAGCAGTCAAGGTTTTCTCAACTCCTTCAAAAAAAAATCGCTAAAATTGGGCTACATTTCAGCAAAAGGGAAACAAAAACAAATTAAAGAAGGGCAGAGAGAGGGGAACAGAGTAGTTACTAAAGAACTATTATTAATAGTAAGTGATGGCTTCTGCCTTAGAATTGCTAACACGCCTTTGTGGATGCCTGACATTCTCCACAGTGTTCCTCATTCTAACTACACCTGAGACAGGCAGTAGCATTGCTCAGCCTCAGAAATGTATACACCTTCTTTTATGGGCTGGGTTTTTTTCCCTCTGCCTAACTTTACAAACTGAGGGGATCTGTAAAATTAGGTGAAGTACCTAAACTGAGCTTTTGCAAACCTTTGCACACTCTAGAAGTGAATATGACAAGGTCTACTCAGGTATAGCTTATATTTTCTTCATCTCCTCAGTTCTTTTGACACTCTTCTCATCAAATTCTGACAGTTCTGTGTTTTCTCTATTCTATTAAAATGGACAAATTTTATATTTAGTGATAACACTTGTATTTTACTCTAAGGCTAAATCTAAACCTAGATGTTTCAATAATCAAGACAAAAGGAGAACACCTCTGAACTTGAATGAACTATTGACCAGGCTGGCTAGCCAGGAGTACAAAGGAAAAATGAAAGAATGAGAAGAAAACCCCTAAGCATAAAGTAATCTCACAGTATCATTGTCTTCGCAACCTCCTAAAAAACTAACACAGTAATTAAAAATCAGTGGAATTGTGATTAATAGTCAGAATTTTCCTACTGGTGTGCAGTAGAAGATGAATTTGAACCTGTAGGAATAATGATCACAATTTCAAATGCAGCATGAACAAGGACACACACCAGTGCTACATCATCTTTGCTTTCATGAGCCGTGTCCGTGTGACTCTCCCTTGTGGGAAAAACTACACAGGTGCTTAAATAGTTTGTAGAAACTGTCAGTAGCCACCATAGGACTGTAACAGACATCCACAATGTGAAGTCCAAAATAGATACCAAATGCCTATCTTAATAATTGTTATTTTTCTTGAAACAGTGTTTTTGGAGGTTGTATTGCTGGTGACTAGTTGTAAAATTTTTATGGACAAGAGAAAGTTGTCTTCTCATGTTTCCAAACTATTTCAACTGAGTGTTGACTAATAATCATATAAATTTGATGGATTGAAGTGCCACTAATAAAATAATCAAAGAAATGCTTTGTTTGTTGCTTATTTATAAGGAAGTGTATATTTATCCTTAGCTTATGAAAAGATATAATTGTGAGCACACATTGTTTACCTTCCAGGCATTTGGAGAACAAGTGAATAGAGAGAGGATGTTAGAGAAATGCTATGCTGCTTAATGACAGCCTTTATGAGGACAGGCAGATGTGATGGACAGATGGGTGGACTAACAGGACTAAATGCGTTATTAGCTGCTCAGACATTTGTTGAATGTCAGCCAAAACTACTGAATCATAGTAATTGACCATTGTTAAACATCTCCCATGAGGAGAACAACTACATGCATAACAAAAATGTGTAACATTTTGGTTAAGATGCAGAGACAGAAAAATGATTGTACAGACTCATATAAGCCCTGTTGTAAAGAGTTGAAAAAGTTTGTTTACTTTTAAAATGTCTGTGTGAGTTTCAATTACTCATCTATCTACGTAATAAAATATGGTTTTAAAAATATTTATATACTGAGTTCCACCTTCTATACATCAAGAAATACAATATCTGGCATTTTTATTATGCCCTTCAATCAAATAATTTAGAAACTTTTTAAATAAGGCTATTATCATCTCCAACATTTATTTTATTCTTCACTGAAATGCAGCCACTGCAAATGGAATACTGTAAATGTCTAACAGTGTTCAGCATAGAACGGTTCCTTGTAAAGTGTTAAATCATACTTATTTGTTCTCTGACATCTGCTGATGGATGAATCAAATCAGTAACTATATTTACAGAATAAATAAAAATATATTTTTGTCCTGACCTCCTTAAAATTAAACTGCACCTCACTAATATGCAGAGACTAATTGGAAATAGACTGTAGCACCTCTGAAGGAGGTCATAGTGTGAGGCACACCACAACAGTGAGTAATACTTGGGAACAAAAAATGATCTGCCTTCTAACATGACAAGAATGATTTGCAGTTAATAATAGAGGGAGTAAAGGCCAGTCTTTTCATTTACCCTTGGCTTCACCTAGGACAAAATAAAAAATCACTTCAGTTGCTCTGAGCTACTTGCCTTTTTCCCAATCATTATTGCTTAGTTATAACTTAGTGATAAAATCTGTCATTACTGACTTTATTGACATTAAAGTTGATTTATTTGCATGCCTGGTGAATAAGAACTGCATTATGCTGGCTTTCAGATTGCTTGCGTACTCAAGATAGTAAGTGCATCACTGACTTAATTGTCTTTTGCTGGTTCACTTGCTCTCTAATCTCAGTTTGAAAATAATATTGGGTCAAATTCAACCTTGGCATAAGTCCACTGACTTCAGTGGTAGTTCTCTAGAGAAGAATTTGATCCAGAAGAATCTGAACTGTCTATATGATAAAGCTTTTTTCCCTGCTATTGTATAATGCGTTAGTCAGAAAGAAACAAGACTTTTTCCTTCTGAAAATTAAGTAATTTATTCAGTTGGTGAAGTATGGACTCGTCTGCCTCTATTTTAGGGTCCTTATATTAAAAATGCTTGCATTTCCAACTAATTGTCCTGTGGTATGTGTTTATGGTAGGAGAAAAAAGAAACTAAACACTAATTGAGAAAATACAGTTTCACTGTAAAACAAATAAACTACAACGAAGCAAGATTTAATTCTTCACATAGCCAAACATTTCTGTAATGAGCTATTCCAGAATAAAAAGAAGTTTTATTTTGTTTACTGTTTTTCCAATGGTTTCCTTTCACTTTCTGGAGAGTTCTTTAGAAAAGATATTTTGGATCATAGTAATCTATTCAGCTATTTACTACACCCGTTTTCAACATATCTGACCAAGACAAAGACTGGGAAAAATTATTTGTATTTCAAGATTTGGTTTGGTATCCCAGTCTTGGACTTTCAGCCAGCCCTTCTGAGATGCAACTATTCAAACTACTCACCTTCAATTGGACTTTTAGTGTTAACACAGATGACATTGACCGTAAGTATTTGAAATAACTGAACTCTCATGAGTGACTGAAAGAACGGCCAGAAAACAAAACCTATGAATTATCTATATTAAGAATACCCAGAAGCCCTTCAGGCAAAAATGCAAATAGAAATTCAAGCTGAATCATGGCAGCTTTCTGAAAATCACTGGAGATTTCAGATCCAAAAATATCTACTATGGTAGATGGAAATGGTAACATTTTGACCTTAATTAAAATACGTACTTTCTCGAGTACTTGTAAAGAGTAAACGTGAAGTTTCACATAGAAATGTGTTTAAAATGGAACACTGTTGACTGCATGTGTGGGGTATTTAAAGATTTTCAGTGTTAATAGACAAACTTTGTCCAATGACAAAGAATAAAAATACCTCTGCATTGCAGGGACATTTATTTCATCCTCTTTGCCAAATGAATTCTCATTGAATTTCGCTGGAGTTTCTACTCTTTATAAAACCAATTTCTGTCTCTTTAGTGGGTATAATAAGATGAAGCTTACTGAGATACTGAAAACCAACTCATTAAATCTCTTGCAGCAATTCATCAATAAACATATGAAATGACTTTTCTCCTTAAACATCTTCTGTTTATCAGATTTTCTAGTTAAATTCAGTTAATCAGCTACCCCCCAGGACTTTAATCTCTCTTTGCTGAGTTTTAAAAAAAAATATTATCAGTAGTATTTTAAGAGTGCTCCCTGTGTTCTACTACACTGAAAGAGTCTATGATTGTTGACTCTAAGAGATTTTTGGTTTCTTGTTTTTGTTTGGTTTATGGTGCCAAAAGAGCAGACCAAATTAATCGTATGATACAGCTGGAGGAAAACTCAGAATGTCATTTAATTTTCTTACACCTGCAGAGAAGAGCAACGGGATATTTTTGACAGATGCTCGTACAACGCCCAGTGATGGAGATTCCACAGTCTCCACAGCAACATGTTCCACAGGTTCATTATTCTCTCAGAAAGATTTTTTTAGTGTTTTGTGAAAATCTTTCTAGTGTAATTGAAAGAGTTTATATTTGCTTTTATGGCCTAATCCTGACAACCAGTGCAATGTAACAATAGGCCATTTAGATGTATATATGCTAGTGTGTGAATAAACAAATAATTTCTTGATATGACTTTTAAATTTGTTGTCTCTGTTTCCTTTGTAGGGTGAAATTTATCCTAGTAGTATGAATTATTATGAGTCATTCAACTTATCCATTAGTTACAATAATTTTACAGCATAATTTTTGTATCATTTACATCACAAAAGTATGGTTCTAATTGTTAAATCTTCCCCGATATCTTATCTTCATGTTCTTTCATGTCATCTCTAGAGCTTTTCTGATGGCAGGCCAGAAATCCACTGAAATGTAGTAACACATTTTCAATCCTCTATTGTTATTCAATAGAAATTAACATTTTATTTGCTTTGCATTTTTATTTTTTTTCTTAAGTACATTGAAGAATTAAATACATTACACATTAAATGTTCCTTAAATAAATTGCCCATCATGAAACTATTCTTTTTCTTAGTGATTGGTGTTGATTTAGGAGGTGTCAATATGGATAAATTAATGTGAAGTGGCCAAATCCAACATTCACCTTTGCTTATAATTTAGGAATTTTCTTTAGTGTTGTGACAGCTAATTCTCTGTCTTGTTTATGCATGATATTCTTTGTTGTTTTTTTAATTCTTGACCTACATAATTTTCAGAAAGAGATTTTAGTCCATCTTTCTATTTATCCTTTTCTTCAGGACATTAATAAGTGTGTAATAAACGTGTCAAGTACCACTAGTGTTAGAAAGAATACAGGGGCATCTCATTATTAACCTTCTTCCCTGTTGAAAATGAACACTTATGCCTACTCTTTGTTTTCCTATCTCTGAGCCATTTTCCAATTTGAAACAGAACTTTTATAATTTATTCTGTGGCTCCTGTTTCCTTAATAATCTCTTGTGAAGTATTTTATCAAAGACATCTTAAAAGTCCAAGTAAATTATTTTTATTTAATGGGTGATTTTTTTCTATTAACTCTTTACTGTGTTTTCTATATCAATACAAGGCAGCTGGATGTATTCCAGAGTAAGTGAGAAAGCTGGTGCTTTCTTAATTATTTCCAGTTTAAATAGTCCTAGTTTAGACAGGTGAGAAGGTTCAGATTCTGGTGTCCTTCATTATTTTGAGAAAGATGGATATTGGAAGCATTTTATTGTTCAAGTTAACCAGTCAATTTTCTTAAACAGCAAAAGACTTTTTGCCCATTTCAGGTATTAATATAATGGAAGGTGTACTTTTGTCTAGGAAAATTTGATCTTAGCATCCAAACTTTTGCCATGTTTAGTTGAGACGAACTTCTGTCATCCAAACTTTTCAAATTAAGTGAAATACTGAAAATACTGTTAATAACAATCTTAATCAATGCAATAAATTTTACTTATTATGGGAAAGAAGGTCTTTTAATTTGTTTTAGCTTGCTTGTAAAGTTTTAAGTATGTGACCGTTCTTACTCTTGCAGGATTATTACAGCACTTGCAAACTATTGTCTAGAATTTCCTCTAACTCAATGATCTATCAGATTAATTATCAGTCAGTAGGTCTTCAAAAGTATTTACTTTGCTGTGAACAGGAAATATTCTGCACTGTTGTGCTTCAAAAGTTTTCAGAGTTCCTTAAATGAATGACAAATAGCTTGCTAAGTACTCTGATTTCAAGAGACGGAAAGCAGAGTCAGTATGCATCTACATCATATGAAATTATATCTACTTAGTAGAGGCAGGAATTCATGCCCATCACTTCCATGAAACAAAAAATAAGATATGTCTAAGGCAGCAGCTCAGCAGTTAGAATGTGGCTTACAAAGGTCTCTTCAGAACACAGCACAATTTTCCTCAAGGTACCCGTTTCTGAATCTATCAAATGGAAAAGTGTTTTACACCCAATATGATTAGTTATTTTAATATTAGTTTAGGAAATAGGGTGTACTTTAAGAAGGATTTAACCTCAGTGATCCAAAATATATAAAAGACTACATAACTTGAAATATTTTGTGCGTATTTGTACCCATTTTCTTTTGTTCTATAGTATTAGTGTAAATATATAACACAAACCTTATATTTTTTATTCTATTTATAAAAAATAATAAAAAAATAAACCCTCTACTTTGAAAAAATCCTTCTGCAATAAAACAAGCCTCTTAAAAAATATACATACTCAAATAGTTACACGTAGACCAGGTTTTTGCCTTGAAAAAAGTCAAAAGAGTATGAGACAAATCTAAAGTTTGGCATAATTATTTTCCGCATTTTCTTAGGGTAAAAAAAAAAGAAAGAAAAAAGAAAAAATAAAAAAGAGATATTTTTCAATGTTGGGAAACTCTGTTGAAATCAGAATGTTCTCAGCATATTTTCTTTTAAAAAAGTACTACAAAAGTAAAAAAGTTGTTGTGCTGATATATGACTACCACATTTGTATTGAGAATGACTGGGCACAGATATAAATTTTCCCTATGGTTATTCTCATGGAAAAAAAGGTCAATGAAAAAGAAGGAAATTTCTTATCCAGTGGGAAAGAAGGACCTGCTTCTTGCATGGCAATATGTAATGTGTCCTGTGTTTGTCCCCCAACTTACAAATATATCACAAAGACTCCCATTTATCGGTGTTGGAAGACAACAGGAGAACAGGAAAGCAAGGATGCTACTGTCATGACAGCTGTATTCCTCCACCTGCTCCAGAGCAAGACACTGGTAGAGCTGAGGGACTTTTCACCAATCTGCCTTGTCAAGTGTGTGAAGCAAATGATTACACTGCCTTGTTTGCTACTTTGGAGAGGCTGGATTGCATGTAATCACTGATAGCCTCTGGTGCTTTATTAATGGGTAAGACTTTGCCTTTCATACTTTTCTGTTACTGTTCATTTGTTGTTTGAACCCTCTGTTCATTTGTTTTTCTGGTATTTCGATTAAATAACATTCTTTGTGTAAAGGCCTTATTTTTTGTTTTGCTAGTTTCTAACATCTTTCAACTGAATTCCACACAGCAACAATGTGAGAGGATAATAGAAGTGGTTATAGACTCTCACTGATACTGTAGGATTATCTAAAGAGATTTGTATAATCTTTTCGGTTCCACCAAAAATAGAATCCTTAATTTTCTTTTATCTGCTAGTGAAGTATTCTCTTGAGAAAAAGTATTTGTGCAATTGTAAGTATTTAAGAAAGAAGCTCCAAATATAAGGTGTTTCCAATTTTTGTAGGTCTTTCCCCCACAAAAACCACCACTCTAATTAAATAAACATGATCATGTAAAGTGTTTCTATCCCTATTATTTACAAAACGCAGGGTTGAGAGAGAAGGCTTGTTCAACTCTAGCTTTAAAAAGTGGGCTGAATTCAGTGCAGCTTCACAGATGATACTGAATGCCATATAATTAGGCCCCAGTCTATATTAGGAGAAAAATTCTTCTGAAATCTGGTATATACAATATTGTGTGTAGTTCATCACTGAACTCTAGGAGTACTTAATAAATAGTAACAAAAATAATTTTTATTACTTCAGTCGGTAGCACTCTGAGATTCATTTTATTTTTCCGCATATACCCAGAAACAGACTTACCACTTACTCAATACCTAATTTCAAGAACAGCATCAAGTTTAATGGTTTCTTCAAGAGGCACTGTTAAATCAATTTTGCATTGTAAACAAGAAACTTTCTTTCTTATTTTGTCTCTAATAGCTTTTTCATCTATTCAAGCTAACAGAACCTGAAAATGCAATTTCCTCCTTCCTCCTTATGGAGGTCTTCTCTTATGTCAGGCAATGAAAATTGAATGTCAGTCCCATTTTAGTTAAAATCAGTTTCACTTTTAAACTTGTTGTAGAACAATCTTTTGGTTGTAAGTACTGTAACAGAATTAAAAACATGCTTTATTTTGAAATTGTAATACCCTTTTGGCTTCAAGATTTATAAAAGGAAAGCCGAACAAAATCCCCTTCTATATAGTGAGAATGATTAGGAAAAAACCAGAAAGGTAGTGGAAAGGGGAGATAAGTTTTCACTTATTTTTATTCTTTCAACTTAAAACACACCTGTATACAAAATTTCCCTACTACTAAGCAACTTATTGGACAGAAGGAAACTCAAGTTATTTGTGCAATTTTTTTGTAAATACATTGTGTACAGCAGAAAAAGACAAACTAGAATGTGTCTTTTAATTTATTAAGAAACAACAGAAGAGCTCCTTGCATGCTGAGACTTTCTAAGATGACCTTTCTACAACTAAGCTGAACAACATCTATAGAGGACATTGCAAAATAGGAGCTTGGCTAGTTTTCTAATAAAAATATTGGTCAACATTTTCTTAACAAACTGGAAAAAGAACTAGTTTCTTATGGAAATAGAAAAAATAAACCATAACTCAAAATCCTTTATCCCATCATGGGTGATATCCATGGAGATTCATCATGATTAATTAAGCATTTTTTATGTACTTATTATTTTTACAGAGAAATAATGCATGCTTTCATTTATAATTCTATACTGGCAGTTTCATAACTCATTCATCCACCAGAGATTGCAATTCTGCTTTCACAGCTGAAAGGTGCCATACAAATATGAGTTATTTATATGAATAAAATGGCTTGAGGCATATTGAGGTTTCACATGGACACATGGTGAAAACCACTAGGTACAGAAAGAATTTTGATACACACAGCGTTTCAGACAGATTCTAATTTAAAATTCTGTAGGGAAGATACTGGCAGAATTAATCAATTTCAAGCTATATTCTTTCTATTCCTTGAAGACATTACTATATTCCGTCAGGATTTCATGTAACTCCTTCTGGAACAGAAGATGACTTGGCCTCTAAGATTGCTATTAAACATGGACTGCAACAGTTTTCTGGAAGTCGAAACATGCTGTTAGAATGGCAAACAAACACATAGAAGCTTTTAAGACACTATTTCTCTGTGATCAGTTTTCTTTCTGATTAACTAGCAACAGAAAATGGCTGCACTGTTATCATCCACTTCCACCCAAAAATTCTTTGCCTCCACTTGCAGGAATCCTCAGAAGTGTTATAATGGTGTAAATCTCTCACAACAGGAATTAGTCTCAAAAATGGAACAGAAGCTAGGTATTGCAATGTTGCTTGACTCCTGACGTGTTACAGACAGATCAAAAAGATGAACAGAAAATTACAGATATATAGCTAAAATGTGATATTCTTGCGCTTCCAATAAATAGGGATTAAAGACAAGAATGAGATATTTAAAGTACATCTGCACTACTCAGGTAGGGCAAAAGTCAGTTAAAAATATTAATGCTCAGGTAGTGCAAATACCTCTAATTTTGCAGACAAAGCTAAAAGGTCAGGTGCTTGGGAACTGAAGATGGATAGTTGTAAATGGCTTGATATTTTTGCTCAACTGCTCTAATGATTTTTTTCCATAATATGTCACTGATATTTTTAGTTTTGAATGACTGCACATATTTATGTGAAGTAGTAATATATTGTTAAATCCTCTCTGAGTGGTATTCTATATGAGGTCATGAAAGAGGAGTTAAAGTTACATGAAGCTCTAGTTATAGCTAACTTTCACCAATTCACCTCAGTTATAGGCTTCTTTCAGCAGTCTTTATATACTTATTGCAAGAGTTGGCAACACAATAAAATATGAGTAAAAGCTACACATTTTGCCCAAGAATACTCAAGAGAATGAACAAAATAACACATACGCTACACAATTAAAACGCCCCTTTAATATTTGCTTAATTTGATTTGTTTTCCAAGCCATTACAATTTTTCCCCTTTGCTCTGTGTTAAAGTCGTCTGTGAAATTCAAACTTGGCAGTCTAAAATATGGATCTGATACATCCAAGGGTCCATTGTATCCTCCCTCAGAATAATATGTCTGGTCTCACATCAATGTCCACTGCATCTGATGCTGCAATAGAGAAGATTGGGTGTGCAGCTTTGGTACTTTGTTGCTGAAGGAACAGATGTTGTAAGTCTGAGATTTGATTAGCCAGAACATACAACACTCTACTAAAGTAGAAAGAGCTATTTTGAGTCAAGAAATACCCTATTAGAATGGGGTACACCTTATTTAATGACTGCTAGCAGTAAATTAGGCAGAAAATTCAGTAATATTAACTTTTAAACCTATACCAATTTTGCCTTTCAATAGATAAGATTTAATCAAGTATAACTCATCTTATTTGGGCATTAAGTCATATAGTAGTAGTCATACAGTCATGCATGATGAAAAGTATAGGGAACTGTGTTTTATATGCAGAACTTATGTCTTTCAGTATTTTATCTCAATAATTCTTTTAAAACTTTTAGAGAAACTTCAGGTAGGAGAGCAAACTGATCCCCATGGAACCTTGTCAAATGAGAAAGATCTGAAGCTGGAGTTTTCTTGGCATACTTTTTGGATACATTCCTCTGGAAAGCCCTAAATCATCTAAGCAATTCACTTGATTCCTGGCATTTCTGTCAGGTGGAAAAAAAGTGATTTTAGCGTTGAGAGAGTTAATGTTGCAGAAAAGCTGTGAAAGACAAGAACGGATGTCTGCCCATCATCATTCATCAAGTCTACTAAGGCTGTTTCCTTCCCCTCTCCAAACATAACAATAGAGGCTTCCAAGTGTTAAACATTTGTATCTGATAGATGAATTTCCAGTTGGCTAGGTTTTATTTAAATGTTTTCTTCAGATCGAAGAGTGGCTAGGCTAGGAATAACATGCAGAAAGGGTTATTGTCCCCCCTCTGTGTTCTTTCCAATTTTGCCAATGTCGAACAGGAGCTTCAGAGTCATTTGTGGTGAAAACCAACGGTCAATTATTACCTATAGAAATCTATCCTACAAATCAACAATGATGTGCATACGGATTCTTCTACAGAAATCGTTGCATTGTTTACTTACATAGTGTACCAGCAAGAAAAAAAATGCACGATCTATTGAGCTATTAACTATTTTTCAAAATACATATATTAGAGAGAATTTGTTTGAAAGTTGAGAAAAGAAATTTTGCAGTGTTTTGCTTCATCACACTTTACAATTTGGAGTAGCGGACCTTGTGTCTCTTAGATTAAAGTATCTTCTGGTCTGATTGATTTCAGTTTAAACTCTTGTTTTGTTGGAGTTTCAGCAAACCCTATTGCTTGTGAATACATGATGTTATTGCTTGTGAATACATGATGTTACCCACAGAAAAATATGGTTAGTTATTTTTTGTTTCTTCTGACACATTATCATAAAAATCTCCACCAGTGCCTCCTAGCCCAGATTAGTTTTCTGATGTGCGGTTCTCATCCTAGTTGTTGTTCAGACACATATCTTTTTTGACTAAGGGGCTTTGTAATTGTGGCATTTTAATATTCAACACCTCTGATTGGGAAGCAAAGAAACAAAAATGTAACATAGATTTCCAGCAGTGAATAAAAGCACAGACTGATCAATAACATAATGGGAAAGAAGTGATAAAACGGTGAGCATAAGTTTGTGTCAATATGGCACCATATATAAAAATAGCTCCCAGAGGTGTTTTTCCCCCCAAAATAGTCAAGATTGAGGTGATGCAGGTCGAGTCCCTTGTGCCTTCTTAAAGAAACCACAACTGTTCAGTAGCAGTATAACAGATGTTCAAAAGAATTGTTAACAACCTAAATGTAGGTGTGGGCAGATGCACCATTTCTACTACACATAACTTTGGGGGAGAGGGAGCTTTAAAGAAAATCAATAATGAGTAGATCTGTACACAAATTACTCCTCTAATTATATTTAAAAGGTAGATTAAGATTCTTTGCTTCAGTGATTGTGGTTGAGATAAGGCGGACAAGTGATGAGAGGAGCTATTAGAGTAACCATGCATGATTGACTTGGCAAGTATTAGTAGATCAATGTGAGGCAAAATAAGTGCCAGCATAAGAGAGAAGCTTGTGCCAAAGCCTCAGTCCTACTCTTTTTGGTACTTTTCACTAAGGCCGTAGGATATGCGGTGCCATTAAGATAAAGGAAAAGTAAAATAAATAGATAGGTCTAAAGGACATAGGGAAATTCTGTTTCCACATTAACCAATATATCAGTGACATGTTGCAGCATAATTTTGTAACCCTTTCAAGAACTTTACTGGCATTGCCATAGGTGGGCACTCTCTGTGGAGAGCCATTTTTTGGGAGCTGAATAGTTCTTTCAGGCACAATGACAAATTGATGACAAGATATGCAAAAAGTTGTAATGGGTGGGGAATATTTTGCTTCAGGATGACCTCAGAAACGGATAACAGGGGTGTGTGGAAGACCGTTTCTTTTCCTCAAGTATGTGACCAGAAAAATGTATATGTAATTCTTACTTTGTCTTCATTATTTACTCTCACAATAGATAATCTTGTATAATATTGGAATAGTTGTCAGTTGTTGTTGTCAGCTTATAGTAATAAGCATTTATTTTAAAAGGATAGGAAAATTTGGAAATTATCTATATTAGTATTAGAATTCTAAAAGCCTTGATAACTTGTTTGACTTTTCATATATTTTTAAAAACCATCATATGTCACATGGACTAGCAGTGTGCAATGAAGGAATGAATAAAAATGTGGAACTTTAATTATACTCCTGCTTTCTGGAATGCCCAAATGTAATTTCTGTGATTTTCTTGTTTTTTATTTCCTTATGCTTTTGATAGGAAAAATACAAATATGTAGCAGGTTTCCTTTAAAATTAAATCTCTGAGATTTTTATCTCCAGGTCTGACATTACCTTCTTTTTTTTATACAGGTCTTTGAACTGATAATAACTGGTGCATGATTCCATTCTCAATTGCATCTCTGCATTTTGGAACATACACAGGCTGTAGGTCACTGTGAATACGTATAGAAATCCAGGACATAGTTCCTTTACTTAAGCATGTACTATATGCTGTCAATACACGAAAGTAACAGCATCTTGGGCTTATCTGGAGTGATTCTTGCACAGCTATCTACTGGTGGTCTCTCACAGAGTTGATACCAAAAAATGAAAGGAGCTTTGCAGTGTCACATCAGGTACTTCAATAGTCTCTTTTCAAGGCAATTTTGAAAAAATTATCAATAGCTCTCAGAAACTTCTGGAAGCTGGGTTGTGACTCTCACATCAGTACACTCCATTCCCCAGCTTGTTGTAACTTGCTGGGAGGTTTGAAAGCATAGTTTCCCCCATGGAGACACAAGTACTCTGGAGATGGCACCACCAAACCCTCCTGAGATTTGACTGTCCTCTCTCTTTTCTACTCTGTCTGCCATTGGCTCACACCACAATTTGTCTCTGGTTTGCTAAGAACAGAATGTATCTTGTCTTTAGCTCTCCTTCTTCCCACTGTGTCAAATGGATTGAGCAGTTTAAGTCATGGTACATTTGAAGCAAGCCATAGAACTGTAAAAACATGTCAGGGTTAGGTGATATGGAGCAAAGTCCAGAAAAGACAGGTATAACAAGACATGGAATTTCTTCAGAGAACATTAAACTTCCTGCACCCCAAATCATCCTTATTGTGCAGCTTCACAACTAACACAGTATGACACCTAGCGCAGTAATTTAAACTACATTTATATCCATGAGCTTGCAGTAACATTTTACTGCAGAAGCTGTACATAATCACCCATGCTATCAGTATGTGGACGCATGCACTGTTTCCTTCACTCTTTTTCTAGCTTTCTCTGGTTCAATATTGCCTTATTCTTTACAGAAGGTTTTGCATAAACATAAGCTGGGGATATGTTTTCCATTAACCACTGCTATTTGCCATCTAGACAAAGAAGATAACATTTTCATTCTCATTTGCTTAGGGCTGGTCATCATATTTCTGCTTTAGAAAATACATCTGCTCTGCTCTATATTAATGTCATCAATGTACTAAACAATGCAGTTCTGTGTCTGATATATTGTGAAACAAAACAGAAGAAAGCAGAGACAAAAATAAACCATCTCTGTGAGTTACAGGGGACAATCAATTAGATTCATCGTCTGTTTTACATTCTAGTCACTGCTTTTAAAAGAGAGGAGTGCATAATACCATGGCAACAGTTGGAACTGCAGTTCTTTACGGTATATAATCATTATGGATTCTTCAGCATTCCCTGAAAATTGATATAAAAAGTCACAGGCGTTGTACTACCTACTATGCTGATTAAATGACAAGTTTGTAATTTACAAGTGCCTTATTGCCATGGGAAGGCAATCATACAACTCCGTTTTCTAACTCAAGGGTTTTTGAAACATGCTGCATGATTTCTAGCTGGGCTGCAAGCTAAGATTAAATTGAAAAGGATAGCATGTAGATTTTTGAACATGGTGTTGACATTTACTAGCCAATCAAATATTGCAACTTTCTTACATGACAGCAGATGTTGACCTTTCAAGCTTTTCCTATCTGCTTTCACGCATTACCTGCTGAAATTAACATTAACTCTCTTCTTGCTGCTTACTGCTATTAATGTCAGCTGGGAATTGAGAACATGAATTCGTTTATTACACAAAATGGAGACTTGTTTTATACTCTAAGCACAGAAGGGCTGCTCCTGGGAGCTGGTATTTTTGGAAGCTGCTTCAACTACCTTTGTGGTTGAGGGATAGCTGGGAGCTATGGCGTAGAAAATGTCACCGGCAACAAAAGCAGAAAGAGACAGTGGAGGACGGATTCAAGGAGAAACCTAGGGGCCAAATACTTGCAAATAGAATTGCATACAAAGAGCTTAAAGCCTAAAATGAAACACTCAAACCTATTCTAATGGAGTGCAAAACTAGATGCAAGGTACCAATGTCTCTTTGACTTGTTAACTAAACTATGAAAATGTAAGCCTGCATAATACACAGCCTGGTAACAAGAAGCTTCAGGGGGTTACACAGCATTGCCTGAGGCTCTCTGGTATTATACTCTGAGGGAAATATTAACTTTGGTAGAGATATCTCCTGCAATCTGAATAAGATTTTGATAGAATTTCAGCCAATCGTGGAATCATGTGTTTAAAAAACAACAGGGAAAAAGAAAATAAGAGATGCATTTTCTATCTTGTCCTTTTCTTGTATTACGAGGAAAAGCTTCTTTTGGGTACCTACAGAGACATTATAATCAGAAAGGAAAAGCTAATATCTACAATCACAGCAGCATTCCTGCAAACATCAACTTGTTTATATGTTATTTTTTGTTATATATGTAACTTGCCAGTGCAATGGGTCACTACACTTCAAGTAAATATGAGTTTCATGCATCCATATTTCTAATTTTATATTAATATACTTCAAAGAGGTATCTCATTAAACAACAAATATTTGCAATTTGCATGAATTCCAGTCAATATTCCAAATTAACAAGGAAAACCTGCAGTCATAACTGGATAGAAGCTTCTTGGTCATGGGTCCTGATCCTCACAGAGGACTTCAACCACCCTGATGTCCTGGAGGGACTTAGAACAAATAAAGCTGCTCTGAAGACAAAAAATTATCCAAGCCAGATCCAGTATGCAATGCTAAAGTTCAGGATCGTGTGATGAGGGAACCAGGCAAATAGTAGGATCATAATCCTGGAATTCAGGACAGCAGAATTTGGCCTTTTCAGAGAAAGCTGCTTTGAAGAATGCCACAGCAGGCAGTTTTTCAGAGAAGAGAGGTTTAGAATAACTGGTTGATTTTTCAATACTCGTCTCCCCAAAACTCAAGAATGGTCCATTCTAATGATCAGAAAGTCAAGAAAGATGATAGAATGCATGGATGGATGGAGCTGCTGACAAAAGCAGGACACAGCAAAACGGATACAATTGGTGGAAACAGAGTCAGGAATACGGAAACATTTCCCAAGTGTGCAGGGATGGGGCTGGGAAAGCAAAAGACTACCGTGAGTCCAGGCTTGAAAACAGTGTGAAGGGCAGCAAGAAGGGTTTACATAGGAAATGCAGCTGTTAAAGGAAGATTAACAAAAAAGTGAGTCCACTGCTGAATTAGGCAAATGATCTGGTAAGATGTGATATGGAAGATATCTTCTTCATATATGTCTTTACTGGTAAGAGTTGCCTTCAGGAATCCCAGATCTCTGGGAGAATCTTGAGCAAGGAAGGCTTGTGCTACATAGATGAGCATCAGAGGAGTGAACATTTAAAGCAACTGAACATAAATAAGTCTGTGGGAAATGATGGTATGCACTCACGAGTGTTGAGAGAACTTGCTGATGTAATTTCCGGGTTATTCTTGATTATTATGAAAAGGTTCTGTCAGAAGGTAGAGGTTCCTGGGGACTGTGAGAAAGGGAAAGAAGAGGGAACCAGAGCTACAGACCAGTCAGCCTAACCTTGGTCTCTGGGAAGGTGATGGAGCAAATCCTTCTGAAAACCATTTACAAACAGATGAAGGACAGGAACATGATTAGGAGTAGGCAGCATAGATTTACAAAGAAATAATTCTTGACCTGCCTGATATCCCGTGATGATATAACTTGTTAGTGGACAAAAGAAGAGCAGCAGAGGTTTGCCTTAACTTTAGCAGAGTTTTCAACACTCTCTCTCATAACAGCCTCGTTGACAAACTGTTGAAGAATGGCTTAGACAAATGAGCAATGAAGTGGGTTGAAAAATGGCTGAACTGCCAGGACTAAATGACTGCACCACAAAGTCCAGCAGAAAGACAGTCACTAATGGCTTACCTCAAGGTTTTATCCTGGTATCAATATCCTTTCAGAACTTCATCAATGCCGTGGATGGTGGAACAGAACACGCACTCTGCAGGTTTGCAGGTAATGCAAAACTGAGAGGACTGAAACACCAGATGGGGGTGCTGCTGTTTGGAGAGACCTTGAACGGCCAGCAAATGTGCCAATAGGAACATTTCAGAGTCTGGAAATCAACTTTGTAGAAAAGGAGCTGAGCATAAAATTGCACAAAGAAGTCCAGTGGTATCTGGGATAAAATTAGGAAGAGCACTACTACCTGCACCTAGCAGGAAAGTTTATTACCCCCTGCTCAGAATTAGTGAGACTAAATTGGGAGGGCTGTATTCAGTGCTGGGCTCTACAGCACAATACAGATTGCAATTATGTTGCAATTATTGCAATACAGAAGCAACATCTGTAAAATGGAAACTCTGCAGGAGGTTGCTGAGAAATGTTAGTGAGTCTATATTCCTGGAGACTTTTGAAACCTAACTGAATATGATCCTATGCAATCTATTCTAGTTGGCCCTTCACTAAGTAAGATGACTGGACTAAGCAATGATTTCCAGAGGTCCCTAACCTATTATGTGATTCTGTGAAAAATGAGTCAACAGATTAAGAGATTGAGTCAAAGTCCAAGGCTTTTCATCAGCGTTCTCCATTGTGGTCTCCCAATTAGTTTCCCTCGGACACTAGAGCAGTAAGTAAGACTTGGCTCACAAACCCCAGGAAGACAGTCTGGTTCAAGCAATAGGCAGCCATTACCAAGCTAAATTTATGTCCAGCCCTACTTTACACCTGTCTGAGTGATATTCCTTTCTGCTAGCACTTAATACACTCTCCACATGAATGAAGAATGTGGACTGTTGCTACCACTACAAAAAGAAAAAGCTACAGAAATACATGCATGCTTCAACTTCTTTTTAGTAGTAGCCCAAATATTGATGAAAAATTAATAATACTTAATATTGTACCAGGTAGAGATGGATTAATTTGGAAGTTGGAATTTCCCATAAAACCACCCCAATAGTTAGGTGTCAAACCCCAACTGGACCTATAAAACCTATTTGACCCTAGTGTTACAGAACAGCAATAATATGTTCATTGTGGAATTGTTGGATTGTTGGATTGTGGAATTCAGCTTATTCTGCAGAGGCCTGATGGATAGCAATTGCATTGATAATTGAGTTCTTATTTCCTGTAGGGGCTATCAGTGATAGCAGGATAGAATTTCAAGAAGAGGGGAGCTACATTAATAATTAGTTGTAATGTTGATTCTTACATCAAAGACAAAGATATATAGACATGATGTAAAAGTGCTTGATTCAGTCTAAAAGTCAATTAAACAGATGAAAGAGCAAAAAACTGCTTTCCTTTGTGTGGTGGGTTTTCCCACAATTCTTCTTTTGCAACTTTTTTTCTGAAACAGTTAGGGAAAAGTTAGCAGAGAGTTTATGCCCGAGGAGGCCGATAGTCTTCCAGTGTTCCCTGAACTAGTGATTTGGTCTCTCAGACAACGACAGCAGCAGGAGCAACAATTATATGTAAAATTAAACATACAAATTTAATTTGATTATATTACTACTGACCAGTTATTTGAGGCAAATGTAAGGCTGGACCATGTTACTGTGCGAAATAAAAAGACTCACTTGTCTGTTAAGAAACACTAATCTACATTTAATTTGCCATTCATGACTAATTCCTCCCAGCAGGAAGGAGAGCGAGATGTAATATGGTTTAATTTTAGTCTGCAGGCTGTCCATTCTCAAACAAAATCAGAACTTGCTTTCCAGTTTTCAAGTGAGAGAGAATAGGCTAAATAGTCTTGGTACCATCATGTATTGCAAAACTTATTAATAATGGCTAACACCATTTCTAAGGTCAGAACGAAGAATGCATGCCCACTAGATACAGCTGCTGTCTATGTGGCTCATCTCAAAAGTCTCTAAAACATCTTCTCAGTGTACATTTATCTGCCTCAGACACTTGCATCGTGGGAAGGCTGTAGATGATATCCATGTCAGTAAATATTGCCGTACCGATCTTCCACAAGAACTGGGTTGAGTCAGTAGGATTCAGCAGCTGTTTTCTGCCTCCAGGATACCAAAAGTCAACAACAAGAGCAGTGAATCTTTAAGATGCTGACATCTGTAAAATGGAATATTAGAATTGTTCCTAAATAAATATATATAATGGATGAGGATACATATCTGTTGTCTGTGACTGGTCTTTTAAGACCCTGTGAGCCTACACCACACAATAGCTGACTGATATAGTAGCTAAAGAAAAAGCTGGCTTTGGAAGGCCCCAGCTGTCTTCTTTACTGTATCATTCCTTCCAAGACAATTCCTAACATGACAGATTTTGTGGGCATCTAACCAGTGCACAAAAAGGGTCTTCTGAAATTAAAGTTTTTCCTCAAGCAGAAGGAACAGTAAAAACTTTAAGTTCTCTCTTATCATACCAGTCACCTGCCTCTCTAAAGTCACCCTGCAATGGATGCCACTAAGGAACTGACAGTTTTTGTCAGAGGAAATAAAAGAATGAAGGCTCCAAAAAGCTGAGAGAGAGAAATTACCCTTATCTAGTTTTCAAATATGGTTTTATTTCTGTTGGAATGGGAATGCCTGATGAAATAGTTGCAGAAAAGCATCTCTTGGAAGTTACAACTTGTCTCAATATACCAAAAATAACCCACTCTGAATGCTTTTGGGCAAGAGTGGTCATACACAGACTCTCAATGCCTATGACCATCTGGCATGTGATGACAAGAGTTCTTCTAAAGGCAGAATAACTGAAAAAGACCTCTGCTCAAACCTGCCAAGGCCTCCACAATCACAGCTGAGTTCTGTTGCCAAGTGAAGTTTTCGCATTTTCTGCTTGAATACACTGACTAATCAATCTTTGACTTTATGGTTAGTTTATAGTCTGCAGGATGTAGACACCCTCCTGCATAGTTCAAGAAAACTGTCTGCATTAGTGAATGATTTCCAAGAGAATGAAGAAAAACATTTCAAGTGGTTGCAAGCACCTGTTTGATTTGTGAACATTAGACTGCTAGTGGTAGTCTCACATATTTCTTGGGCAAAATATATATCGGCCTCCCCTGCTCGGTCAGTATTTTCTCTCCAGTCATTTCTGCTCCCATTCATTCTACTCTGGTGGTTTACTGCTATACCTCAGGAAAATGACAACAGACATACGTGTTAGAACTCTTTGGTGGGACCTTAGTAATGATGTGACAAGACAGGTCTAGCTTGGCCACTCATTGGAAGCCGGATATAATTGTCAAAACATTCAGTCTAGAAGTAAACAAGTTTTGAAGGGAATGAATGACTTAAATCTGCAGTTTTAGAAAGCTTTATATTATGTTCCTAGCAAAGGAATCTAATCCACATGTTTATAATCTCTCATCTAGTCTCCAACCCAAATTTGCTTATAAAGTTAATCAAATTGGACTGTTATAGCATCTTATTATTTCTCAGAACTGTACACTAATTTATTTGCCCCATATAAATTTTCACTTCTGTCCTAATCTTATTTATGAACTTGTTTACCAGCATAGCATTTTGTTATTTCTGTAAGTTTGTTTCATTTCTGCTCTGAATTCATCATAGTTTACAGATGCAAACCCCAAAACTAGTCTGAACTGAAAATGTAATGAACCACACTCTGAGTCATTTATCAGTCTAGGAAGTGTGAGAATATATTTTACATGGCATATATAAGCATCACAACATATGAACCAACTAATCTATAAGCAACCAGTAGTTGCAGTTCTTAATAAAATCGTAAACATTGCTGAACATTTTCTTATTTTTCAACAGCTAAAGGTGAAGGGTTTCCATAACAAACAAAGCTGAGTTTAAAAATAAACCTAGATGTTAAAGAAATCTATCCATAGTGCACAGAGTTGACTATTGACATAAGAGAAACAACTAAAATCAATGACTAGAATTCAATGATTCAGATCATCAGAGTCTGATTGTTTAGGGCTTAATTAGTAATAGCTAATGGTTTTGTCTTTTCTGTGCAAAACTACCAATATACTAGATCACAAAATCCTGCAGAAAACTGAAATAATAGTTCACATTATTTAACACTCACTGTTGGACTTCATTTGTCTTGGGAAGAAGGTAAGCAAGTTGTGTTCTGCTGTCCATATTTATGATGTCAACTGATGGTACTCTGCTAAAAGGATATAGTGCTGTATTATAGCTGAGCATGAAAGATAAAAGACTTGGCATATGCACAAACCTGTAGTGAAGCAATTTAAAAATATGATATGAGAGACACTCCAGAATTTTCTTGTAGTTTTTAGTAAGTGTGCTGTTGAACTGTCGTCCATCTGCCACAATGCTGTTTACAGCGTACATATGTCATTTATTCTTGATTATGCTTTTAAAGGTAGCATATCTTCTCACATGTTATTTTATTATGAAGCTTGCAATGTGTTTTGACTGTCTGGACCTGTTAGAGAGAAAATTTAAGTCACATAATGATTTAAAAGATTTTAAGTATATACTTTTCTCTTTCCAGAATTCAGATCCTGTTTCTGTTTCTCTGACTAGCCTTTATTTTATGATATTGAGAAATTTTTCCCTGACCTGTTTTTTAAGCGTTTATATATTTTATTTCTCATTTTTTCATCCATTTTTTAGTGGCTGTGATGATAACAGTGCTGGGCACTGCAGAAATTCAGCAGCTGCATAACTGTTACATAGCCTAAGAATGAGAAAGGAAAAGAAGCTGTTTTCAGTTCCAGGCTGATTTAAACTATGTTAAATTTCATGAAACCTATAACCTAATATACGACAGGTCAAATTTGTGTTTGGTTTTTTTGGGTTTTTTTAATAGATTGGGATGCAAGGACTGGAAATAATGCCTGACTTTTACCTCTTTCCTCTCTGACAAAGAGGATCACTGCTTTAAATTTGTGTACATAGAAAGAGAACCTTATGTCTTACATAAACCATGACAGTTGTATGGCATTATTCTCCAAATATAAACACAGAAAAGTTGAGCAAAACTGTCATGAGACCATGAAGTAGTTCACCATAATTTCTAAAACACTGATAAATTCTAAGAAATTTTGTTTTCTTCCAAACTTTTGAACCTGTAGGAAAAGGCTCCTTGATATCTGAAAATTATGGGGAATTGCTTCATGGGATTTGTTTCTCAAGATTTTTCTGAGAATGAAATTAGCAAAAATGGAGAGTTATGAGTTTTTAAAAGTACAAAAGGTAAGAGTAAATAATGATGATAATAATAATTGTCGATGATAATAATAATTGTCAATGATAATATTCTTTTATTTCTTTATTTGAGATAATTCTATCAATTTTATGAATTGTAAGTAATGGCGTTTGTTGAGCCTTAAGGGCTGCAGTTTGTAGTTTCCTGTAGTTCTCACTATGTATTTTCCAAATTGATAAATATTTATTTTTATACTTTAGACAACCCCATTATTGTTCATCACTGCAGTGACTTTCAAATACTTCTTTTAAAATGAAGATATTATAAAATAGTAATGTTTTTGCATACTGCAATCTATCATGAAAGAGGTTTTATTTATAAAAACCTTAAAGATACAGTCCAGAATCGGTAAAAATAAAGAGCCAGCTAATTATGGAGTAGCTAGCCATGAGCTATTCTTGACCATATTCTGCTTATAATTTATGTGTTTCTATACTGTTGTATACTAACAACAGACATGACCTTCTTATACTAATATAAGGGTAAAATTGTGTCTTCATTTCATTGTTTTGTGGAAAGCTGTCAATATTAGAGCCCACTAGCCTTTGCCAAGGCTTATACAGCTGACAAAGGTGACATCTATTTAAAGATGAGGCCATCATCTCGAATTGATGGAAAATAGAATTATTTAGAATTATGGTGAATCTTTCATTTACTTAGAAATCAATAGCATTTCTGAATATTTGGGGTTTTGTTGTTTGGGTTTTTATTCTTTTATTTCTTTGTTTAAACATTTCTTTTTATCACGTTTGTCTGAAAGCTTTCTCTGCCTAATGAAGCATAAATACACATCATTCAAACTCTGTCTTTGAGAAATGCTAATCTAAAGCGCTGTTTTTTCATGTAATATTCAAATTGTATTAAGCTATGAAGAAAAGATTTAACATGGCATGAGAAAATAAAGCTAAGCAGCAGTAGATGTTAGGCTTATTAAAATTAAACAAAAAAACGTGTATCTATGAAGTACTCCTACAATTTAGCTTTCAAGAGACATGTCATTCCCAAATGTGTTGATAAATAATTTTATTATAAAAAATTAAAAGTATAGCAATAAAAACATTTGTTAGCACTTAGTGCAGTGCAACAATAGATTTGTTTTTCCTGTGTCAACAGTGTCTTGATGACTACAGAAGAAAAAAAAAATAGTTGCATTCCCATCCAGTATGAAATAGAGCCAAAACACTTCTGCTCCTTGAGTCATTGATCTCATCAATAGATTTAGACTGCCCAGATGAGCATATTCTATTCACCATCTAAGCAAATGTTATTTGTAAGTTAACTGTTGGGTTAGTAAAACTTCTCCTCCTGTCTCTTGCAAGATAAACTAGGGAGGTATTTATCTCAGAAAGAACAGTGACAATACTTAAATATAACTCTACAGCTGTGATTTTTTTTAATAAAGTTTGCATTTAATACTTTTCTGTTCAAGATAATTTTCTTTTCTTTGATAAAAGTCTTCCCTTTTATTATAAAGGTGCAGACTAAGACTAAAGCGTGAAACTGAAACATTTCTACTTTTTCTCTATCACTTTGATGGAATTCATTAGAATACTTTAATTACTATTCTGTCTCACTTTGACATTTCTCTTTTAAGTATCTATAGATTCAGGAGTTAAAGAATCTGACTCTCACGTAAGCAAAATCTTCAAAGGAGTGCAATTCTTATAAATGTGTTTTCTTTCTTTCCAGAAACAGTAAATTTGGACACCCTCTCAAACATGTCTCTGATTTTCTATTTTTCAGCTTTTTCATTTGTAAAATAAGACTATGATAAAATTCCTTTACTAAAGCCTTTTGTGATCTGAAGGTAGGAAGTTTTACATCAAAGTATTTTTTGCTTACATTTAATTTAGAATATAGTCATATTTTATATTATTCTGCTCTCATTGTTGGCATTGAATTGATTCCTAGATGTCCATATTCTGATACACTTATGTTTAGCACTGCCAGGTTCAGAAGTATACCAACAAAATTTGAGATGTGGCTTGCCAACTTCTTGTCTGCACAGAATGAAAGTCAGGATAACTAAATTGTTATAAACTATTAGAAACTACTGTTAGAATCTTTAGGGATTTAAAAGACATGGGAGATAGGAAAAAGAAAAAATATTTTGAAATCTTTGTCTTGACACCTTACAAAAATTCGTGCATCCAAGATAGGGAAGGTTGAAATGGTTTTAGAATATTGTCATTTCAGACACAAACATGGACTAGACTGCAGCTCTAAATCCTAGACTAGTGGAAAACGGGCAGCAATTATTCAGAAATGTTATCCTGTAAAGTGTCAGACAATCACAGAATGACGTAGGTTGGAAGAGACCATTGGAGTTCATCTTGTCTGATGTACCTGATCAAGAGTTTTTTCAGCTAGAGCAGGCTGCCCAGGAACACGTCTATGGGATTTTTGAATATCTTTAATATTTTGCAAATATTTAATTATTGTTTTCTTCTGTTAGGAGCAATATAGAGAGCATCCTGTTTAAAGTTTTGTAATGAGATCCAGTTGAAATTTTTAGATGTATTAGAACTCACAATAAAATTGAGATAAACTTCTGTAAGTCTCCTTAGAAACATGTGGTTTTAATAAAAACAGCACTGTGTGGTCAAATTTTGATTGGAGTACTTCATATAAATTAGTTAAGGGAAGATCTTTATCAGAAGTGTTTGAAAAGATTTCAAAACAAAGTTTTTGTTGGTTTTCAGTTCTCCACGTTATGTAGTTGTCCAATTACTACTTTTCTGAGACAGTAGTTTTAATTTTTTATTAAACTTATAGTTTAAAATAAAATAATAAAATCATATCTTCCATGTTAAAAGATATGTCGGTCTGGTTTTCAGTGTGCAGTTACTTTTCTCTAGTAGAGCAAGAGAGGGTTTAACAAAAAATTGACTCAAGACACTTGCAGTAGAGCTTAGATAGGCAACAAGGAAGTCCAGCAGATTGAATGCAGGAACCCAGCAAATATCTACGAACTGGAAGTTTTTAATTTCTACTACAATCAGCAACGGTATCTTGAGATGAATAGAGTTCAGTTCCTGACCTTCCTGATAAATAACCGTGTCCATGTTAAAGAATAGCAGAAATTCTTTTACTGTCTCCATTTCTATGATGAATTGAAAGGGATGAGGGGAAAAGAAAATGTATGTTCCTCAGTGTATATTTGGCAAATTATCAAAAGTTCAGATGGATGATAATATTATAGGATTAATGTTTAATACTTCATAAAAGTAAAATAATACCTTTATATTACTATTAGCCTGATCTAAGGACAATTTAATTCAGCACAGTTAACACTGAGTAATTATCTCCCACTCATTTTGTGTAAGTTTAACTTCTGAATTTCATATACGAAGTCAAACTCTTGATCTACATTTGTATTTTGGGACATAATTTGATTTACCATTTCTCCTGTTTTTACACAAAACGTGCTAATGACATGTATAAAATTGAATACATATTCAAAAAGCCAAAGAACAGATCTGAAGAATCCCTATTTGGCTGCAGCATGCAGGGCATATCTATCTCTGTTAGAAAAATGTCATTTCCCATATGAGCTGTGCTAATGTAGTACTTGTCATCCTAAGCTGCTTTTTTGCTGTGCAGTTGGTCAGCCTATTGCACCTGCAAACTTTCTCTATAGCCATCAAAAGACCAGTTTATGTCATAGCATTTTCAGAGCTCTCATCATCCAATCAAGCTAAAAATACTAAAAAAGCAGTTTTTCTTGCAATATTACAGAACCCCTGCTTCTGCCCCAGATGGAGATGAAACTGAAGTGTGATTTCAAAAATGGCAAAGAAAATGCGTGACAGACAGAAATGACAAGGCTTTGTCTACAGCTGGTGAGACCATGAAGCAAAAAGATTTCCCATTGTCCCTAAGCAATATGTGTAGGGTTAGCTATGCTATATTACCTGAACATATTCATTGAGGTCAATTGGATAATAAGCAGAGAAGACTCACATTATTTGTATATGTGTATTAACCTCTCAAAATGCATGCATGTTTAATTTTTTCCCCTATGCTTCCGACATCTGTGAATCTAGGATGCCAAATGTAGCAGTATAAAAATGACTTGGTCATCCAGGCTGCAGTAGTAATGCTGTGGCAAGAGTTTTGCCTCCTTCTCTTTAGAAGAACATAAAGCTATACTAATAAAGTTCTGGATGTATGACAGTAAAATTCTAATTATATATCAGGGGAAGAAAACACAATGAGAGAAGTCAGTGATTGGAAAACTTATGTTCCATGTTGTTAAAAACATTAGAAAACCTGATCTATGTCACACCTGCTCTGAGTTGTGGGTTGAAGGAGAAAACCTGAGGTCTCTCCCAGCCTAAATCATTGTATGAGTCTATGATTCCATGCAAATAGATTGCATGCAGCTCTAATCTATTTGTTGGATAAATAATTTCTGATAATAACATCAGAGAAGATATCTAGGAAACATTTATTGATGTTGCTGTGCCATATAACTTAGAAAACCATTCTATTTCAGTGGAGAGTTGTCTGCAGCTGTCTTAGTCCTAAAAGAAAAAAAAAAAGATTTTAATGTGTAGACTGGAAAATGCCACCTCTCTGTAAATATGGTGATACAGAAATGTTTAAAAATTCCATTTTCTCTTTCTCTGAACCATTCCAGGGAAATTTCCTCAGGGAAAAAAAATGATTTGTCTAATTTTTATAAGTGAACTGACATCACAGTCAACTAATTCCCTCCAATACAGTTCCATCTTTCAATTTTTAACTTACCATCTGTTCAGTTTTACCTGGAGCCCCCTAAACTAATGAAAGGGATCAAAAGCCATTTGTTTTTTCAGTTGTTCTAGGCATTTATTAATCTTTCAAACAGCTTTCACAAAACAAAGATTACAAAATACTGACCTTAGAATATCATGGGAAGGTATCTAATGGTACAGTAATGCAATTCATAACTCTGACTTGTGCAGACAATTCTGTATGCAATGTTAATGAATGATGAAATGAAGGGACCAAAAAATTCGGTTTCACTGCTTAACAAGTATTTATCTTCCATGTAAGAGCCTTTTTGACTACACAGAGCTCCACTCTAAAGCCAAAGACAGCTATAAGTCAAGACGGTCAGAAGTCGACAGTTAAAAGTCTGTAGATCATTGCTAGAAGGGGAAAAAACAGTGGTATTGCTGTGGTGAGTGTTTGTTACCCAACACCTTCTCAATAGGATGCAAAGGCAGCCAGAGGACTTCTGCTGTTCATTTGTGCCTCATCTGCACAGGAGATTTCAACCACCCAGGCATCTACCAAGCCAACACAGTGTAGTACAAGGCAGCCAGGAGGATTCAGTGCTGCATTCAGTATGTCATAATATAACTCTTAGAAGGGCCAGCCAGCCAAACTGGCTGGCTAGCATTCACCAGACTAAGCTAACATTAAAAAAGGCTAACATTATGCCTATCCTCCTTAGATGAAAAATGGAAGATCCAGAATTCCAGGGCTGCAGTTTCAAGAAAAATTGTAGAATATGTATTTCTACCACTTCCAAACATGCTGCTGGAGACAAAAAAGTATCAGAAAGATATGAATTTATCAAAGTTAGACCAAACTGATTTCCCTCAATGTTGAAATCATGTTGGTTTTGAAGGAAAGTGGAAAACAGTCAATGTAATGTTTCTTGAAAGGTCCTTTTATAAGACTTTTTAACAGTCTCTCATTTCTATTCCCTCTTGAGCTGAGGAAGCATAGGCTGGATGAATTTATGATTAAAATATTTAAAAAATCACCTGAACCACTGAATTGATACAATATTAATCAATGGATTGACAATCAGCTAGAGACTACTGAGAAGCAGGGTAAGACACAGATGGCATGGGTGCCAACATTTTTCCATATCTTCACAAAACCAAAATACCCTCAGAGAAAACTTGCATATTTGAAGAGACTTCTACCCTTGTTCAAAATAAATATTCACATGCACTAGGAATGTGAATAGGATATTTGAGGCAATTTTCAACATTTTGGGGTGCTTAAGTCTATGAGATTTTTATCATATGACAATTTTAATATGACACATTCTAAATTTTGTGTATGGTTATGAAACACAGGATATACTCTATAAGGTCTTATCTGCTGTTTTTATTGTCATATACTTCACATATTTAATATTTTAAGAGACTCAACACACCAACTAACAAGATAAAATCCAGTATAAATTAAAATAATTATGTAGAATGCTTGGAGAAAACATTCCCCTGGATTTTGCATTATTTCATTATGTGACAATCCGGTAATTTGAAACAGATAGCATTAATGACAAAAGATATCTTAATCTAAATGGAGCTTTGAGTACTCTTACTTCGGAAATGCTCTGTGTGATTTGATATTCATTTAAAAATATATAACCGCCTAAATATGGGTAACTTAACCCATGCCCACATGATTTGTAGAATACTTAGTTTCGATAAGTATCTTAAGGTACATTGCCTTTCATGGAAGCTGCAAGACAAACATCTTTCTTCACTTGAAAGTAGTAGTTTGTTGCTGATTACAAACAAAGATGATAAAATTTGCAATAAATGAATGTACCAAGGAAGGAAACCTATTCTTAGGCAAAGTTATATCCTCACGATTAACCATGGGGTAATACAAATCTTAATGGGAAGAAAGCCTGGGCCTCCAGACCCTGAATATTCTAACTCTGTAAGAACAAGGAACAAGTCTCAAGCGGGAGAGCACCACAGACACACACAGGATTTTCTGCTGCCTCTCCAAGATCATATGGATCTACATGGTTAGTAGTCTCATCAAAGCAGTAACTCCCTCTTCCTGGCTCGAAGATTGAGGCGAGTGAAACAGAATAAAATGGGCCAATAACTTTTCAAGAAGAAGAAAAAAGATATTTTTTTTTCTTTAAGGGAAAAAAAGGGAGAAAAAGTGCTTATAAATGTGATCCCAAGGGAAATAAAACAATTCTGAATTGTGTTTCTGACCTGTCTTCATACTATTGCTGTCCTGGGAATCATACAGGTTATGTGGCTTCCACTAGAAAAGGCACTATTTTGTACCCCTGGAACAGTTCTATCATTGCATCTGATTCGTTTCTATATCACAGGGAAAAGATAAGGTGAAATTTGGCTAGAAACAGCTGTCATGGAACTTTTTAGCATTTTGCTATCCCCTTGATGTTCTTTCATCTTAGAACCATTTCCAAAATCTCCAGGAGGAAATGAAAGCCATATTTTCATCTTCTCCTAAAACTAAACTAAACCAAATCAAACTTGTGAATTAGCTGAGTGAAAATCCACTAAAAGAAAATTTGCCTTGTAGTTTTCTTTCTATAGAGCACAGAACATCCACTATGGCAATATCAAAATTTAAATGGATGATATCCATTGAAATACAAGTTTAGTAGAGACTCTGACCCAGACAGTTATATTTCTTTTTGAATACGTTATATGGCAAAATTATTAGTACGATGAAATTAATAGAACAGCTTTGTATATAAAGCATTGTCCTGCTTTTGGCTGGAACAGAGTTAATTTCTTCTAAGTAGCTGGTCTAGTGCTGTGTTTTGGATTCAGTATGAAAATAATGGTGGCAACACACTGACTTTTGAGTCAAATTTCTCCCTGACAAGTCTCTTCTGTCTTTTCCTCCATGTATTTAGCTTTTCTAGGATACCAGGTTAAACTAAGTATCTCTTTTTCCAAAATAAATTTCATCTGTTGTGAATCAATGAAAAAGCCTTTAAAGTTCTATTTATTCCTTTCTATGCTATGTCTACTTTATTTCCTATATATTGTGAAAAACTGAGATACCATTTTCAAAGAATCATTTAACTAAAGCTTTATTTGGTAAAATTCTTTGTAGCATTTGCCTGAAGAAGGATCTTTAACTCTCCTGGGACTACTTGTTAAAATTCTTCCAACAATCTCAAGAAAGTTCTGCATAGTGTTTTTTAGTCCTGACAGAGTCTGCTGAGGGTCTTGGATGAGTGAAGTACTGATAAATCGTATTAAAGAGCAAACCTGAACTTGAAGGTTCATAATGGCTTTCTTTGGCTTGGGGATTAACTGGATTGTAAAAATGCCAGATATTTCAAAAATATATCCTTCTGAGAAGAGAATTCTTGGTGTCTTCTAGCAATGTATAACTCCATTCAGAGTATTCCAGATGAATATTTGTCCTTATCATAATAATTATGGATAAATACTGATTTTATAAAAGTATATTCTCTTCTACTTTCTACCACCTATATTAGTGATCAATACATACTTTTAAAATGAATTCGTTTTCTTATAGTCCTTCATTTTCATGAATGAATTTGAAAGAGAAAGTTTTCAAAGTGCTTAACTGAGATTTGGATGAGCATTCTGTATGCATCTATTTTACCTAACACTGGAGGACTTTTTCCCTGTTTTTTAATATAAATTTTAAATGAATGTGGTTTCTTTTTTTAATTTTCAACATTGTATTTTCATTGTAACGTTTGATATAGCCAAATATATTTCAGTCCTGTTTTCTGACAGGTATTTCCCACATTGTAAACAACATTCTCTTTCTTCCAGTTAATTGGCTTAGAGGTTAAATGAGTAGTTTGAGCAAATAAATTTGCATCATTTGTTTTTCTCTGTGACAAAAAGTTAATATAAAAAAAGTACCTTTTGGGTGAAGAAAAATTTTGTTGTAATTTTTGCTTCCCTCTTTTCGGTTTCAAGCATTGTTTTAAATTGAAAACAGTTGTGTCTCACTACAGTGGCAGGTGTCTTGAGTTGGGTCACTTGAACCCTGGATACAAACAATCTGTACATGTATTACATTTTCCTAAAGACTCTGTTATTTCCCCTTCATTGCTCTTAAAACTGTGTGTGTCCTGGCAACAGTTTTGTCTGCAACATCCAGTCAGATGAAACATCAGGACGTGTTACCCCTGCCATTTCTGTACTAGATGAAGATGTTTCACAGATGTACAGTGTCTGCTTGCATAATCTTCAAAGAAATTTTGCTGTGAACTATGTAAGACAAGGATGAGAGTAAAGAGCTGGTTTAGGCTCTAATCTCTGTATCTCTCGGTAAATGCATCAGGGCTGGTTTTTGCTGTGCTTCAGCAAAGCCACTTGTGCTGTACCCATCCTGCTGACTTTGCACCTCAGTGTTTGAAACCTGTAAGGAGCGTGGAAAAGCTCTGCAAAGTTTTAGTCCTTAAGCTTCCCAGCTGAATGAGATACAGTAGTTTTAAATTGCTTCACATCTGACATGGTAAAAATGAAAGTAGTCCCATGCCATGTCTGCACTGAACTCCGTGTTGTTTTAACAATGAGCTCACAACTTTAGTTCTATCACTGCAGTTAATAAAAATGGACAGTTTTACAACTCATTTTTCTAACATAGACTTTGAGCAAATAATTGCTTTATTTAGACTTTTTGGACTAGATGTAAATGTTATTTTCCCTTTCAGCCTGGTGTAGGAGATCTTATTTGAACGAAAAACTTCCTGTTCTATCATTTTTCATGAATAGTGAAGGGATGACTGTAGTGGATACTGATTCCTCATCACCTGGAGTATGCCTGGTAAAACTCAGACATGAGACAATTTGTTCAGTGTCTTACTCCTCGGTTGAAAGCCCTATATGAGCAAATAAATTTTCCAAACTAACACAACCACCAATGCAAAACCCCCCAAAGGCAAGCCATAAATAGGCAAAACAAAAATGTGTCTTTAGAAATGCCCACCCCAATTTCCAGATAATACTTTCTTCCATTACACACCTTCTTTTGCTGTTTGTTTCTTTTTCAGTATATGCCACATATAGGAATATAAGCATAAATCCACGGAAATACAAAGAAAAGGAAGGATAATGCCTTTGGTTGTGTTTATTAGTTGTACAGCTAAAATGTTTGCAGACTGATGCTTTAATTTTTTTCCAGAATCAACAAGGTTGCAATGCCTGCTACAAAATCCTCTGCAGTCTGTCCAGAATCAAGAGAGAAAAGGGGAATCTATGAGTGGAGCGTTTTCCTAATTTTTTAGGTTCCAAATGCCCAAATATATGTTTTAAAAGTTCTGCAGGATTACACTGGCACTCTGTGAATATTATACAAGGAAATATACAAGAAAAATTTACTAAAATAAATTTATCTCTTGACTAGTCTTAAACTCTATTTTGGTGTCAAGTGCTTTTAGTGTTAACCAGCAGTAACTGTATCTTGTGATGGCAAGGAAGATGACAGTCATAAGATCAAATCTGAACGGAGATAAAAAAATCTTCTGACTAATCACAAAGAGAAAAATAATCTTAAAACCCCAACATGTTTCATGTGGGTATGAAAGCCTATTTGAAACACTTGGTATACTTTCATAACTGGATAGAGAAAAAAATTAATTTCCTATGAAATTTTTTACAATATTATGATCTTGCCTCTCAAAAATATGTAAAAGTTTGATAAGGCTTTCCTTATACATATATTTTCAGAAATGTTAACTTATTTCTCTGTATCTTTCCATGACTCTATCTAAGGCAGAGAGGAGTACATTATCTTTCAACAGCTTCTGCCTGAATAGTTTGTAGACATTAAAGACTTTGACTCATATATATAGAATGAATTAATTCGAGACAGCTGAAACAGTTTCCATTGCTGCAGTCTGCCTTCCTATCTCCTGCCAGGCATATTAATGTAAAGTATATTAAAGTTAGTGGTGGTTTATGTTAGCATAACAGTCTGTAAACTACGATGGTTCATCAGCAGCCATGCCTTTCACAGCCTGCTCAGACAGCCCTGCTGTGGGAGTGCAAATTTATGGCAGAGCAGAGGGATGGAGAAAGGAGGATGGTAACCACTGCAGCTAGACAAATTTAATCCAGTGCTATAAATGACTCAGCATCTGCAGCAAGAACAGAACTCCTCCTAAACTTCATTGTAACTGGCATGTTCAGTTCAGCAAACACAAATGATATCCGGTTTAGTTTTTCTCCTGGACATAGCTGAATTCTGCAGGAATAGCTGAATTCTCCAGGAATAGCTGAATTCAGCATTATTGCAGTGCACGTTTTAATTCATGTTCTTGAAACTTATTTAGCTCTGCGTACTAATGTTTGCATTATGTGTTTTGATTTTCTTTTCTTCTTTTTTTTTTTTTTTTTTTAACACTATAATTTAATTTCATCTCCCTTCCAGAGATAAAACTTTTGGAAAACAAAACTTTATAGACTGTTAACATAAACCTGTGACAAAATTAAAGGAAAATGACAAACCAGTATCTAGCAACGTAATAAAAACAAGTCAGTTTTCAGAGCACTTAGGAAAATACAGAAATACCTGGGTGATATGATAAGGAGTGCCCCTTCCTGGGGACAAAGTTGAAATGCTGCTTTCAGTACAACTACAAGAATATAGAATTTGTTTAATCTGTTTCCTCAGAAAAACTTAAAAGAAGTAAAAAACAAAAAGACAATTGGATTTTCATATGCATATAGAAAAAGGGTTAAACAGTATAATTTTTGGAACTCTTGAAGATAATGAATGGTGCATGAAATATACTTGCCAAAACTAACGTATCAGTATTTTTGAGTGATAAAACAGCACAGGCATCTGTAAACATTCCCATATTTTAAGAAAATTCAAATTAAAACAATATGAACCTTTTTTTATCTTGTCTAATCTAAAGTAACTGTGACAAAACCCAGATCTATGTCCTAATGGCGACACAGAAATCTCTGACAGCATAGCAAATATAGGCACATAAGTAAACCCTATACTGTATCTGATGCCCCACTGCAAGAACTTTTAGAATACACAGTGTGATATTCATATGGATGGCAATTAATAATAATAATAATGATAGTAATAATAATAATAATATTGAAATTATAGGCTTAATAAGTAATGATGGTAGACTGAATGTCTTTTAGATAGATTTGACAAACTTCCTGATTTCTGCCTGCAACTACAAGGAAAATGTGAGTTTTTTCCTTCTTTGAAAATCAAAAAGAACTAGCTGCATTACTATTTAAAATTTTATTTTATTCAAACAGCTATCTGTTTAAGTACAAGTAGCTTAAAAACATCTGATTTATCTTATTTAAGAGGTGAAAATAAATCTAATATTTGCTATCTAGCATCAAAATGCACATTTTTATGTATCTGTCCATTTCTAGGGAAAACAAAAGCTCTAGAGACCTATTAATTAAACGTAAACTATATATTAGACCACCACTATGCAAAGAGAAAAAATATTTTCTTGAATGTCCTGACAGGATTATCATGACTGTATGGATTGCTGCTTTGTTTAATAACAGTATTTCAAAGCTATAGGTAAAAAATGTTTACAGCTCGCTGTTCTTGCACAGCAGAGTCTGGGGACAAGGAGATCCTCTTCAGGACACAGCCTAGTGATTTGCATGCTACCTCCCGATAGTTAAGATTAGATTCACTCTGAAAACTTCCTTTCAAACTTCCGTGGCAATATGGAAGCACCATATGGGTTTTATAGAGGAAAAAGCTGATCATATATCCTGCTGAAAAGATGCACCAGGTCTGCTGGAGGAATTTCCTGACTCAGCCAGCCAGCCTGCAACTGCACATCTCCACCCACACAAGACAGTTTTCCCTCAGATCTGCCAGGTGACTTGTACAGGAACCCCTTGACTTACCTCAGTCTAAAACTGCACAGTCTAATGAGCAGGGTTTTGCTATTCATTTTGACAGAAAAATATAATTGAGCATTTGCTAAACAGTTTACTAGGTAGATTGGAGGTGATGAAAACCTCCCAGCTGACACTGCGACAAACACTGAGAAATTTTTCAATGACACAGCTGCAGTGGAAAGAGGGCATCTGATCAAGCCTTGAGTTTAAGGAAAAAATGCCACACCAAACAAAACCCCTTTCACCTTATTCTTTACAGAAAGAAGCAACCTTCATTCAATATTAGGTAAAGATATGTAAAAATATGATAAAATGAAGTTTGCAAGCATAAGTTGGGAGTTTAGGATTTCACTTCAGTAACAGCAGATGCATAAGGTTTTAAAGCCAGAAGACATCGTAATGTCACCCAGTCTGCTGTCCTGTAGAAAATACATCTTGACTTAACAGTTATTAACTGAGGGAAACAATTCTGCAAAATTCACATAGCATTTGGAAAGCTGGCTTGCATACTGTTTAAAATGATCGCTTGGTTTTATGAGATGTCTGGGAAACAGGCAACTGAAAAACTTACCATTTAAATTACTTTTTCTTTTCAATAAGGATTGACTATAACAAGGTCAAATATATTCTGAATTTTCACATTTCTTCAAAAGTCTGGTTTTGCAGAAAGTCCAAAAATGTGCAAACATTTGCGCTGTTCATGTATAAAAAAGTTTTCAACTGTTCTGGTGACATTTCATCATCAAAACAAAGAGGTTATTGCTGGATATTAACCTGCTTAATTGTGTACATTTTAGCCCTTATACCACACAGAATATTGTATGTGAAGCATCCTGCTGTTCCTAGACCTCCATGATACTGTGCACAATAAGGAAGGTTAATGACTAGAATTTCCTGGCAAGTGCAAACAGACCTTTAATACAGTGTTCATGCAGGTTTTGCTGTGTGAAAGAAAATGTTGTGGGAATTGGGTCAGAATAGAAGAATTAACGTTGTTTAGTCTCATAGGAAATGACAGGAAAGTGTTCGCGATGATGGAAAAACTAGGTAGAGTGTCATTTTTTGCACAGAGCACACCACCTGCAGTATGACAAACTCACCTGCTGTTGAAAACTAGGTCCCTATTTCTCATCGTAGACTGAATATCTGGGTTTGAACAACTGCCTTACAGTTTTTCCACTTCACTTGATTACAACATGACTGATCAAAGTAGTGCTGAAAATAAATAGCCAGTCATCAACTTCAAGCTTTTGATAAAGACTGATTTTTTTTGAATTTAATTTCTTGGCTTTGTATGTAAACCTGACTTTAGCAAAACAAATTTAACAAGCGGAAAAGTGGAGTAGACTAGCCACTGTTTTCAGTTCCTGAAATCCATGTAGAGGCCTAGACGTATGCAAGCTGTTCTGTCTGAAGCATATGGCCTGGTGTGCCGCTTTTACAGATCCAGCATATTTTGCATTTTTTACAGCATGACATATGGGTTGTGTTTCAATTTTATTTTAAAGCCTTGTAGTTCTAAGGAAATCTCTGCCTCTTCTGTCACCCACAACTGGGGAATGGGAGCTGGGGTGAGCCAGATGAATTAGAAATTCTTGTGGCTCCTGGAAAAAACAAGATTATTGTGCCACCAAACAACAGATACTGTCCTGCAAGTGTGAATGTAACTGAGGGCTGAACTTTGCCCTCACACAGGGTCTGCCACTGCAAATATCCTTTGACCTTGATGTTGTGGTGTCCAATAGCTCAACTGAAATGATCTCCAGGTGCTTCAAAAGCAGAATTTTGTACCATGAACTCATATAATCTGAGTCTGAACTCATAAATATTGCCAGGTACTGCTGTGACATCAGATATCTAAGCCAGTGTCTGTTCCCATGTAGTTTCACAATGTTCCCAGGATATGACTGATCTTTATGGCCCATATACTACGAATATGAACAATAAGGGAATAAAATTAACTAATTCATAATGAAAATACATATGAAAATATGCATAATGGATCACCTATGGCATTGCCACAATTTTATACAGAATGTTACTGAAATCTGGCTTTGCTGTGGCCTAAGCAGTGCCTATGGAGTGAATCTAAGCTGTCACCTTCTGCATACCTCTCTGGGAAAATAATATTTTTTACACCAGATAACATCAATACTCTGGTATTTGAAAGCAAAGACAACACTACATGCTTATTTCACAGTGTTGCTAAGTTTTAAAAAAAGCTTTGCAAATGACTTGTGTTTTCTCAGGATTTCTGATTGAAAGGTGAGAAAGAATTATTTTTCAGTGCATCGAATAGTTTCTCTGGAATATGTATTCCCTCACTGGCCTAAGATAAAACACTGGTAAGTGCTACTTCACCTACAAAAGCAATCAATTGCTGTGTGGGTTCTGAATTCAGCCTCTGCCAGGCTCAACCTCAGGGATTTTGTTGACTTTTAATAGTAAAGTGTTCATGGCATAGGAAAAGATTGACAAAAACCTGTGTCGTGCAAGTCAAGAGGCAGAAAGACAAAAACGAATTGTGAGACAGGTGTTTCCTGTTACAGTAGGGCTAACATTGTAATTGTTATGGATGTGAGTAATTTCACATCAATAAATAATCAGTAAAAATGGATAACACTTATGTTTTGTTGGAGCCATCTGGTGCAGCCATAAAATAAAGAGAAAATTGAAGAGGACAAGAAAGCATCAGTTTTGTTTCTTAGAATCTTTATATGTTATTTTAAATTGAATTTAAACCTGATGGATTTGCAGTTAGAACAGACACATGGGTTAATGCTCATGAGTTGTATGCATTGATGACTTTTCCTCTTTTTGTTGGCCTCCAAAATTAAGGAACAGATTTCCACAATTGCTGAGATCCACATCTTGTATAACATGAGAGCTATCTCTTTCTTACCTTGCAGAAGCTGAAGTCAAGAAGAGTGGTAAAATTTCTAACTGTTGGAAAAAAGACACGTGTTCACAGGTAAATATACTGCCATTCACATGTAAGAAAGAGCTAAATAAAGTCCTTTGTATGGAAAAACATGAAACAAATTATATATTTGCACTTTGAAGAGTACAAATGAAAAAACTAAAAATAGTAATACTGAGAAATTAATAGAATCTTATATACAAATCATTCATACATAGTTTTGTCCCCTAAGTTATATGTAAAGAAGTAGGTGCCACTTATTGTACAGAAAATATTGAAATTGTATGAAATTGAGCCTTATTTAAGACTAGACTGTACCTCTTTTGCTAGGTCATAGTAATAATTAGCAGAGGAACAACAGAGTGCTCAGCTGTCTACTGTTGGCACCATCTGGTCTTGACTCCAGACCCTTCTTTCTCCTGTCCCAGTTAAAAAATTTGTCTTGAACAAAGTAGAACAGCATCGACAAGAAAAACTAAAAGCAGTTTTCCGGGAAACTCTTGGCATAGTTATTAGGTATCTCTACTAGTTGGCCTGAATCAGGCAGAATATAAATTAAAGCCTTGATTGACTACACATCAAAGATTGTTTACAGTCTTAACTGTTGGTTCCACTCTTCACCCAAACAAGATTCCAAACCTAAACAATCCCACTATTTCCCTCCTCAGGCAAGTGCAGGAACAAAACATCTGTGATAGTCTTTCTTTCCCGGTTCCTTGGTAATGTCTTGTCTCTCTGTGCTACCCACGGTTGACCGTTTGGGCACTGAGAGCACAGGACAGCTGTTTTCAATTCCAACTCTTGGCACCATAGACTGGATCTATACTCATAAATTAAACATTCCCAGGACCATTCTCATCACTGCGGCCAGCTGGAACAGAGCATCTCACATCCACACTATTGCACTCTTTCCCCTCCACCAAGGGTGACATCATCCAAACGACCTAATAGGACGGGTCCTTGGTCTATTGTAACCCCCAACTGCGCATAGTAATTGTCGGGGAGACTCACAGTTGATCCAGAGCCAGAACTGCACCAGAGACTTTTTAACAGATGATTATATTTCAAAGGTCCAGCATGTTCCCTTCATGATTCTAGCACAAATGCAGTAATATTATTCATTGCCAGAAAGAAATGAGAATCACAAAGAAAGGCTAAGTATGTTCAGCTTTACAACAGTCTTGTAGGAATTAGACTATAAACATAGTGTTACCCAAATCCACTCTTTATCAAGTTATTCAAGAGAGAAATTTCTATTTTAACAAGTCTGGCAAAGTGACAAGAAATTGAAAACCAGGTCCTATGTGTGTTTGTTTAAATTGGTTTGCCATTAATAGGTATCCTACAGTTGTAAGTTTGCATATTAAAAAACTTTCCTGGAAGGCTCCACTTTCAAGCAAATTTTACACTTCCATTTTTGCACCTGCATCTTATATTATGAGTGCATATCTGGATATTTGTGGCTGTGATGAGTTCATTGTTTGTGAAAATTATGTAGTAGAGATTTATAAGTACTAAATTTTAGTATATTTTGCTCCCCTCAAGATTGAGAGTTTCTGTGATTCATTAGTTTCAGCTAGCTGTGCAATTTCACAGCTTGTGCACAAAAATGGAAAATATTAATTAGCAATTTTCTCATTGTTTGTTTAAGAAAAAGCATTGCAAACTATGTTCCCATGATTCCCTGTATTTACTCCAATGTGTAGAGGAAAATTGGTGGTAGTGCTAGAAAGTATTAAAAATATTAAATATAGATATCTAGCCTTGGGGAGTGTAAATTAGCATGTTTTTAATTGATTGCAATATTCAGGGAAACATTCCTCAAAGAAAATTAATTTTAGAGCAGCATATTTTGACAAGCACATGTGCCAATTTAAAAATCTGTGATCAACTTTAAATAGGTTTTAAAGACAACAAAGAACCATTTCTAATACTATAAGGAATGAGCCCTGTCTTTTAAACATGCTTTTGGTGGGATTGATTCACACAGTATATAGAAATCGCCATAACCTTTCAACCTTTTCAAATAGAATTCTGAGGGGCATATTTTAATCTCAGTTTTACTGGTGTGAATAGAATAATTCCTTTGAAGATAGCAGAGTTACTCCTAATATGTGCCAATGTAATTGAGAACAGAATTGAACATACAAAGCCCTGGTCTGAAAGAAAATGCCAATTGGCTTAAAACTGGGAACACTAAGGGATTGTTTGCTAGGCAGGCTAATCAATGGCACCCTAAACATCGAATGGAATTTTCAAATGTTTGTCAATATTATGGTTTTTTTTCATTCTCTCTCACTTTTGTGTTTCAGAAGTCTCTTTAATTGACACAGGTGGACTTCCTCTGTTTTTGCATGCTTATGATAATCTTGCATACAGCACGTAGAGTTGAGATGATATGAATGAGCAAACTGATGCTTGGTGAAGCTGCTAACTTAGTTTGCTATTATTTAATAAAAAAAAGACATAAGAATTCCCTAGAATTTACTCAATATCACACACAGACTGCAGTAGTCTTTCATTTCTTAAGGAGGAAGGACTTATAAATTGGTGTAGTGTGCAATTACTGAGCTTCAGAAACTTTCCTGCAGTCTGGAGTTAGATATGTACGCCCCTGAAAATGCTTCTTTGCTTGCCATTTCATGCTAAGAAAGGTCTCTTCCATCCCCTTTGTTGGCTTTTATGAATCTCAGCTGACCTTCCCTTGCCTTGTATGTGGGAGAAAGGAGGTGCTGTCTCACGTTGCTTGTCTTAGTACTTGGCAATGTAAGGAATTCTATTTGCAGTCAACAAAGTCTAAACAAAGTCAGAGTCAATGTTACATCCTGAGAAATGGAAGTGTAAGTCCAAAAAAATTAACCTTTCCTTCTGTATTAGTCCTTGAAAACTGAGAGATGCAAGCATGAATTGCCACAAGCACAGAAGAATCTCTCATGGAATGAGGTAATCTTAATCTAATTCAAATGAATCTCATTTTCTCTAGCAGTATGGTCTGAATGTTCAATCAAACTATGTGAAATGATTCAGATTTCTTCAATGTGCCTAAATGTACTGTGTCTTCCTCAGTATGATTCCAACCCACGAAACTACTCTGTTTTCTGTTTGCAAGGTTGAAATAAATGGAGTTACACCATAGACGATACTGGGTTCATTATGCCTATATTGTAGAACAGCTGTATGAAGGATAAATCAACAAATAGAATGTTTTTTATGCACATGGTCTCATAAAACTCCATTTCCAGTTTTCCTAGAGAATAAATAAGGAATAGCTACAAGTTGATTTAAACATGTGTATCAAGAGCATAGGGCTAAATAAATGATATATACCAATTTTAGTACTAAGATTTGTCTACTTTGTCATCTTCTTTCCTTCCTATTTTTAAGCATTGCCAATAAATAAAGGCATTTTATCAATTTTCTCAAAATGTAGGTATTATGTATTTGCTAAGATCTGGCTATGTGCCTGATATCAAGACATGAAAGACATCTAATTCCTCGTGAATACTCAATCTTCTCTTGACACTGTGTCACACAGCAACACCTGAGCACTTGTTTATTTTGCCTTCATAGATATAAATTAGAGTAATTTTTTGGTAGTGATTTAGTCTGTTTTGGACCTTTGTTAAGTACTTTACTAAGGCCTTCACATGTATACCATAAATGGTATACTTCATAATAAACAGATGTGACCTTCATCTGCTGCACGGTTACGTGTCATTTCCAAATTAGAATCCACACTTATGGAGTGATTTGTGAACAACAGTGCATTTAATGTTCCATTACATTTCACAGGTCCTTGAAAAAATGATATGGTCGCACGTCTGGATTCAAAACTAAATTATATTTAAATGGTTTTGATATGCACAACTTGAGTAAAAGACTGTAAAAATACACACATCTAATTCAAGGTCACACAACTGGTTACCAATAGACCTGGGAGAAGTATTCCTTCATGCTGACTAGAAATCAGCTTAACTGCTCTTTTAATCCAAGTAAAAACAAAGCTTTGCTTCTTCCAACCAAGCCATTCTATGATTCTTGAAAATTCTGCAGAAAACAAATCAAAATGTTTGAGTTGAAGTGAAAAATATAAATTAAAAAATTTCTAAGTATTGCAATTAATTGCTCACTACTCATCTTGATGTAGTCAATAGTCTAGTCATCTATACTATTTTATGTTTCCTTTTTTTATTCAGAGGGATCAAAGACAATTTAGTGAGATAAGTACATATTAAGAGACATGTTGACCTTGTTCCTGAAAGTTTTGTTTAATGGAAAGTACCAACAGTCTTTTCTGATTAATATATCCTTATAATAAATACTACATAAATTACATTTTGAGTTACAAAAGAACAATTTCTATCCTCATTTGAAATTCAGAAAACACACAGATTATGCTTTCAGGTGGCAAAAGCTCCAGGGTTTCCTGGCTGTCTTTTGTGTTACACAGTCTTGTAGAGTGCTAAGGGCTGACAGATGCTTATCAAACATTCATGTAAACACTGCTATCAAAGCTGTGTTTTCTGGTACTGGCTCCACACAAGAGGGTCAGCATGAAACATAATTAAAGGAAGGACAAAGCTAGAAATGTCATGGCACCAACTGTATTAGAGGACTCACATAGCGTTCTCTCTAGTAAAGAACAATAGCGCTAGATAAAAAGAAAAAGATACAGAAATCAAAGATTAAGAATGGAATTTTTTAAGAGGTCACATATTTTAGAGCACATATGCTCAAAACACAATTTCTTCCAAGCTAATTTTATATTTTCTTTTTCAAAATATTGCCAAATATGTTTAGATAAAAAGCCCCAACTTTTGCACTTCAATGCCTGACTTTAGACATTTGCCTCATACTTAATATTCTTACATTAATTATTATTGACAGTAATTCCTAAGTAATATTTTCATCTGCATGCCAAAAGATATGGGATAAAGATTAATGAAAGGGATTATTCTTTTGGCACTGAATTCACATTTAGAGCTTATTGAGACACTTATTGTTAGAACCACAAAAGGACTCATGTGCTGCAGAGGTAAACACTGGCATATTCACTGTTAGCACAAACTGTAGTGCCACTCAAGGAACAAAATCTTCTGCTAATTAGGGTCAAACAAAACAACTAACCTCTATTCTCAGATGCAAACAGGTTGAGCAGTCTGGTAAGCCAGATATTTGAGGTCATCTAGGAGAAGCATTTGTCTTGCTACCAGTAAAGTCCAGGATCTTAAATTTCTTTCTGTGTTGAAAACTTATCACTTCCAGACTTTTCACATGAAACAAGAAGAAATATGATGTTCAGTGCATAGGAGTATCATATAAAATGTTCTCGTATTCCTAGAAGTATCGACATCTTCTATTTTATAAATATATACTTCAGTCTTCAGATTTCATATCTTTGTAGTTAAAGTAATTCTGAAGTTAATTGGCGTCATCATTAATAATTGGTCTAACTAGGAAGTGAATGTGAACAAATGACCAGAGTTCCTTTAACGTATAATGTATTTTTGAAATAGATACCTGAACTCCTTCCTCAGGTAACCCTTGGATAAAGTTGTTTTAATCAGTTTTTGAGAGAAGGTAGAACTCAGAATTAGGATTTGGTTGGAAATATAGTAGAGAAAGTAGTACTGACTCTATTTTGATTTTATCCTTTTAATTTCTTCCTTACAAACCTCTAATATATTTTTATCTTTTATCTTATTATACAGTAGTTATATTTTTATACAGTAGTTCTGTTTGTTTTGAAGTTTTAAGTATTGCATGATTATATTCTATATCAAAAATTTTATGAAGGTACACCCATGTCACTTATGTTACTCAAACTGATCAGTGACTTCTGGGGCTACAGTTCTATCAATACTTACATAAATGCAAAACAACTTGTCATTTTCTACTTAGTATTCAAAAAGAGGAAAGAGTGTATCTCAGTGTGATCAAAAGCAAATAAATTGAAGATGAGTATCACCTAAAGACTTAAAAATGACACGTATATGAATACCTATTCCATTTTGATGCAACATCAACTTGGAAAATTGTTGCTGTGGCAGCAGATATGCAGTGAAAAAGCCATGAAGAAGAGATCATAAGACAAATCACCCACTTCAAACATATTGACTCCCAACACCCTGACCACCTGAGATCTTTGGTTTTTGTTTTCTTTTATTTATAATTTTTTTTTTTAAATATGGTAGTGAAAATTTGGGGGTTATATTTTGAGTAGTGTTTCCTATGTATGTAAACAGTAGTTATTGTGCTAGTACCAACACATGTAGAGGACTTCAAAGATGAACAAGCTTGCAGTTAGTTTTTCTACTTCTACTTCATAACGGCATTGAAACAACTTCTATTCTCCCAAATGGTGGGAACGTTGTAAGTCACAGAAGAGTGTCTCTCAGCAGCAGCAGTATGGGATACAACTACAGCTCTGTATTTTTCAAGTACTGCTGTGCATCGTGTCCGACACATCCACTTTCATGTTGCTGCCTGGCTGTCTGCCATCCACTGCTACATCTTCTACAGCAACACAAATCCAACTTTCTAAGCACCTATAATAGTCTTCTTAATCCTTCTCAGTCTGAAAGACTGAAGCCAAGAGGAGAAAATAACTAACCAGCCATGCAAATAATGCTTTAGACGATGTCCAAATATAATATGTCACCTAGCTCTCTAACAAGTGAGCCTAGTTACTGCAATCATGGTGCTTTTAAGGAGGGAAAGACATCAGTGCTGACCTCATAGCTGAGCTGATAGCCGAATAAAAAATATTTTTTATTTTTCAGTTTATACAGCAAAACATAGTGCAATTAATATATAAATGTATTGAGTATTTTAAAATATTGATATTTAGCTGAAATTACTGCAAAATACTGAAATATTCAGTGCAGCTGCAAACATCTAGACATAAAAAAGTCCACTTTCAAATTGAAAGATCTTCTAAAACTATATTATTACATATGTAGAAACACGTCTAAATGGAAAGATGAGTATTTCCTTGGTGAAAGAAGACATTCAAAACAATGCATATAATAAGAGTAATTGTATGCACTAGAAAAGTTGTGAAAGAAAATAGATAAAGTAGGAATGTATTGTTTAGTTTGCCACTGTGCCAAGGTTTATATTTTCAGAAGGTAGGGTAAATGCATCTGCAATGAAGGATGAAGGTTATAACACTACTTCAACACTAGAAAACCCCAAAAATCCAACAAAAAAAAACCCCACGAATTTTTCTGACTGTGTAAAATTGAGTCAGCACAAATGAGATCATTATAACCTCAATATCTGTCAGCAGTCCTCTCCTGTGGATGCAACATTCATGGGATGGCTATGCATAATTTATACATAAGCTACGACATTGAGCTGTGAGTCAAACAAAAAATCACTACTGAATGATGTGTACATGCAGGAAAGAAGCAAAAATAGAGATGCAAATACCAAAACCAATAAGAATACTTCTTTTTTCCCCCTCTTCTCCTTCTCATCTTCCTTTTTTTTCTGCTCTTCATAATAGGGATTTATTAACTGTGAAATGACATTAACAAGTAAAATTAGTTATTGAGCAATTGCATTTATTTATTTAATTTTTTTAAATACTGAAAAGCACTTTTTATATTCTTAGAATTACAGACATAAGTTGTTGCGGTGATTCAAAGATCACTTGTGTTATCTCAGCAGGCTCAGGCAGTGTTCCTGAGGCATCCTTCTTTCCTTTCACTTAGGGTTAGAAGCTGTGTTCCTCCCAAGATCCCTTTCCCTACCTATCTGAATTATGTTGATCCCTGTATCCTCCCTGGCTCCTTCCACACACGGCAGTGTCCCGGAACCTTCTCTGCTGCGGGGTTCCTCATTGGCTCCTTGTTGCCCCTCTCCTCCCTCATCTCCATCCTTATCTCCTCCCTTGCCTCCTCCCTTACCTCCTCCCTTATCACTACCCACCATTACTGCCCCGCCCTATGCTGCTCCCGCAGCACCGCGTTAAGAAGTTTCTTGGGAATTGCTAAATTATTATAGGTAGATATGCAAATATTCATTAAATCTTATAAAAAATAAAGCAAATTGAGTTAAGAGATAATCTAGGTGATTCTTAGATTAGTATAATGCCATAGATGTGCACACCATGGACAATGCCTCTTCTGTAGAAATTTCCCATTAATCTTAAATACTTTCTAAGTTCTTCAGAACAGATTCTGGGGTGTTATTGAAACTTAACAAACTATTATGAGAGTCTAGAGAAGAAAGATGGAAAAATTATGAAGAAACATGAAAGAATGGGAGCTGTTTAATCTAAAGAAAGGGTTAAGGTGGGATCTGATGTGGTATGTTCTTAATTTTAAAAGCTGAGAGAAGTCAGTGGATTACTCCTGCTAAAATAATGTCTCACTCTAGGTCATCATGTTTTCTGAATACCTTGCAACAGAACATGTTATTATGAGTATTCAAATATTTGTCAAGGATAGCTGGACGTTAGTTTCTCCAAAAAAAAAAAAAATTTCTTCCCTGTCTTATCTTTTGCTTTCTCTCACCAGATGAAATAAATGTTTCAACTGAAGTTGGAATGTAAACATACCAATAGGTGGTACTGCTTGGTCTGAAAAACAGAAAAGAGAAAATATATGTAATAATATGCAATTCTAAGTGTCTAAAAGCAATCTACTTAGTAATATTATATATTTCAGTAGTGATTTGATTCCTAGTTTAGGTCCTCTTCAAAAAATGAAACAAGCAGTAGAATAGTGTTCCTAATTAATAAAACCTGCGTGTTTCCTCCTTTTTGTCTAGGTCTTATGCCAAGTTGAAATCAACCAAATACTCACTTTAGTTCCATGATTTATGATGCATCAATCAGCTCTACTCAAGATCCTAGTGAGGGAAAGTTGTTAAAAAGTTAATCCATTCTCCTTGATTTTGTCCTGACCCTTTCTGCTGATCTTGCAAGAAAGAATTTTCAAATACAGACAATTTCAGTGAACAGTTCTGTTCAAAGAGATGAAATCTGAAGCTGCCTGCTTGGTTGCCACAGTTGATCACAGCATGAATAGACAATAGGTCCTGTCCCTTTTGTAAGCTTATGTGGACCTGGTTTGGTAACATAGATGAAACAAACTGGTTACTCAAGGATTGGGTTTGTCCTCACATCAGGTCCTCAGCAGAATGAGAACAGTATAACAAACACTTTCAATATACTTTTGGCTATTTATGCATGGTCTTTTTCATATTGAAAGCAGAGCAGCTGGCACAGTCCATTTAACAGAGTCCATTGGCATTTTGTCAGACATTGATGAGATTTATGCATAAAAATGGCAAAGCATTTTGATGTCATTGTGTGTGGATCATTTACAGAGAAATCTAAACATGACCGAATATAGGTGACGAGATACAAGAAGACATACTGCTGTATGAGTGTTCACCATTCATCTTACATTAAAGTGCACCTTTGATAATGGCTTGTGCAAAATGGCATAGTCTCTCACGAGCTGAGCAAGTATGTATGCTGACATTAGTAAAACTGCTGCACTGCTTTGCTTCTCTCCATACAGATAATTCCAAAAGCAATTTTCTCCTAATTTTTTTTTCTTGTAGAGTAGCATCTCATTATCCATATACATTGTATTGATCAGCAAATGTAGCTGTTTTCTTATGTGTGTATCACATTTAACCTCCAAGGAGTCTACTGTTTTAATAGAATTAACTTCGAGAGGAAAATATTAATTTTTCAAGCAAGACAATGTTGTTAAAAAAGCAGCATCTTTTAATTAAAAAGCTTACATCAGAAGAATGACTATGTGAAATCAATCCTTCCTGGTGATGTTGGAAACAGCTACAAGTGATCTTTTTCTGTTTTTAATAGCAGTGTTCATTTATCCCACTGAAAGAGATAAATGAGTTCCACCCAGCTACTGAAGAGTTTTAGAATTTTATTGAAGATCCTCAAAACAGAGGTTCCTTTTGTTCTGTGTATGTATAAAAGGCCTGATCAAAAGCACAGGGAACCAGGGGGAGCCTTTCCTACAATGTATCCTGTGGCCCTTGTCTTAAAAGATGAGGTTTATCGCCATCTTCTCAGTCATAAGTTTTCTTTGTGTATAACTGTGCAGTGTTCTGCATAGCTAGTGCTTGTCTTGTGGTAATTAGCAAAAAATTTTCCAGATTGGTTAAGGACAATTTTGCTTCAGCTGATATAGTACATATTCCTGTTAACATGTTATGTAACATGTATTTTTAAATTTCTGTTGTAACCTTCAACCTTCATTTGTTTTGAATCAGAGTTTCAACCATCCTTGACATTGTACTCTTTTTCAAGAAGACTAAATTTCAAAGCTGTTCTGAAATTTTGACATGAATTTTGATAAGCCAAGGAAATTGAAAAATGGGGAAGCAGTAAGTGAGAGAAAGCAGACCAATATTTTTGCCTTGGCATATGACACACTGGAATAGTTCAAAAAGTTTTGATGTACACGGTCCTTGAAGGACTTAAAAAAAAAAAAAAAAAAAAAAGTGAGGAAATGGGTGCAAAAACTTCTTAAACAAAAAGAAGATTGCAAAGTGATTTAATTACGATAAGCAGTCAATTGCAGTACAAGAAGTCATATGAATGACTTCCTTGTAAACAGCTATTAAACCTTGTACAGAAACGCAGACTAAGAACCAGTCACTGAAAGTTGAAACCAGAGAAGTTAAAAGCATGTTAGGCAGACCTGCATGATTTTTTAAAAAAGGACAGTGAAAACCACTGGTTCAAGCTACCCAGAGAAGAGTCAGCCTCTTCTTCTCTTGCTAAATTCCTGGCAGGTGTAGTTTATTCAAAAAGTGATGATGATTTAGTCAAACTTTTGTCATTGAGTTCAGTGTAGACATAATTGGATGAAATGTAATGTAGTGAGACATATTTAATGGTGTTTTCTACCTTTAAAGTATTTTAAACTGAATAGTTAGACCTACTTTGGAATATATGTTATAATTTTAAAAATACTACTGTACATTTTATTTTAACCATCCTGTAAATTTCATTAGATATTCATATTCATTTCTCAGTGAGGACTGTTAGACAGCTTTCAAGTGAATATGCTATTGAGAAGAAAAAGGTTATTTTAAGTTGTAGATATCACCACTAAGCTGAAGAAAAGCATCCTTTGATGAGCTACTTCAAAGCTGTATGTTTGGGGATTTTGATGTTAAGAAAACTTGTTTATCTAAAACAGATATTAAGGACACATAATATATACTGAAAATGTCAGTTTTCTTGCCCAGAAATGTCAGGCATTTGAATAATCAGTCAATATTCTTTGGCCCAGCATGTAATGCTCTGGAATGACTTACTGGGAGGAAACCTTCATGACAGCCAGTAATCTGTCAACAGGTTACCAGGGTAACCTTTGTGCAAGCATTCATACCACTGTGTGCTTAATTTCAGCACATTTGTTTACTGTTGTTACTTCTTTCCTTGTCTTCCAATAAGAGAGATGTGCAGATCTTTAAAGCTAAGCTCTAGAAATAAAATGAAATTAAATGTTGCAGGAAATAAACCCACAACATTTATTATTTAATTATTGTTTTTTGTCAGCTTTGTCTTACCTTCTAGGTTTGATAATTTCTAAGCACAAAACTTAAGCCTCCATTAAAGAACTGTGTCACTGGCATTCTCTACTCTAAATAGTGCAGAGCTACTAAAGGTGCTCTTTTACCTATGTAATACACAGCAAACATAGTTACATCTTGTGATTATTTATTTATTTGAAAAGAGTGTGGCCATTTCAACCCAACTGTTCACAATCTTTTTTTTTTTCTGTCCTGGTGTGGGGCATAGCAGTGTAAAACTTGACATTAAAGCATAATCATCAACATCTGCCTCTGTCAATGAATTATTGGATCTAGTTAATTACCTGGCATCAATATATTTGAAGCAAGTTGATTGTTTTTATCCTATCAAAGATGTATGCAGTCGTTACCACACAAAGCCAGGCTCTCAGGCTTTGCACATGTCAAAAAAAATCTGCTGTGCATTTGAATATATGCCATCATGACTGCCACACTGAAATATTTCTTTCAGAAATTTTTAAAATGAAACATTACTCTTTCAGTTTTATGGTATTAACTAGTTGTTTTACAGTGATGATGATGGGCTATATCAGCATCTCTGCAGCTTCCTCCATGCAATCTGGTTAATTTTAATGTAATGTTTATGAAATGGGCTTATATTTCATTTCTGCTCTCTGAATGTTATTCTATTTAAGTCTGGCTATACTCTTCTTCAGTGGCATCTCTAAAGGAACTTAATATCATCTAGCTTGACCTGTATTGTGGAGCTTCTTTCATCCTGCAGGGATGTAATTATTTAAAAAAGACTATCCGGTAATTTGCGATTGGATACCATCATGCACTTTTCTAAAAGACTTGCACAGCTGAGAGAAATTTATTATGTATTTATGGGGAAATGTTACAGTTAGGCTGACTACATTGAAAGAGAGTGCTCTTGTCTTTCAACTAAGGAGAAAGCTTTGCAGGTTCTAACCTGCAGCAAGACTGCCCGTCTGACATTCACTGCTGTCAGAACCATGAACTAAAAAGCTTCCCTTTCAGTAGCTTTTTTTTTCACTTTATTTCTTTTCGGTCTTTGGATAACACCTAGGAAATGAGAAGTATCTGCACTTGAGTAGGGACTGGCATATTTTCTCTAAGTTACTATAATGCAAGAAAGTGAAACAGCTGATGTGATAAGTGTTTTCCATCTCTAGCTGCTGTGACCATTCTGAGATACAGTAATGACTATTTCAGCTGTAGCTTACAATTTTCTCAGCTCTGTAGAGATATTAATATGTTCAGAAAGGTACTTCAATTTAGATGAAAAATAAGTTATTTGGGTGTTGTACTCATTCAGGAAGCGAAGCCAGAGAAACCAGAGAACTAGCTATTAGATTTGGGCCCCAGGACATGTCTTGGATCATAAAACAAGACCCAGAAGACAGGAAGGGGTCCTGGATTGTCGGAGGCTGCCTCTGGTCTGGTTGTGACCAGTGGTGTAGCTGCCCAGCAGAGGAGACTGTAATGCTAAATTATACCACGTGGTTCATCCCCTGGGACAACCATGCCAATGTATATTCCATTGTTGATTTTAGGAAGGAATCTCTGTATAGTTCTACAGTCTACATATCTTGAGAGCAGGAAGATGTATATATAATGACATAGATAAATAGCTTGTAGTATATATGTTTGAAACCTAACTGAAATTGTAATATCTTTTGTGGGCTGTTTGGATTGAATATCATTCCACTCATAAATGTTACTTACTCAAACCTAGGTTTACCAAATAAGGATTAATTTCTGTTTATTTCCAGACATTTTGCTTTCCATTTCAACTTCTCATTTTGATATCTCTGAAAGGAAACATCCCATTAGCTAACTTGTGCAAGCTCACGTAGAAAATCAATGAAAGTGTTTGAAAATAGATTTCTTTATCTGTACTCTAGATGAGAGATGGCATATTTATTGTGTCATTCTTTCTTCCAACTGATTATTTTTTCTAATAGCTATTGTCTGAAAAGTTGAAATCACCGACCATGTTTGTGGAAATTTGCTGGGCCCATGTTTTAAATGAAATATGTATATAAATATGATTGAATTTTTCTGATTAAAAATATACACGTTTTAGCTTTGTACTTTCATGCATGATAATAATATTCATGTATGTTTGACATAAAAATTATGAGAATCTGTTATCACAAGATGTGAGTAGAAAATACAGCATATGCTCAAAGTAAGGTAGAAATTCATACGTTGAAGCAACAATATTAAATTTTCAAATTTTTAGCACGTAGATCTACATGCTACAACATAATAAAAAGATTTTTTTTTCCCAAGCATATATTACAACATTTTGAGAAGTAGAGAGAAAGGGAAGAAAAATGCATTTAACCACAATATTGCATTTGAGTCCTGTCTTAGCCAATGCTTTCCCAATTTTAGTAAGGACTGAAGGACATAATGATTTTTTTTTCTCTGAAAAAAAAGTATTCACTGGAGATTAAAGATTTTAAACTGAGATAGTCAAAACCCATGGATGCAACCGCTGAGTAACAGAAAAATCAGTCTGGAGTTATGATGCTGTTTAATGTTTGTTAGAATGTTTGTTTACTCTACACTGGTGACTTATCTAAATAAGAAGCCTTCATGAAGATGTTTGTTAGAAACAGTTACTGGCACAGGTATAACTGAGATATATGAGTGTAAGTTTGTTCATTTGCCTGCAAAATGCTTGTTTGAATGAAATATATATTTAATATACTTTATAAAAAAACATACAGATATGTTGGTTTTGAAAAGAAGGATCAGAAAAACAAAATAGGATCAATAGGTTACTTCAGGTATTAATTTTATTGAAATGTTACATATTGCTTTGAAATTTTATCATGCATCACTTTAAAGTGCATTGAGCCAGATCCTCAATCTGCATGAACTGCGGACAGCATTCACTTGACACTTTTGACCCTTTTGGAAAGTTATTTTGAAAGTACTAAAATGTATTAGGGACAATCCCTACTGGAGCTGTTTGCTCGTTCTTAAAAATTCACATTTGAATTTATATTTGCAAGTTAAATTTACAGTGTGGTTGCTCTCCCTATGGTGTTTGTTGAATTGAAAGTGATGTTTTTGGCTGAATATTGAACATAACTTAAATTCCAGCTAAAACAGACCAGCTATTCTTTGGAAATAGAAAAAAAAAAATATCATTTGAGTGAAGAAACCTTCTCATACTTTAATCAAGGACTTGCAATTGGGGAGCTGGAGAAATTGATAGTATCAACACAAGGTCAGAGAACTGTTTTGTTGTCTGTGTGAAAGACACCTGCCTTTGGCTGACTTACAGACTCCTAAAAAACGTTGTTTGCACATGGTAAATATGGGCTCGTGTGTGTCTGCCAACACACTCTCTGAAGATGCCATCTGCATTGAGCATGTGGCAGCACAAGGAGAATCTTTGTGGATTCCAGGGTCCACTGAGGTTATGGGTACACAAACCACAAGCGAGAAGGCTCCCTCCTGAGCATGTAACAATGCACTTGCTGTTTCTTGGTGGCAGTGGCAGAAGAAGCTGTAACATATACAAAACCCAAATGCATGTACAAATCTGGGTACAAAATTTGATGATGTAAATGTTTTTTCTAACTTAACAAACTTCTACTCATGTAGGAAAACATATTTATGACATCGACTACAGCTACCTTACCTATGTTCATTGTAAGGACATTTATCTTTTCACTATTGTGTCATACAGTTCCAATTGAGACGTCACTAGGATCTACTGAAGAAAACCTTCATTGATATTTCACAGATTTTACAGCAAATTATAAACTAGAAGAAAATAAATTGATCTAGTAATTTTCATAAGTTACTTTTTCCTTTATTAATAAGAAAACCAGATTGCTACACTAATGAGGTAATTATATATATCTTTTACACAAATAATATTCCAAGAAATGAATCAATATTTTCAGTAAATACTGTGATCCAAGGTATCCTATTATTTTAGATTTGTACTTTTCATGGTATTTGCTTTTGATGGCTGTTTTGTTTCTTGTTATAGATGTCAACAATGTGCAACCTGAAGTAATTATTAGGGAATGTGATAGCATATTTACTAGTGGTGGAAATGCCAGAAGTACTGTGTCTTCTGTTTCCCCCCTCTGTTAAATGCTATTATTTTAGCCAGACACGTTGGCACATTGTTGGGAGTTTACACAGTTAGGATGATTTCCACCACTTCCGTAGTGATGAAAAAACATGCTGTATGAAAGAAAACATTTTGCATGAGAAAAGAAGAACAGAGAAATTAAACAACTTGCCTAAGGTTACACAGGAAGCTTCTAAGAGAGGTGTGGCTCAAAGAGAAGTCTTCTGAAAATTATATGGAACACCTTAACCAGAAATCTACGTTTTTCTTGCAGCAGGTTACTTCACGTTTATCTTTTTCTTTCCTCAAAATAACTGTTCCATATAATTTGTTGTATCCATAAAGGAAATTATTTAATTATGCTTAATTTTAGAATAATGTGATGATCCTCTTTTTATGTTAGCTCTCTAATGACAGCTAAAATAAACACAAAATCCAATCTGTTTAAACAGTGATGTTACACCAAATGTACTCAGTCTTCGTATTCCAATAGCTACATAGAACAACAGCATGAACCTACTTTCTGTGAACCCATGCTAGGAACAGGAAATGTTACAAAAGTATTCCTAATGACAGTCAGCCTCTTATGAATTGATGTTTACTTGGATGGAAATTAACTTCAAGAGCAATAAAAAGTCAATTGGATTTTGGGAAAAAAAAATTCTTATGAATTTCTGGTAAATTTTTATATACAGAATGTACTATATTGAGTAGACTATTCCACAAAGCAAGTAATTTTCTCAAAGATGGTTATATTATATTGTTACAGCAATCCAAGTTATTACAACTTGAAAATAAATAAAAAGTGTCTGTCAAAAAATTTAATCCCAGAATTTCAAAACTTAGTTACTCCTGACAAATCTACAGCAACATTTTTTGGACCAGAAATTTAAAATGATGCCTAACTTGACAAAGAGAGAAAAGGGAGCTGCTATTAAGATGATCAGTGTTGCTTTCCACTTCAACTATAAAAAGATGGTAACCATTTTCAACAGCCCCAGCGTCTCTTATCTCACTCTAGCTGGTAGTTCAATTTTCAACAGTTTTCCTCGAGTTTAAGGCAGTACTGTGTCCCTTGCTTCATTTTACTTATATCCTCAGAGTTCAACCTGCCCACATCCATTTTTTTTTCTTTTTCTTTACATTGTGGGGTTTTTATTTAGCCAGATATTAGTTCAGCATCTCCTAAGCTTCTGTTCTTTCATCAAGTGCTCCTCTTCCTATATGCATGGAGGCACAAGATTTCTCTATTTTCAAGACCTGTGAAAATGAGTAGTGTGGTGATTTAACCCCATGCAGACACTTTCTCGTTCCCCACTTCCACCAGGTGGGATGGAGAGGAGAATCAGAAAAATCCATGGATTAAGATAAGAACAGTTTTTAATTGAAATGAAGTAAAATACTATTATAATTGATAATTATAATTAATAAGGATAATAGTAATGAAAAGGGAGATAATAAAAAGAGGGAAAGAGATACAATTTAAGGGTAAAAATCCAGTGATACACAAAACAATTGCTCACCACCCCCTGACTTGTCCCCAGTTTGTTCCCAAACAGTGATTGATGACTCCCGGCCAACTTCCCCCAGTTTATACACTGTGTACGATGTTCTGTGATATGGAATATCCGTTTGGTCAGTTTGGGTCAGCTGTCCTGCCACACTCTGTCCCAGGTTCTTGTGAACCTACTCACAGAGTAGGCAGAGTATGGGAACCTGAAAAGCCCTTGACTTAGGCAGCATAAGCACTACTTGGCAACAGCTAAAACATCAGTGTGTTATCAACATTATTCTCATACTGATTCCAAAACACTGCACTGTACCAGCTAGGAGGAAGAAAATTGAGTTGAGAGTTCTCAGCTGTAAAGGAGCTAGCAACTGTTTCACACATAAACCTTGGTCAGCATTTTAAAGAGTCGAGGCTTTAGTGGTTGCATGCATCTCCACAGAAGCACATAGCTGTCACTGTCGCAGGTCAGTTTAGCAATTTTCCCTTTAGTACTTTCAATTCAGGGAAAATGTAAGTTTAGTTTATTCTTATTTGTGAATGTCCTGGAAAAAGTAGAAACCGATATAGTTGTCATTTACAGGACATATGGAGACCTGAAGAGTCACTCTTAATTATAGTCACAGAAACCACAACAAAAGGGAAAAAATCAAAATTACACTTTCCAATCAGATGAAAAATATTTTTATAATGATATCAGCAGTTTCTTCCAAATAATCCTATTATTTTTGGTTAAGGATAAATTATATTTTTTTTTCATACAAGATGTGAAGCACAGTTACTAAGATTCTTAATAAACTTTTCAGTTTAAATTTTTCAGTTACTTTAGGCAACTAATGTCTAAACAGGTTAATTTGTATGTGATAGAATAGCAATGAAGATATTTTTCTCTGACCATCAGAGTGGTTTGATTGCCCCTCATACACTTCATAATGGCAATTGGTATGCTTTTCTGTTCTTTCTATTGTGATTGCTATGGGAAGATGAAGCATTTCCTGCCAGTCAGGAGAGAAGGAAAGTCAAATAGAAAGCTGAAAGAGAATTGAAACAAGGATAAAGGACAGTTATTAAATTTGTGAACTCTATCAGGGGACAAGAAGATAAACTGTATGACTGACTAGAAGTGTATTGGAGTCTGACATTTCATTTTTATGCAGGTCTTGGTTTGATAAAGGTAACACATTGAAAAACACTGCAATTCCACAAAAGCAGTTAGCACATTCATTGAATATCAAGATGGCTAAAGTGCTACTCTTTTGTTGCTATCTCATGTTTTTATATGGGGCAATATAGTGCAGGGGCTCATGACTGAACATCAGAGTCTCTGCTGCTCTAGCAAGTTTATTATAAGGTGGCTTTTTTATTCCATACAGGAGCATAATATCTAGCTGACATTTTTTGTCACACAATTTGTAGGGCTGTAGTAATTTAAGATTTTTTTAGGCTATATGTACCCAGGCCAAAAAAAAAAAAAAAAAAAAAAAAAAAAAAAAAAAAAAAAAAAAAAAAAAAAGAATGGAAAAGCAAAAAGGAATGAGCTGTAAGCTCACCATTAGGTGAACATTGAATAAGTGCTGAAATAGACAGCGAAGGGCTAAGATGAAACGTATTCGAGTGTGAAGGAAACTAGAATTGGTTGCAAAGTTAGAAACTATTTTAGGACACAGTCAGGCACTAACACCATCTGTTTTCTAAAGAAAGAAAAAGAGAATAAAAAGGATACCATTATTTGTCAGACAAGAGTGTGGCAATATGGCCTGAAGCCCTGACAGCCCTAGACTGAGGCTGTCCAGCCTGTATTCTGTAAAGCCAGATTACTAAATTTGCCAAGTCTTTGATAGAATTAGGCTTCCCAATACTGCCTCAGATTCAGGGCATGCAGAAAACTAGTGCAGCAAGCAGTAGATTGTCTGCTAGAATGTGAAAACATGGATTTTATTAAATATTTATGAATGGGTATCTTTCTATGAAGAATGCCTTTGTTGTCTATTTTGCTAAAACTTCTGCTTATTAGTGATTACACCAAAACGCATTAATTTTGTTAAAAAATTACTTACATATGGGGAATTTTCAAATTATGTAATGCACAGTTCAATTTTTTATATGGGCGTTTTCTACAAGAAAAAAAGGTTTTGGTGGTTCTATCACAGATCCTAGATCCTGCATAGATTAGGGAGTGAAAGAGAAGTGTCTCTATTGTTTCTCACTGTAGTCTAAAAGCCATGATGTCCTTTAAAACATTGTTAAAACTTGCAATGTACCCACATATGGTGCACCTACACTACGGACTATTTCTATACAAAGAAGAAGGTAGGAAGTTTTGACTTTCCAATATGGTTATAGGATCATGTTGTGCAGTTGTACCTAACAGGCAAGGCTTATTAAATTTCTGTACAGCTATCCCAGGTTATTTTGCTGTCATGCTAAAATCCACACATGTAGAAAGCAAAGTATTGGAAGGTCATTTTTCTACATTGCAAGTGATGATTTCTGGAGGGTGTAGTCAGGCACAATATCACTCTTAGCCATGAGGGAAACCTTAAAAAGTGCATAGCAACGTTCTGCAGTGCACAGTAAACTGTTAATCCAGGCACAGATACACCCCAAATCTACAGCTAAAAAGAGCCATTCCAAAGCATGAAATCACCAGTGTAGATGCACACACAGCTGCATCTCAAGATAATTAATTTCCCATCATAAAATAATGGAACTCTACTTCTCAGCTGAGTGGGAGATTCTGGCTATTTTTTCATCATCAAGTAATTCAGCCATCAGACTTGATCCAGATACTTCTCTGCTCTTCTTTACACAAGTATATCACATCAGTTCCAAGCTTCCTTTCAGAGCAAATCAACAAGCTCCCATTTAAACAAGTCTTTCTTTAGGTGGATGTTCTCTCTAGGGATCCTTCTTGGTAGGCTCTGCGGATTAACCCCAAACATCTGGGTCTTCCAACTGCCCATAATTCTCCATGCTCATCCATAGAAGTCTTGCTCTTATTGCAAATCAGTTGTGTCCTCCATTTCCTCAAGTGATAACTTTCTATTAATTACTCATGACATTACAGGAAACATATGTACAGTCAAAAAAGATTTTAAACTCAGAGGAACACCACAAGGAGTTTGTAGAGAGACTTTGGCCACGTTATGCACAATATGGAGATAACCTGCCCAGTCTGGTGGTGTCCAGCCTTGGGCAATGTGGAGATCAGCCTTTAAGCACCCTGTGGCCTCAGGACCAGTGGAATCTCTCACAGTTAGTCTTAGCCTTCAGGGTGATCTAAGAGGAAATCCCTTGATCCATCCTTCACATCCTTACTACTATGATGTGGCTTTATTTAACAATGATTGTTCAAACAAAAAACTTATAAAATGTATAAATTAAAGTCCCATTCTTATTAGGAAGCTTACTTGATTTCACTGAGAATTCTTTATTTCCACACGCTTTATACACAGACTGCTATTCTTCATTATTTTTGTTCAGCTTTTCAACCAAACTTAAAAACGCCACAGATGATGAACATTTTTCATCTGTACTGCATCCAAGCAAATGCAGTGGATTTTTTCAATTGTGTAATTTTTTGGTCTCACTCAGAGTTCAACCTGACTCTTGAAAGTCCAATCCATTTAAAACTTGCTTTGCTGACTAATTAAAGTATACACAAAAGGAATGTGTCTCTCTGAGGTTCTTTCTTCAAATACAATTAATTTATTTTTTTCTTCACTAGTTTGAAGTTCACAGCATGCTGTAGTCCCCCAGACCAAAATGTGTAGCACACACCTCAGGATCTTACTCATGTTTTATCCTACTATGCTTGGAAAAACCAAATCAATACATAGGGCAGCTTAATCACTCAGATGCCCTTCTTGTCTGAGTAGGGAAATAAACTGAGTGGCTTAGTTCATTAATATTAAGAACTAGCATGACCACGTCATTATGTTGTATTAAATTAATCTCTGTACTGAACTTAGTAACCTACATTTGGCCTCATATCGCGACTATGACATATCAAAAGAATGAGAATCCTGCTTTTCTGACAATTTATTTCTGTGGTAGCTCGTAACATTATTTTATTTACCTTTTTATCTATATCTCCCCATTTCTTGAACTGTTGCATACACTGCTACACTTAAGCATATGGCTGAAACAGACTTATGTTTTTATTTTTGTTTTGCAGTACTGATAGGTTATTTGAAAGAAGACTAATTCCAGAAAACAGGTCTTGCATAATTAGGAGCTATTGAGGTCCATGATTATCCTATTTGCCTTTTTCTCTTTTGGAGGTGATATCCACCACAGTCAGAAAGGTGCTTGGGTCTACAAATAGACCATCCACAAAACATCAACAGAAATGTGTGTGTAGAGAGATTCAAAATAACTTATTTGTCTGGGTATGCATGTACAGTTTGTCATTCATTGAAATAAAGAGATAAGAAACAGCTTCCATTTTTTTTTGTTTTCCTAGAATTCTATAAAAAGTACACAAAAATAATGAGGAGGACTATAGCTAGATACTGACTAAAAAGACATGTTTTACAAGTAGAATAAATTATGCTATAAAGCAAGACTTTCTTTTTGCAGTTAGAACTTTTGAGAAGGCTATAATGTAGCCTGTTTTTACATTCTATATTTAGACATTTAGAAGACAATATCAGAGGAAGAAAACCATAAAAGCAAACATAATGAGCTTGGCATTTGCAAAACAAATGCTCATAAAACCAGCTATTCTCCATATGGGCCACGAAAATTTAACTTGAAGAACACTTAAAATTAACCATTTCTAAAAACAGTGGAATGAACTTGCTAAAGGTACCTGAATTGATGCATGAAAATCACTGATAGTTTTGGTGGATTATTCTGCTAGATTTAATTTCATATTGAGACAGACATATAATTCAGCCAGGCATGAAAATTATTTAGGGTTTTATTACTATTCTTGAAAAAACAATGCCCATGGACTGTTAATTATTCAGATTATACAAATATTTTGATTTTAAAATACTTACCAAAAGGTTGCATGCTTTTATTGCAATATACCCTACATATTAAAAATTCTTGGGATAAATTTCAAAAATGGCTTATATATAATATAACTGTGCCTGAATTTTGAACTTTTTCACATGAATTGCTTGAGGAAATGTGAATGTTTTCACCACATCATATTCTGGTTAGACTGATGCCAAGTGTGTATTGAGGGTGTAACTATTGAGAGCTAATGCCATGCTTGATATTGCAGATTTAAATATATGTGAATATGTCAACTACAATAGTATTATCATAGCATGTGTAGACAAATTACTATTTTAATACCCATGAGACACTTGACAATTTCCAAATTTGAGCTTAAAACTGAGTAAAAAATTTCCGGTGAAAAATTACATTTCAATGAAATTAGATTTTCATAGGAAATTATGTTATTATTTCAGATATTTAAAACCTGAAGCTTGGTTTTATACTTTATAATGCTGATGTATTCAAAAGAAAATATAAAAGCTAAAAATGGTTTTAAAATTGGTTATATCTTATGCTTATACACATTTATCCTTATGTACAGTTATGTATATGCGTCTTTACAATGGGATCTCTATATAGGTGATATACATTTGAAGGAGATTTGGACATTGTATCTTAGTGTAAGAAAAAATTACATTTTAAAATCTCAGCATTTCACCCAAAGATGGAAATCTGCATTTGAAACAGGTTGGAGTATAGTATTTTTCTATGCCTGGAAAATATCTGTCCTAAAAGACAGACAACAAGATATGCTCACAATAGGAGTGACTGTTGAGCATGCAGGTAAAAGTTTCAGAAAACCTGAGCTTCAGCGCCTAACCTAGGCTTACAAGCCAGCTAGCTTTTAGCAATAATTATTAATAATAATTTTTTAGCAATAATTTTACACAGTGGGCAAAAGTGTAGGTGAAGTAATCACTTCTGTGTTGGATGTGATGAGGTCAACCAGATGCTATGTGATGCTCTCCATAAGATGTTACTTTAATCTTTCATTTTTAATTTTAATCAATTTTAGTGTACTTTGTATTGCTAATTAGTAATGGTTGAAACATAAATGTCCGAAAAAATAGTCTTAGTGGGAATAACCAAAGAAAAAGAGAGCTCTGAGAAAGAACTGGAAACAGACATGAAATTCATGCTAGAAAACTATAATGATAGGACACAGAAAACAGAAATAAACAGAAATATTTTTCCTCGTTTTATTCCCCTACTTTTCTTTCTCCTTTTTTTTTTTTTTTTTTTTTTTTTTTTTTAATTAAAACAATTACTTAAGGAAACTAAGACTATACCAAGTGATAATTTGCTGCATATTCTGTGTTTGAAATGTTCAAGAGGAAAACACAATTTATTTCCTTTTGGACAATTTGGGTTTTGCGGTATAGGGAAGAAGGATGACTCACGACCAGAGAGGGAGAAGCAAGAGGAAACAACAAACCCCATAAAAGTAACTCCTTTCAAAGTGGAACTTGATCAATGGATTATGTAATGTGGTTATCTTCTCTAGCACTGGCAAGGGAATGATCTCCATGACCAAGAAAGTCCCTTTACGACCTAATGTACTCCAGTATCTGTCATTTTAAGTTTCTTCAGGGATCACTCCGTTTCCAAGATGATGGCTGTAATTGAACCCTAAGCTGGTAAATACATTCAGTTAGAACAGGAGATAGCAATTCCTTATGGAGTCCAAGTTGTTCCCAGAGCAGAGAAGTTGGAAATTTGCATCTCAAATTATTGAATCTGCATAGTTATGGTGATAATATAACTGTATTTTTTTTCCCTTTTATTTGCACATTTATTATCCAAAGCTCTGTTAGATTTTGCTAACTGCAACATACAGTAGATTTTTTCAGTCATGGGCCAAGATTTTAATAAGATTGCTCTCTCTCAATTTGTAAATAAACCAAGGTCGTGCTCTGAATCAGGACACACTTTCAGCTTTTCAGGCTGCTCCATGAATGCAAACTCCACATAGATTGGGATTGATACTAGAAAAACCTGAAAAGCAGCATTATGAAGCACTTGTCTTATTTGGAGCTAAGTGAACAGTCTTTCTGACATTACATCCTAGACAGTCTGTCTCATTGCTGTCTGGAATCGAGCATGAAACCCTCCCTGTCATCCTCACATTGTTGTGTAGAAACTGCACCTCACATATCTGACATAAAGGCAGGTAGTTAAAATTGTTGTGTTGGGAATTTGTGGAAAGAAACATGATGGAAACATACTCCATCAGAACACTTTTTCTCTAAGAGTGAAATGGAAAAAAAATAGAAATTTTTTACTAAGACAAAAAAGTTTGTCCTCAGAGAAATAGAAAATCCCATTAAAGTGTTTTCTTGCTGTTAGCTGAAGTTGCAACCAGAGTTTAAATCATCATCAGTGCACTTTTCTTTACAGATCACTGCTACTTTACTGCAAATCATTGCTACATTTTAGAGGAGTGAAATTCCATAAAGGAGTATACATTAATAAAGTTTTTGGTTTCATGTCAAAATCGAATAATGTTTATGACTTGTAGCATATTTGCCCTTGATATTATATTGCAGATAAATATTTTTCTTTATTTTATTAATGCAGCATAACTTTATAATTTTTCTTTATAGTTAGTACAGTCATTAGGCAGTGACACTAATACTGCTAAGATGTTATAGATATACAAATAATAAAAGCGAAGAAGAATTATTTGGATTATCTTCTCTGTTTCTGGACTTACATGATTTCAGATTTTATTGAAAATTCATTTATGTATTAAACGGGCAGCAGTAGAGATGAGATGAAAAAGAATCACATGAGATTCCTGATGAAAATCTTCTTTTAGAAAGCAGTCTTATCTTCAGTAGCAGGTAAACACTGAAAAGCAGCTTTAAAACCAGTTTCAGAAGATATTTAGAATCAAGTTTTCTGTTGGTGTTGTGATGTATTCATCCAGCCTTTTCTTAGAAAGAAAGACACATGTTAGTTACTGTTTTCAATCTTTTTGTAAAGCTCTGTATGAATAGTTTGATTTCAAAAAAAGATTCAGATAGGGTAAAATTAATTCTTGGACTGAAAACAAAGACTCTTCTACACTTCAACAGTAATTATATCACCAAACCACAAAAATATAAATAGGATGAATTTCACCTACTGATTGCTGGGTATAATTTTAGTCTGGAAACCAAGATAATATATGCAGTTATAATAACTATAGAAAGTGATCTTTGATGATAAAACATTTATTGTTTTTAAGGTTTCTTTTTATAGTTTTACTTTTGAATGTTTTCTTACCTTAAGGTGCGACTTCACCCCAAAGCCTTTGAAAATGTCTTTGAAAATGTTCAAAATACAAAATTCATAAATTGTTCTAGGAGATATTTTGCTTAATGTACTTTATGTATACTGTTTGCAGATTAAGAAAAGCATTTATTTTGTTATATAGGACATACGTACTTTTCACCCTCTAAAATACACACCTCTATGAAATTCAGGCAAACAATAAGACCAGTTTATGGGTGTAAAGTACAGGATTGAGATGATCAATGGTCTGATAGTCCAAAGGAAAGAATAAAATGGTAACTGTAATAAATTAAATTAATTCAAATGTGTATTGAAAGAGGTCTCAAGGCATGGTGTGTACAATGCCGGTGCCAAAAGGCACATCAAAAATCAGTAATAGCTGCCTCTTTCACACCTGCCAAATATCCATCTCATTGTCTTCTCTTTGGCAGCCGTGGAGAGCTGCTGCTCCTCTGCCTGCTGAGGATCAACGGGAGCTCTGGAGCCAGCAGTGACTGTGTGAGATTCTGGGTGGGAGGGGAAGTGGGGCTGGTGCCCTCCTGCCTCAGCACTGGCTCAGGACCCACGGCAAAGCACCTGCTCCCAGCTCCTGCGCGGGATATCAGGGTCTGCAGGGTACCTGCATCTGAACAAACCAGGTTTGAGACTCACTGCTTTGATATTTGGGCTGTAAATTTCTGTATGAATCAGTGTCCTGCTCACTTCCCTGCAGGGTATGGAACTGGGAGTAGACGTAGAAATCATGATGGGAAGTGTTATACCTTGTGTTTGCCAAGCAGTCACAGTCACCTTGCTTAAACCTGATCATGGGACCTGGTGAAGATCAGGAACTGGGCTTACAAATAGCTACTTCTAAACATCACAGCCTGCCTGGAACAGAATAATTTGAAATACCAGTGTTTCTCACCTGAGATACATTTTTTCTTTTGTGGGAGAGCCACATACACTGCTATTGCTAGAAGCAGTTGTCCAATGAGAGGGTTCTAGAAATGAGCTGTAAAAAGGCCCAAAGTTTTTCATGAATTCCAGGTGTATGGGACAAGACTTTCAAGAGGACAGTAACTTCAAGTGGAGCAGAAAGGACATAAACATTAAAAGAGAGAGATAACATTAGAAAGGGACTTAGAAAGAGAGCTGGAGCAATGGGTGTGAAGAAAAGAGAAAGCTTAGGTTAGAGAATGGTGAAGAGAGTCATGCACAGTGATGAGCTCAGCAGGGGAAGAGAATAGATAAAAAGAAGTGTTGCCAAATCACTAAAGCAAAGTTGTAATTACTATGTCTTTTAAATTGGTTTTCTGTAGAGTGATGTCTCCACTGTAGAGAATAGCACCTATAGAGAGTTTTTGCTTACCCCCTGCTGATTAGAATGATTTATCTACAAAGATATATAAATCATATCTACAAAGATATACATTTTCTTTGCTCCTCATGAGTTTAATTTCTACTTTTATCTACCTTTCATATTTTACCAAACCCAAAGGCTTTTATGGCATCATCAGTCTGCTTTCATAGAGAAGACAAATGCAAAGGATGGAGACAGGGTAAGAGCTTCAGTAGTACCCAGAGTACAGATATTTCTTTTTGAAGGTACAGATTCCTCATCCCTGGGACATTTATTAAGGAATTGTAATGCATGTTTGTTAATAAAACAAAATATATATATAAGGAGAGGAGGGGAGGGGAGGGGAAGGGAAAGGAAAGGAAAAAGAAAAAGAAAAAGAAAAAGAAAAAGAAAAAGAAAAAGAAAAAGAAAAAGAAAAGAAGGAAAAGAGACAGAAAAGAGAAAAGAGCAGCAATTTTCTGAACAAGATTATCCTCTGTAAGACTTATATCATTGTGGGCCGAATTGATGAAAGCTGTGACCAAAAATTGTGAAATATGGAAAATGTCCAATGTCTCAATTCTCTATTTTTGAAAGGATTGTTGGCTTTCACAAGGTGGGTAAACGTGGAGAAGCTGAACAGGATGCATCACAGGTGAAGAATGCTGTGGTATATTCAGAAGATTATAGCAGCACACGGGGGAGTTACTGGAACCTGCAGGATATCAAGGAATTCTGCATTCTATGGTATTTCCTGTGGAGGGTGATCTCACATCACTTAAAAGATCCCATTAATTTCTACTACTCATTGCCATGTATGAAACCATATAAATAAAGCAATATAAGAATGTGATGCGCCAGATACCACCTCCCGCTCTGTGATAAAAACAACAGTACAGCATATTGCATTTCTTATACCTAAACATATAATATCTACCCTGAAATTATGCCATTTTACAGCATGTGCTGCACCTTTTTGCCATTATGCATTAATCTTTTTTAGATCCAAGACATGCAGTACATAAATTAATACAAAATATGAAGCCAAGCCTGGAAGTGATGGAAGACAAATGCCACTGCTGGCTTCTACTGTAAGTGATGCATTACGTCTTTAGGCAGCAATAAAGGTAATGATTTCAGAACTCCAAAATGAGACTGCTAGAGTTATGTTCAGAAAAATTCTTCTCGTCTTAGCATTCTGAGCAAGAAAACGTCATTATCAAAGGTGAAATGTTATAACTTTATGAAAAACTACCATGGGGAGAAAGTACATGAAAATAATGGCACTTGTTTACTGCTTCATAGCGGTAAATGCAAGTGCTCTAAAAATCTATTCTGAAGAAAAAGAATCTAACATGTATTGTATAATCTTACTGTAGAAATAAAGATTGTTTTTTGAAACTTGTTGACTTGGATATTTTAGAAAACAATGAAATTAGGAGATCAAATGTTAAAATATGTCAACCTTTCAAGAAAGAACATTTAAGATTCATATTCAAATACGAATTTGTAACCAGAAATTTATTATGAAATTAAAATTGTTACTGTAAAAATTACTTTTTTACAGAAATTTTAAAATTGTGGGCATTTAAGAAGAAAACATCTAATTGAGATTCTATTTCTTGAACAGTTTCCTCTTATATATTGGCAGAATTCTGTTCTACTAACCAAGACAACTTATTTACCCTTGCATATTTGATTTATCTGGCCAATTCTTTCACATACAGTGGTCCATAGGACAGCTAATTACATAATTACAAGTTTCAGATTTGTAAATGCCATTTTTATAAAGTACTTTCACGGCCTGGCATTTTAAACTCTCCAATAAGGGTCTCAAAAGATAAGTATGCACCACTCTATTTACTTTCTTTAAGTCCCAAAGTCTCCAAAGCTGCTTTTGAGCTGCTACTCAAACCTACAGTTACATAAATCTTGGTGTTTAATCTTCTGTGTGTCAACATTTGCAGAAACACTTTTGTGCTGAAACTGCTCTACAGAAAGATGCCTCAGAGTCCTAGGTTAAGCCAAGGCTTAAGAGTGTTCAAAATGATTTCTTGAATTACCTGGGAAAATAATTTTGTGATACTGTGATCTGATCACGATCTTAAGTTTGGAGCATTATTTAACATTGATTTAAAATGCTACTTGTTTAAGATAAAAAGAGGAAATCCAGGTACACACGGAAGAACAACTGGGCATCCATAACAAGTGCTTATCAGGACACAGGTAAGTTAAAGGTAAATGCAAAAGAGGTGTGTGGCAAGGGGACAAAGAATAGTCAAATGGTTCCAGGGGTTGCTGTTTGGCTAGCATAGCCATGGATCCAGTGTCCGTGGATCCTGCCATTAAATAGGCAGATCACGACAGCTCCAGAAGTACTCTTTACACGAGATAGCTTTCTCAAAACCGACTCATGTGTGTACTTGATATTGTGCTATTTCAGGTACTAAAATCAAAGTTGCCCCGGTAGAAAAGACTAACAGCTGTGGAAAGGCATTCACTTAGCACACAACTAATTTCTGAAGATACTACTACCAAAGATCGATTTGTCCCTGCTTCTCCTCTGCATTGCTGTCTGAAAAGCTCTGGTTCATCTGATTTTCCTTTTGGCTTTAACCATTAAGATCAATTTAAGCAAGATTAGTTTAAACTGAAGTTTTGGATTATTTGTTGTATTTTATCTAAAGTAGAGCCAGCAAGCATTTCATCGACAGGATGAGAACTTGTTCCAGAAGGGTACCAAGAACCTTTGTAGAATGGTAATATTTCAGACTTTCCCATTTTATATTTTGGCAGGAACACAGCAGGCAGAGGCCAGCATTAGCCTAGTTATACTGTTTCTGCTGTATGGATTACTTCAGTTATTTCTGCACATCACTGCAGAGCACCCCAGAGTTTGGAAAGCTAATAGAATCTTGAATGGCAGAATTTTCTCAAATGTTTGTCATGTATTTCATAATAAATATTTTTCAGAATTTATTTCTAATTTTCATCTTTGATAGAATAGCTTTTCTATTCCAACAGACATGTATCTGATGATTCAGTTTCTATTTTGCATTTGTATATAGATATAACTATGTATTAGAAGAATAATTTAAACACACTTCTGTATGCAACAATAATTTATATATATTCATTTAAATATATATGTTTTTAAAAGATAGTTTGTGGTAACATAAGAAAAAAATCTCTCACGAATTTGTTTTCAGTCTGAGACCATCTTAAGCCTACTGCAATTACGACTAGGCTTATCAACACCCTGCATAATTTCTCCTTTTCTATTGTCTCCTCTGAACCTTAAATGTACACTTAAATATACATTTGTTTCAAGATGAATCAGAAACTTGTACATGCCTCATCCTCTACAGTAACCAAAGATGCTTTATAGTGCAGCTGTGAACATTACAGATGTGCAAGTGTGTGCACACACACTGTGAGAAGGGAGAGCTTGTGCTCTATGTGAAGCAATGGGCACAGCAGCACGGTAAAACAGCCTCACTTTTGAGGTTTGTATTCCTTCAGTGGTTTGTTGGCATAATTTATGACAGTTATTTATATTCATTTCAAGCCTGGGGGAAGAACAAAGCTTGAAAGATGGCTTGCTGGTTCAGTTTTCGTTCCTTAAAAAATGTAAGTAAAATAAAACATACTACTTCTTTCCCCCCTAGTGGTCTGATAATTACATTTAATCATTCATTTTACATAGAAAATACATCACACACATTTGAAAAGAACTTATGAAGAGCAAAAACATAAAATAATTTTTTTCTCCTTTGAATTTATTTAGGTGTAATAAACCCAAATACTATGGAACAAGAAATTTATTATTTTAGGATAAATTTATTACAGTACTAACAAGGTTAAAATCAAAAGTAAGGTAAAAGCAAGGCATGCATGTGAACTTACAAGCCACAGAAAACACAACATAACTGGTGATGAAATAGGAAGGAAAATATGAAGACTAAAAGGTTTCCATAGCAATGCACTACTATTAACTTCTCTTGAAGCAGAAAAATTCTCTAGGATGAAAACACTCTAGCAAAAATGGATGCAAATATATTACGAAAGTTTCATTCGCTACATTTCTTGTATGATTTCATTTTATAAGACTTCAGAACTATTAATGAAGTGTGAGACAAGGCTCTATGGCATAGTGGCTTGGCACATACAAAAAATAAAATAGCATCAGTACTAAAATAGAGCACATTCATAAAGGTGAAGAAAGTGAAACAAGCTGAAGGACACAAGCTTTGTTAATGAAATGCAGAAACCATTATTTTGCTTCATTACATTTTTCTTATACTAACTGCAAGAATGGAGATAAAATTCAGATTTACCTCTATACATTCCATATTTCATAGTTAGCTGAAGGTCTACAAAATCTTGATTATATAAGTACAAAGGTTAGTGTTTTAAATAACATTAGTGTATAACTGGTATGTTCCAAACTGTTATGATGGTGTAGAGGAACCAGATCACAGTTACATCTTCCTCATTTGTCCTGCTTTTCTTCCTTCCCCATGTCTTTCTCATCCAACGTGGTAGGAATTATATGGAAACATTGTCTTCCTAACTATCTCAACTATGAAATAGAATAATTAATCACCACTCCATAGCACAAAAGATCCTGAAATAAAATATTTCTATACAAAAATATAGACAATTATGATTATTTGTTATTCTTAATAATAACACATGTTGTCATTTTAGTCGAATAGAAAAATACTTGATTTCTGTATCCTGATTTTGATAGGAGTTTTTCCCTACTGAAATGCTTCTTTCTAGCATGCTTTTAAAAATATGTTAGGAAAACTCACTGACCCAGGACTGCCACTCAGAACCATTTTAGAAAGCAAGCTGCCTTAAAAGAGGAAGTTCAGAACCAAATTCTATTCTTATGTACCTCACTTTCATGTTTGCTCTTCTGAGAGGATAATTACTTTCTGCAAGATATTCAGTCTAAAATTCATTCAAATTTTGCATCCATTTAATTTCATTCTTTAGCCTGTGAATGTTTTGTGTTCATATAATGAATTTGTCAGATGTGGCAATTTGAGAGAACTAGTCTCACTAAAGTTAGTGTGAGATAAGCCTTTAATATTCATACAGGACTCTGACCCAAAATTTCCTATCATCTAAAACATAAATATTGATCCATGGTTAGTATTGAGTTTGTATTGTACCAAAGTAATAGGCTGAGTACTATTCTTGCCTGTCTTTTGTCTCCGCTCAGTCTAATTCTCAGCATTTTTAAAGCTCTTTTAAAATAAATATCTTTGTTATTGTGTATGGCATGGTCATTGTCTGGGAATTTTTGACTTGATTGTGGTACCTTAAGAAAAATGTCTATCTTAGGTCTGGGGTCCCTAGAGCCTCCTACATTTTTAGTGATGTCTTACAAGGAAAAGAAAGAAAAGAAAAAATGTTAGGTTTATACTGTCTTTCTTATGATCTCTAATAGTTAACAAGTCATAAAAAGAAAACCATCTCTGGAGGTCATGTCTCAAAAAATATTTTGCAATATTTTATTCAGCTATGACATACGTTTTGGAGAGTCAAGGAATATTCTGCAAATTGGTAAATTATCGAGAACAGCTGTCACTTTCTTTATATAAATACACATGAGTATTTGCAAAGCAATTCAGTAATGGAGTAATACATTTCTCAGTGTAAATATGATTTAGTAAACAAATGAGCAAAATTGCTTCCTTTGATAATGACATCAAAATTGGCATTTTTGCAAATTAAAACTGGTAAAGAAAAGACATCTGATCAAAGCTGTTACCTTTTTAAGCCTACTCACAGCTCAAAAGCACTGATTATTTTTAATAAAACATAAAAATTTCCAAATTAAATGGATTCATGTCTATGTGGAAAGAAGGACATAACAGACAAAATTATATATACAGTACCTTGAGTGTGATGTCAATCTCATACAGCAGTTCACTCCAAAGATATACAATGATGTCACAGGCAATCAATTCAGATTTACATTGATGTTGCAGAGTGGAAATACCTTCTTAGAATTTTAAAGCAAAAGCCAATAAATTCTTTAATTCTATTGAAATGAATGTGTTTGGATAGACAAAAAAGCAAAGAACAGAGATAATTTAAAATATATCTAATGTAAGAATGAATATACATTTTAACCAAGGGGAACTTATATGAGCACTTGACTCACTTTGTCCTTTCAATTTTTTATTTGGCAGTATGTTTGGCTTCCCTGTCTTGCTTTTAGCATTCAATGAAATTGGAGTGAGAACTGAACTTCGTGCTCCACAAAATCCAGGGAATAGCTTTTGTGTCTGGTTGCACCTCTTGTTTTCTGGTAACCGGAATATCTGGGACCATGAAACTTTCTGAGTCCTCAATTCTGGTAGTACTAATTGGACACTATTACTGATGTTCTGACTCCTCTGATTTCCTATATCTGTGGACTCCAAGAATGGTTTTCCTGTTGTTTTGTTATCGTGAACAGCTCACTCTCACGATGTGGGAAATACTTCACCACCAGGGATGATGTCTCTCAGCTGTGTGTTGTGAAAGATTGTATTCTGGTCTTCTGAAAGGTCAAAACATTCTGCTGAAACTTGATGACCATTTAATAACAGCTTGGTAATTGCCACCTGGGCTGTTCTGCACTCCCATTAAAACATTTACCCTCTGTGACTGGACACAGCTCTGAAAAATCTTTTCCAGTTATGATCCATGTTTTGGATTTTGTGCTCATCATATTCCAAAGTATCTATTCTTGTACAATTTATAGTATATTTTCTCTCTGTGTCAGCCAAACTTATTAACATAATGGTCAAATTTCAGAAATGTGTTTGCAACCTAGTGTACTAACATAAGACAGATAACAAAAGAATTTTTGGGGAAAATATTGATCTGTCATTCTTTCTAAACTTGATCTGGACCTAAAATGCTACAATTGGTTGGAGAATTTGGCCTCATAAAACCAATGTATTTTGCGAAATTCCAATTTTATAACCCTTTTTTGTTCTCTAATTTCTAATATATTCAAACAATAACAAAAATATATCAAAGAGTAAGATTCTTGACCAGGCTTTTATGAGCTCTTCTTCTTGGTAATTACCACGGGTAGCCTTTTTATTGAGAATAAAAAGATATAAAATAGACATAAATAGATATAAAATACTCATAGGAAAATCATCCTGAAATTTTTTCTAAAAAATTTAGATGATTAATTTCCAAAAAAAAAATTGCGTACTTCTCTTAATTCACCATAAAATGCATTTAGAGTCATATATTCATTAAGGCTGGAAGAGACCTCCAAGACCACCAAGCCCAACCTTTGGCCGAAAACCACCATATCACCCTAAACCGCAGCACTAAGTGCCATATCCGGTCATTTCCTGAGCTCTTCCAGGGATGGTAACTCCACCACTTCCCTGGGCAGCCTGTTCCTATGCTTAAGTACTCCTTCAGTGAAGAAATTTTTCCTGATGTCCAACCTGAACCTCCCCTGGCACAGCTTGAAACCATCTCTTCTTGTCCTATCGCTGGTTGCCTGGGAGAAGAGACCAACCCCCATCTCGTTACAACCTCCTTTCAGGCAGGTATAGAGAGCGACAAGGTCTCCCCTGAGCATCCTCTTCTCCGGGCTAAAAAACCCCAGCTCCCTCAGCTGTTCCTCATAGGACTTTTTCTTCAGACCCTTCACCAGCTCCATTGCTCAGAGCTGGACAGAGGGTTCGAGGTGTGGCCTCAGCAGTGCTGAGTACAGAGGGAAAATCACTGCCCTGGTCCNCATTTAGAGTCATATATTCATTAAGGCTGGAAGAGACCTCCAAGACCACCAAGCCCAACCTTTGGCCGAAAACCACCATATCACCCTAAACCGCAGCACTAAGTGCCATATCCGGTCATTTCCTGAGCTCTTCCAGGGATGGTAACTCCACCACTTCCCTGGGCAGCCTGTTCCTATGCTTAAGTACTCCTTCAGTGAAGAAATTTTTCCTGATGTCCAACCTGAACCTCCCCTGGCACAGCTTGAAACCATCTCTTCTTGTCCTATCGCTGGTTGCCTGGGAGAAGAGACCAACCCCCATCTCGTTACAACCTCCTTTCAGGCAGGTATAGAGAGCGACAAGGTCTCCCCTGAGCATCCTCTTCTCCGGGCTAAAAAACCCCAGCTCCCTCAGCTGTTCCTCATAGGACTTTTTCTTCAGACCCTTCACCAGCTCCATTGCTCAG
>VZTG01004479.1:1874283-2157150 GCA_013397845.1 Melanocharis versteri
CCTTCAGTGAAGAAATTTTTCCTGATGTCCAACCTGAACCTCCCCTGGCACAGCTTGAAACCATCTCTTCTTGTCCTATCGCTGGTTGCCTGGGAGAAGAGACCAACCCCCATCTCGTTACAACCTCCTTTCAGGCAGGTATAGAGAGCGACAAGGTCTCCCCTGAGCATCGTCTTCTCCGGGCTAAAAAACCCCAGCTCCCTCAGCTGTTCCTCATAGGACTTTTTCTTCAGACCCTTCACCAGCTCCATTGCTCAGAGCTGGACAGAGGGTTCGAGGTGTGGCCTCAGCAGTGCTGAGTACAGAGGGAAAATCACTGCCCTGGTCCTGCTGGCCACACTATTGCTGATACAGGCCAGGATGCTGCTGGCGTTTTTGGCCACCTGGGCACACGCTGGATCATATCGAGCCGCCTGTTGACCAGCACTCCCAGGTCCTTTTCCACCAGGCAGCTTTCCAGCCGCTTTTCTCTGTAGCACTGCCTGGGGCTGTTGGGACCCAAGTGCAGGACCTGGCACTTGGCCTTGAACTTCATACCAGTGACCCTGGCCCATCAATCCAGCCTGTCCAGAGCCCTCTGCAGAGCTTTCCTACCCTTCAGCAGACCAATTTAGTGCTCTCTGTGAACTTATTGAGGATGCACTGGATTCCCTCATGCGGATCATTGATCAAGATATTAAACACCACTGGCCTTATAAGCCTTGACATGTCACAATAACATATATTTTTAAAAGAGAAAATTTAGATGTAACATATGCATTATGAAATGTACAGCAGTTGACATGTCATAAATAGCCATTACATTAACCTTATATTTTTTCTCAGCTCTAGAGAACCAGATTTCAGATGTTCAACATGAACCAAAATGAATTGCAACTGTCACATCTGCAATATAAAGAAAGACATGGCTGAGAGCTTTTTGATGGGTCACTAGTTTTTACTTTTGCGAACAATTTGCCTGTGATATTTTCTGTCATTTTCTATGCTTTCCTTACTGTATAACTCAACAGACCACCAGTCTCAAGAATTAGTTATCCACCCCTTTCAGAGGCATTACTTCTGTTTCTTTGTTAAAAAAAAAAAAAAAAAAAGAAAAAAGAAAAATGACACACCATAAATCAGCACTGCCTTCAAATCAGGCCTCTTCAATACATTCAATTTACAGGTAAAGATATTTGTAATCAATTTCAAAGGCATATGCCTACCTGGAGCCCTGTGGAAGTTTTGTAGATTGGAGACCTATATATCTAAACTTAATAAACATGGAATAAGTAAGGAAAAATAAATACATTATTATGAAATTTAGAATAGTTAAAATTCCTTTGAACTCCACTTACATGAGAATTCACCATGACATGCATTTTAAAAAGAATTCAGATCTAACATATGTGTTATGAATTGTGTAGATGACACACCATAAATCAGCAACTGTCATTTCCCAATAGAAGTTTTATACACTCACAAATGATACGTACATTATCCTTGTACTTATCCTCTTTTTCTGCAATGTATTTTTATAAGATTATGATATGCAAAATTTGTCAGACTGCTTGCTAAACAATTCTGTATTCTTCACTTTGTACTCATTATTTAATACCATGGTCTCCACACATACAAAAAGAAAACATTAAATTAACATCCAAAGATAAATTTCTGCAGTCCATAGGAATACTTTTATCCAACTACTGAAGTCAATATTCATGTTGGCAGAGTCCAGAATAACGTTCTTTAAAAGCCATATAAAAAGGATTAAATCACTGGAATGCAGAAAATTGGGCATTAAATCTAAAATGTCATTCCTCAGTGAGCCTGCTGTGCTTAGGTTTTCAGTTGACCTAAGAAGCTCAAAATATAGAGGAATGAGCTTCCATTCACTCAAATTAGAAAAGGCAAATAGTGCAAACCTTTGGAATACTGACACAAAAGGAAAAAAAAAACAAACCAAAAAACCCCCAAAACCAAACCACTAGTATTTTTAGACTGTATTTCTCCTTTCCCTCCTGTGTTCATGTTGTATAACTGGTGTAACTGAGAAGAGAGATGTGGTATACTCAGTAGAGGTAGTTGAAGATATGACTCTCCCATGATATGTTCACTCTGATCCTCCATGGAAATTTCAGCCTCTTTAGCAAAAGTGACAAGACAGGGAATGGGGCTGATTTTCAGCAGCCATAATTTGCAGACTAGTATCTCAGGACAAATGCTGATGAGAGCAGTTGATGTAATACAGCTGACCAAAATCAGTATCTCTCTGTGTAGGGACTCTGGAACACAGCTGTCCAGGCAATATATAGATAACTCTTCAGAAGAGGAGCTGGGCAGCTGTATCAATCCTACTCCTACTAACTGTTCTAGAAGTAGTAATTTCAGAGTGAAAAAAAAAACAGAAAGAAAAATACATCCTCTGTCTAGGCAGTATTATCCGATATCTTTGAGATGTGTTTGGGAATAACTTTTATGGTAATAATTGAGGAAATTGATCCCTTTTTACTAATGTAAAAGTAATGTATGAATTACTAAATACAAATATATATATATAGTCTTTATAATTAATTGGTACGGACCCCCAAAGTTCATACAGTCTTCCCTCTCTTTTACTGCCTATTAGTGATTCTGTGGCTAGTGTAAGACACTAGGAAATGCTTCTATCACATCAATGCGCTCAAACATTAATGGTTTCTGTGGAAAGCTCTACAGGTTTCTAAAGTTTTTGCCCTCCTATTCTCCTTGCCCTTTCTCTAGCTGTGAGACCTATACAAGAAACTGAACATTGTTAAGTGGTCTAATACAATTATTTTAAAAATTACACAGGTAGGGACTAGAGTTCTTTGATGTTTGCTGACTATCCTGAAGTGTCTCTTGACACAAACTAAAGGTTAAGGCAGATAGAAAAGATAAAATATATTCGCATAATTTAAATGTAAACATCTCATTTAATGTTTTGGAAAGTGACAAAAAAAATCTACTACTTTGATATGCACATTTTGCCTTTGATATGAACAACTCTCATATTAAATTCCTGAAGCAGAAAGTGCTATTACAGCAATTTAGAATATGTTCCTTTCATTCTGTCAAACCAGATTAAAGGGGACTGGTACGAGAGATGCCTACATTTACAATCGATCAGATAATGGTTCTGCTGTTAGAGAGTATAATTTCTCTATAATGGAAAAATTTTGCTTACATTTTTTTTCCTTGAGAAGACTGAGAAAGTAGGTTTTTTTTCCTTCTCCATCTTTTCCAAATTTCCTCTGGACATCTCAAATCTTGGAGACAGGCTCAAATATTTTTGCAAAATTTGGGACAGTAAAGATGGGACAAGAAAGATTAAGATAAGAATGCATTTATCTACTTCAATCCTCTCTGAAAAGTTTTGACCACTTACCTTTTTAGCCTTCTGTTTTTTACATGGTGCAGTAAGAGTAGAACATTGTCACTGAAATTTTCCACAAAGCTTCTGTTATATCTGAAAGGTCCGTGGAAGACAGATTTTAGGCATCTGTGTCAGTCTATAAAGGCCCCCACATCTAAGGGATTGGGATAGATTTCTTCCTTTATCTTCCAAGTTATTTTTTAACTACATTAGACTGATTTGAATAGTGTGATGTCTGTAGTAGGTTACCCCAAATAACTCCTGATCGCATTTTTTTTTGTTTCCAATTTCAGCAGAGGGGATGCCAGAAGTGTGAGGTTGTCATGACTGTGTAATCCAGACTGCATTTAGCTGACCTGCCTCAATATATAGTTGAAGGACTAGTCAGCCTTTTGACATGATCTTGTGATGAGAACGGGTTTTATTTTTCCTCGGTGGAAAGAGGGCTTTCCATTTAAATCCATTGTTCTGGCATTCTTTTCTCTATGTAATCTGGTGGGCCATAGAAAAAAGAAAAGCATCTATGAGAGTGAGATGTTGGCTTTCTAGAGATTTCCATGCAACCTCATTTTGCCATTACCTCACAGTATTCACATACAGATTTTTGCACCTGATCTGACAGTTACAAAGGTTTAGTTACAAATTTCTACTCTGACATTTTCCTACTTAGGTATGCGCTTCACAAATGATTACAAAAAGCCACCACGTTTGACTCTCACACTCTTTGGAGATGATGCCAAAAATCACAAAATCAATTAGAACTGATTCTTCAAACTTTACTTTTTTTATCTTGTGCTCAGTTTGAATTCTCTTCTCCCTGCTGCATCTGAAGCTAACAACCACTTCCCTGCTGGGATAAGATTTTAACCTACTCACATGAGCAGTTTTTGGTGTGACCTTGTTACCAAAGTATTTTTTTTACTTTATTAGTAATGTTATTAACCCTTTTCACCACGTCAATAGATTTTCCCTAACAATTCTGAAACTGCTGACATTTAAAAAGAGCTAAGAAGTTGTGCTTCAAGCCCTATGTGTTTACCTAAGTTTTTATTATAAATTGCTTGATAAGGAACAGCTCTATAAACTCATCATGTAAGGTAAATTAGTATTGACTCACTGAGTATATATAGTGCTTGCTTCAGCCTCCTGTTCAGCTCTATTCTCTCCAAAATCTCTAGAGCCATCCAAAAAATTTTTTTTTTTCCATTTAGATTGGTGATTAAATCAGATCGTATGCCAGGTTATCTAGGGAGCGCAAGCACTGCGAAATTGTAACTTAATCACTTTCTGCTTCAAAAGTGTTCATGGGACTCTCTTAGTCTAACTATTTGTTTTACCCCATTTAGTTCCATAAATCCTTAAAAACATATTTGACAATATGTTTTTCCAACTTTGATAATCGGTGAAATGTAAATCTTGACACTGTGTCAACCTCTGCATTAAGAAGCGGATTGTGTCTGCAGAACAAATATCAGTTGACCACAACCACAGTTGTGCCTCTTCTGAGGTGATCGTAGAATAAACCAACAATATGCAGCAGGACTCCAGGGAATGGCTCCTGGAAGGGGATGACAGCAGTGTCAAGAAAATCTCTTGTTTTCCTCCTGATGTGTTTGAGAATGTTAACTTCTGATTATAGGCAATAGTTTTTAATTTCTCTATGCCCATCATACCAATATTTGATTGTGCATTTTATAAGCTTTATCAGAGCTATACATGATATCTCATACACACTCTTGATGGATTATAGGTGTATCTTCCTACATGAATGCTCCTGTGCAAGAACAGACTTCTAGGAAGTATATCTCCATATTTTCCATTAGTATTTTGGGCTTAGATTCATAGCTTGGTAAATGAGAAGGCTTTTTTGGGTTCTGAAACAAACTGCAGGAATTATTTCTATACAGATGTTAAGTTCATGCAGTCCTTGTCTCATGTATATCATATTATGCTTGAATATGCCTCAGGTGTTCTTTAGTTTTCTTTTTCCTCTTTTCCTGTTTTTCCTGTAGGATAAGCCTCTTTCCCCTCACACATATTTGTCTCTCTGAAGTCTAAAGACACACAGTGGGTACTTCTTCCATTAAAGTATTTAGATTAACTAATTAAGAAAAATTAAAAAAAAATCACTGCACAAAGTATTATCAATCACCTGGGAAAATCATTCTGTCCTTATAACATGCCACACACATGCATTTTTTTCCTTTGACCTCGCGTCCCAAAGCTGTGCATTGAAGCTATTCATCTTCTCTCAGGGAAAGAGACACAAGAAAGTTTTAGTCAAGGAGATTTAAACACAACCATAATAGATGATTCTTGTTGTGAATTAGTTCTGTGTTGTTTTGCTGTTTTGTCATGGTCTGACATTATGCAGCATTTGCCATCTTCAGAGAATAAGAGGATTCCTGACTTGAAAGCACAAATTCCTACAGCTGAAGAGAAGAGCTTAGTAATCCAGCTGTAATAACTGTGTGAATGCAACAGGTGTGGTGGATCAAACACACAGAGGACAATTATTACTGGGATTGCACTAGCACTGCAAATAAGGGATGTCTGTTAAAAAGTAAAAAAATGAAAAATACATATTTAATTTTTTTGCCATAATAAATAATATTAGCTGTTTGAGATATTACAATCACATTTGATTTTTTAGTTTATTTTGTGCCTGTATTCCAACTTGTGTCAGAATCTGCAAATTCTCAGAAAATGAATGTTTATGTATGACAAACAGGGCTATACATATTAATTGAGCACAATAAATATTTGCAATCATAGATAAGATTGCCTGTTGTTATAGTAGTTATTGTATTAGTACCCGGAGACAGTAGTGGTGAGGATAAAAGCACAGGTACATACAAATTCATAATGTGTGCTCGTGATGAATGTGCTGGTGGTTCTGGAAGGAAAGTACTCTGTAGCAGTATGAAAATCTGGGCAGCTCAGAAGCCCTAGAGGTATTTGCACTATGCCATGACCTATCTTTTTTTTGTATGTTCATCCAAATATTTGAAACTGAAAGATTCTGAGTTGGTAGTATTTTTTTTGTTGTGATAGCCCATGGTTCTGACAGCCAAATTCAGTACAATATCTTAGTACTGCATTTCTTTACCATCTAAAATATTAATGCAAGATTGACTAAATATCTCTTCTAAAGTCTATAGAGCCCAGAAGTTATTAAGAAATCCTGGTTTTGTCTTCAGGGGTTTCAGTCTCCTTTCCATACCTGCAGATAGCTTTTGTGCACTCAGCTTTTGAAGGATGGATCTTTTTCAAAGCTGAGGGGGAGGAATGCTAATAAATCACATCTTTATGAAATATTCATTAATTCAGTGAGTTCTTTACAAGGCTGCTGCCAAGGCAGTGCAGGGTGACGAATTACATTTTACACACAGAGGAAATGGTTGACAAGATACATTGTCTATATAGAGGGTTTCCTGAATGGTCACATACAAAGCTAACCGACAAAAGTTGTTTACACTATTAAGCAAGCAAGACAAAAATGCAGCTGTGTATATCCTTGCCAAGTTCCCCTACCCCCTCTTTTGTGAAGCGTTTTCCCTCCTGGCTTAGTCCTACTTTGTTACAAATTTTGTTCTTATGAGGTGCTTTACTTAGAATGCCAGTGCAATGAAGTCAGATGGTAAGAAAAAACTGAGCCAGCCTTGTGGCCTTTGTTACATCTTCTAAGAGGATGTGGACTTGCTTTAAGGTCTCTGTTCATATGTCAGCAGTCATCAGAACTACACTGCACAAAAACAAACGGAATGTTCCTTCACTAGAAAGTAAATGGAATCTCTTTCTTGATTGCCTCTTTCATCTCTTTTGGACTCTGAAAGCAACCCCTGGGTAGCAAGGACACTGGAATCAGTATGACTATGCTCCATCTTGCCCACAGTTTTGCCCTAACACAACATCATGATAGAGAGGAATGTGTTCTTGTGGAAGCACTCAAAGGGCACATCTTCCACTAGAAGGTACATAGCTTTTGACTGGCTCAGTAAAAGAGGAACGACACAGATTTACAAAGACTCGAAGGTAAAGGCTGCAGAAAGTAGCCATTAAAAGGTAATGGAACTCTTTTCAGTGGAGCATACAAAGTGTTGAAGAACTAGGTTTTGTCCCAGACATGAAAGAAGACTAGATGCAAGGACCGAGACTTAATGAGATTGCATCTTTATTAACTCATCTGGGAGCTACGCAGATCATCTTAATGACTTCCACTTTCTGGAGAGCAAACTCTACCATATTAAAAATCTACACCCTCTGGACTTTAACAGCGTGTTTGTCCTACCCTCTGTGTATATGATGGTAGAGGGTTGAAAAAAGAAATATCCCCCAACTCACCACAATGCCTTTTTATTTTCTTGATACAGTTAGTATTTCTGTAGGGTTCTTTTGGGGTTTATGTCTTTGTCTTATACTTTGAAAATACATACAGTTTGAGAACAATTTGGCTGTCCTACCTGAAAATAAAATAAGCTCCTCTTTGTTTTCATACTGTCTCCCTTTCATATAATCATAGAATGGTTTGGGTTTAAAAGAATCTTAAAAACCATCTAGTTCCAACCCCCCACCATGGTCAAGGGTGCCATTCACTAGAGCAGGTTGCTTAAGGCCCCATCCAGCCTGGCCTTGGACACTTCCAGGAATGGGGCATCCACATCTTCTCTGGGCAACCTCTTCCAGTGCCCCATCACACTCAGAATAAAGAATTTGTTTCTTACCTCTAATCTCAATCCCTCCTCATTTGTTCTAAAACTGTTCTGCTTTGTCCTATCACTATTAGGCTGTGCAAAAAGTTGCTCTCCTCTTTCTCAAAAGCATCCTTTAGGTACTGGAAGGCTGCAATGACGTCTTCCCAGTGCCATCTCTTCTCCAGTCTAAACAACCCTAACTCTCTCAGCCTGTCTTCACAGGGGAAGTGCTCCAGCCCTTGGATCATCTTCATGGCCCTCCTCTGGACTCACTCCAACAGGTCCATGTCCTTCTAATGCTGAAGATCCCAGACCTGTGTGCTATACTCGAGATGGGGTCTCCCGAGGTCAGAGCAGAGGGGCTGAATCACCTCCAGCCTGCTGGTTATGCTGCTTTTGATGCAGCCCCAGATAGAACTGGCTTCCGGGCTGCAAGTGCACACTGTTGGCTCATGTTCAGCTTTTCATTCCCTAGAACCCACACGCCCTTCTCCACAGGACTGCTCTCTTTGAGTTCTTCTCCCAGTCTCTACTCACATCTGGGATTGCCCTGACTCAGCTGCAGAACCTTGTATTTAGACTAGTTGAACTTCATGAGGTTGTCATGGGCCCACTTCTCAAGTTTGTCCAGGTTCCCCTGGATGGCATCCCTTCCCTCTGTTGTGTCAGCTGCAACGCTCAGCTTCATATTGTCTGCAAACTTGCTGACTGTGCATTCAATTTCGCTCTCTGTGTCACTGATGAAGATATTGCCGTAAACACTGTTTGTGTTTGATTTCAAAAGTCTTTAAAAGAAACTCAACTCTGAGACTTCTGTCTCAGGTAGGGGGAGATAGTTGTTATATGAGGTCCTATAAGTATTTTAAAACTGGGAATGTTCTTACACAGCCACTGTGTAATTTTATATCTGGTGGCTGATGTGAAGATTTTGAATCCTGAATTAAGTTTGTGATGGTAAACAATGCATACTTGATTTTTTCCCAATAAATCTTGATTTATATACTAAAGATCAAATCAGAATCTAATCAAAGGCTTAAGGAACACCTTGAATGGGTTTTAAGACTGCAACTCATTTTAAAGTGCCTAACTGAGGCCAAATTCAGCTGATCATTAAGCATTTTGTTTGCAAATACCTTCTGTGAAATATCTTCTGTTTTCAAAATTGACGTGTACATAATTAAGAAAAAAAATTATGACCAAATAAAACAATTTCTTAAAGGAGCAAGAGAATAATGTATTAATTTCTTGTTACTTCTTCTTCATATCCATATGAGTTTCTGTTAACCTAAGTATAACCCATTTATTTTGGAGAAAAAAATTAGGTTCCCTAATCATTTTGGGTCAAGTTGTCCTGAACTTCACAACGTTGACATTCATGAGACTTAACTAGCAGAATTGAAAGGCACACCATCTATAGTAAAAGGACAAACACTTTCCTTTATACAGCAGGGTCATGAGCAATGGATGTAGACAATGCTATTGAAATGCATGATAATTAAAAATAAGAAGTTGAAGAAGTAAGTCTAATGGGAAATGTTCTACAATTTGTTTCAGTTTCTAAGGTCAATTTTTAACAAACTCAAATAAACTTACATTTGAATCCTTTCAGATCACCAGGGAACATACATCATTGAAATATCACTGAAGCATGTCATCTGGCTTTTCCTGTGCCTAATCCCTCATCCTTGAAATGTCCCCTGTACTGAGGTTATGAATAGAGAGGTTCAGGAACAAATCTGGATATCCATATGCCTTCAAGAATTTCTGGGAGATTTTTTTTTCCCTTGACACCAGCTAGGCTGGACAAGCAGCCAGGAAATGTGTCCCTAAACCTTTACTACTCCCTGCTGAGTGAAGATAGCTCCTCACTGGACAAATTAAACCCCCATGCCCTTTATCAAGCTGGCTGCAAAATTCTCAAATGAAATAGGAAGTTAAATGATAATTAATACTCTCATAGATTTTACATGTTTAAAGCAGAAATTAAATCAAATATTTGAGCAAATTAGATTTTTCTCCAAATTTAATATTTCTTTGGTTTTTATTTTTAGTCTTATAATAAATTGTACAAGGTAATTGAGAACTTTTGAATTATGGCTTATGATATCAGTACTCAAATATGTATATTTATTACTGACACTAAAATACTTCTCCCCTTGTTTTACTTTGAGAAATGGCTACTGAAAATCGACAGTATCATTTTGATAATATCTTATTCACCCATATCAAGCTTATTTCTGTGATTTCATAGTCTCAGGGTTTTTGACTTAGCTCAATAAGGTGGAGTTGTAACCTCACAAGAGACAGATTTCCATAGACTTTTTCCAGATGATAGCAGTATCATAATCAGCTAAAGACATGAGGTTGCACTTCAAAAATTATCAAAAGTATGATGAAAGTTTTCATTTTCTCTTTGAGCTCTCACAGTAAGAAATTCAAATCAGCTATGTCAGCTTCCAGATCTGATTAAGAAATCCATCTCCTAAAATTTAGGACCAGTTCTCCGACTATGTACCAACTCCTGCAAAGACATTGTTGTCTGAAAATCAGAAATGTGGTCTAGGGAAGGCTCATGAAGTTACCTTAGAGCAGCATCCTTAAGGCCACAGCTCAAGAAGAATTTAACCAAAAGATCAGGGCTAGTAATGATGGAAAACAGTACATCTCTTTAATTTTCAATGTTTTTTTATATAATGAATTTCTTAAAAAAACACAGGACCTATGGGTTCAGACATTTACTGCATATTCACCTGCAGACAGCAAAACCTTGTGCCATACATGTGCTTTACTTTTGCTTTAGAGGAGGATAGCAGGCCCAAGAATGCCTTCAGGGTAAAGATTGTATTGAAAACCTGTATCTGTATTAATGGCATGAGTTTTGAATTAAAATATGTATGCTGATTTGGATTTATCTTTTTTTTTTCTTTTTCCACTTTGGATAAGGGGTTTGGGAATATAAGCAAGAAAATATAGATTTTATCTTAAAATTGCCTTCACTAAGCATTATTATAAACTTCAGGAAGAAAGCAAGACTTGAGAAAAAAAACAGTTTTAGAAAAAAAAGTGTTCAAGGTAACAAATGGCACATTGTGGTGATAGCCTTTATAGGTTCTGAAGTTTAATTCTTTGCAATGTGTCTTGAAGAGTCTAGTAGTGGTGATTTATATCACATCTAAGAAGTTGTGTTGCTGGATTTCTGCTTGGAAATTACTCTGTGGGATCACCTTAAGAGCTGAATAGACTCTAGCTATTAAATCCTTCCACTGTATTTTTCCCAAGGAGCTATTTCTGTACACATGTGAGTAAATGCACAATAATCCAACAAACACTAACTTTCCTGTTGCCTTTCTGAGCCATCCTCCTTGGTATTTATGATTATGAACTCATCAAGTATGTTAATGTTAATCCTTTCTTGTTTCATGTGAAAAATATCCAAGAACTCAAACATGGGAGAGGGAGTGCAATAAGCATGGGACTAGAATCAGTTGGTATTTTTCCTTATTTGAGCAAAATATTCTAAATTTGTCCCTATTTTGTGTTTCCTCTCCCAAAAGAAGCAGCACATAATATAGCGTGCATTAAGTAAAAAGACTAAGTTATATGAATCAATATCAATTTTCTTCTTTCAAATCTTGAGTAACCTTGAAAGAAATACTTGAAAGAAGTAATTTTAAAAGAAATAACCTTGAAAAATTACCTTGAAAGGCAGACTCTTTTTTTTTTTTTCTTTTTTTTTCCATGTCTAATCTGTGCTATTAAGCTGATTCACCTGTAAGCACATTGACTTGGTTCAACTTTAGCAGAGCAATAACAATGCAAATACTAGAATTTGGAGAAGGCTTTGTGACTAATCCAAGAGTAAATTTTTCATTGGAATGACTGTCTTCCTTGGAGAAAGTGAGAAATAGTCTCTCTTCTGCTGTTTGTCTATTTCTATGAATGTTGAGTTATCTGCAAAGATAAAGGGTGGGTATGTAATACCAAGATGTGCTTAGTCACTGTTTGAAGAGCTAGATTGAAGGTCTATCTGCTGAGCCATGCTGCTTCCTACTTCAGTGCTCAGAGGTTTCTCTCTTTTTCTTCTTCATTGTTCTAACTGTCCTTTTGCAAAGAAGTACGGAAGTCCTACGTCTAGAATTTGATATCTATTTTAGTAATCGGAGTTTTCATACAGATTTATAGGTAAGGTATTACTAGCAGAAAGGATGCTATATGACTCAGAGTTGTACTTTATATTTGCTAGGGTTGTGATGCTGAGGCTAATAACTGGGCGTTGAATGTTAGGAGGTGATACTGCTGTGGAGTTGGAAGCTCAAGAAAACAAATCATAGATATGTTTTAGGGTCAGCACCTTAGCTTTTCATGTTTCCTTTTTAAGGCCTCATCAGTAATTTGTAATCCAGAGGCTATAATTGCTGCTAGAGAATCAGGGATTCCTGAAGTATTGGCTCAGAGAAAAGTTGTCTAACCCATCTGTTACTCTTTTCTGGCACAACTTAAGAGGATCTAGAACAGGCTATTTCCAGTTCTGGGTCAAAGAACAGGTGGGGAGACATTTCCTGATTTCCTGTGTTACCAGTGTGGACCCTACCCTTGTTTTTAGGTGATGCATGAGAAGAAATGATCCACTTCTCTTGATCTGGTTTGCTCAAGAGTTTAGGGAGGGATGCTCAGTCCTCCTTATTGCTATTTCATTTAACCAGTTTGGAAATGAAAATCAATAACTTCTATTTGAAAACCAAGATTTCCCTGGGTGTTGGCTTACATCCATTGCAAACATCTGGCATCTTTGATGCTATAGGAAATTTCAACATGAAAAAAAGTAGATGCATTACTTTCATCTCTAATTGTTCTCACACCCCACCACTAAAGAGTCCCTTTAGTGCTATACTATCCCAATCACAGTCCATCCTTTTCACATAAGCCATCATTTTAGAATCAGAGTCTCCAGGCTCTTCCACCAATCCCTTTTGTAGTCCCTTCACTACCTAACTCTGCTTTCTATCAGAACAATCTGAGAAACAAAATATCCAAATATCACAGATAATGTCATACTGAAATCTCTTGGCCTTAATTTCAGGATTTGAAAAAAAGTCTTTCATCATCCAGTTAATCAATGCTGCCTGATTACCATTATCTTCCAGTTTAATCACACAGGAAGAAAAATAGCATCATACTCTGCAATGACCTATACGCTACTAATCCTTTTAAGTTGCATGTGCAAATTGGCAAGACTCATTTTCTCCCGTATAATATTCACCTTGACAGAAATGGATGGTAGCAAACCACCTTCTAGTTATGTACCTCTGATAGGAAGGGTTCAGTTTAATGCTACAGGATTGCACCCCTGTGATTCCTATTTGTCTTTTCAAGCCAGCAAAATATTCAGTAAGTGACTGACTACTAAGATTTTTTTTCACCCTTTCTGTACATGACCCTTCCCATCACTTTGTTGAATGTACATGTAGCATCTCAGAGACAAAAACCTTATATGAATGGCACTTTCAAGTTTGTGTCCTAAGGGCTATAGGCATTGTGCTTCAGCTATGGAAAATTGAGTAATTAAGTTTAGTGATGGAACCATTAGTGCACAGTTTGGGACCATGTAACACTACAGTTTTTAAAAGGGCTTGTTGGGTTTATGGAAATTTTGGTGTAATTTTGTGGATATCTAATTACAAAGGCTAATTTTGGTTCGCCTAAAATCCCAGTGACAAAAACAGCTTAAGGAAAATCCGTATGGGATCCACATGAAAATGCCTTTTAAACAGGATTCTTTTCTGTCTTAGTCACATAAAATTATGTGCTGATTTTCTGTTGTAGTTGAGTTTGTCCTTGAAATCTTTATGCACTGAATAACTTTCAAAAATCAGAGATAGGAAGGAGAAAATGTGTTTACGATTATCAATGTTTAGGGGAATCAGATATTTGATGTTTTCAGTCAGGAGACAAAATTGGTTATTTATAACTTTTTTATGGAGTTTTGCAGCGTCTATTAATTTTTATTATAATTTATGATTTTTTTTTCCTATTCTAATGAAGAAGATGTAAAATATTAAAAAGCAAGTAGATATCAGCCACCAGGGATATTTTAGGTTATTAAACGAAAGTATATATATGCTTTTGGATGAGTGTTTTTATATGCATGTTCAAAGGAGAGAGCAGAAATAGATATCTACCATTCCTTTGTTGCATTCATCTGTCCGACTGTATAAGCAATTCTCTGAGGAGGCTGTTGTATTAAAATTCTATTTCTGATTTTGTTAGGTTGCTGCAATTTCAGAGTTAAAGATCTAGCAGAAATCTACTAATGTTCAAAATGAACAGACAACGTTATTTACATTTTAACATTCCTGTGTGTTCAATTAATATCTTATTTTACAATATGAGCGTGATGGTTAATGATTAGTCTTTGAACATTATCGTAACGCTGCTGTCCTACACCACTACCATTAGCCTGCAATGCAGCAAATTGTTGACAGCTATAACAAAGCATCACATCTGCCTTGTGAGCCCAGGATGCTGAAATGCTCTCTGCTGCTGCATAGTTGAACAAATGCTATTTCTGTTTAATACTATCCCAAAAAACAATCAGATCAGTTGGTCACCTGGAATTGTTTTCCTCAATTTGCTTTCTTAAGCTATACCTATGAAGTTTCCTTACCTGACAAATATTTGAGGATCTTTGTATTTAGTTGGGGTCTATGATCCACGAATGTGAAAAAGTAGGCAATTCTTTGCCATGTAAGTGATCTTTTGTCGCAGGGTAGTAAGTACTAGCTAGATGGCATGTTGCTGCATTCTTACCTCATTTCCAGTCAGCAACTGTACAAATGAAATGCAATAGTTGCTGTATATCTACTGATTTTCATCTCTAAATTAATGCAATCTGCTCTGCAGTAGTCATTCTGTGAATACAAGGCTGTAAATTTAACTGACTGCTTTTCCACAGAAAGCTTCCCTGTTTATAGGTACATAAATTGCATCTTAGTCTTATGTACAAGAATCGCCACTTTAAAAGTTATAACTAGTGCAGATTGGAATACTGATTCACTCCTGCACAGCTAGTTTTCATGTCAGACAGCTACATATGTACAGTGGCTTGCAAAACTATTCAGATATCACAGTAATGCCCTTAAAAATAGGACACTCCAGGAGAGGCGGTTTTCCACAACATTCAATTACAGGAGCTGCTAAAAACTAGAAACTAGTCTATAAACACTGTTAGTCTGAACTGATGGAGCAAAATAATTTCATTTAGCTTATTTTTGCATTGATCTGGGCTATTGTTTTTATTGTCCCACTGTTGTAATAATGACCTCACCTTTGTTTTCATTAATAAACCTTGTTATTCATTTAAAAAAAGCAGAAATGGCTGATACTTTTAAAGTATTTATAAGCAAAGATTCACGCTGTAGTCCTTTCTCTGGGAACATCAGAATTAATCAAGAGCAGAACATGAAGATTTGGTTTTGATGAAGAAAATGCAAATATGAAAACACCTCAAGCTGTGGTTTCAAGTACTCTGTCAGCTAGCGCTGCTGCCTCAAGCAGCAGTCCTGACCTCCTTCTCTACCTGACAGCTTATTCTCACCCTGCTTTGCTTCCTCCCTTGGGCTAGCAGAAATGTTTGTGCTGCTGCTCATTGAACTAGATCAGGGAACCAATCAGAGCTAAAACTGCCTTTTTTTTCCCCCTGATTAATTTTAACTTAGATCAGATTCTCAATTTGGTTCACCACAGGATTGCATGAGCAGGAAAAGGCTGCTGGCCTGTGAGAAAGGAAGGGTGGAATGCCAATTCATGTAACATAAATACTACCTTAAACTGTGGTTCCAAAATTATTTTACCTCAGTCTTCCTGTTCACACGCAAAGAAATTTGAAATCTTCTGTTTAACTCCTTGATTTAACTTTTGATTAGCTAAGGGACTATTTTCCAGAATAACCAGTGAACCTCCCCAGCTACCCCTGCCATCTATAATCAAAAGGTGCATATGTAAACTGTATTATTCACAGTAAAGGTTAGTATAGTATAGTATAGTATATCATAGTACACAGAGAAAAGGTGTTCAGTCTCATGACCTCAGCAAGTACTTTATACAGATCCTCTCAGACACTGTGGAAACTTCATTTTAAAAGCTTCTTTTTTACTCCTTAGCAGTTATTGCAGCTTTGCTAAAGAACCTGTTGGCTCTGATGGAAGTTGCCTTCTAGGTCTATGCCTGAAAATATTCTTTGCATTAAAAATGAGAGCAACAGCTTGGATTTGAACCCTTTGCATAAATCAGTAACACCATCTAACAGAAAAGCCTAGGAAGCATTTAAAGCTGAGATATCAGTATTCTTTCAGAGTGTTAAGCAATTAAAAATGGTTTCAAATAGTGTATTTTGTTTATGTGGCAAAGTTTTGGTAGCAAGGGAGCTTTAGAGGTGGCCTCTGTGAGAAGAGACTAGGGACCCTCCCTGTTTTGGGCACAGTCAGTTTCAGCTGGCTCCAAAATGATCCAGTGCCAGGCAAAGCTGATCCCCATCAGCTGTGATAGCATATCTAAAGCAGGGTAAAAAGCACTGTGTGGAAGCTGTGAGAGAGAAGTGAGACAAGCACGAGAGAAGCAACTCTGCAGAACCTAAGTGAGGAAAATTGGAGAATCCCATGTAGTCCACAGAGGAGACCGTGGTAAAGCAACCTGTGAAGAACCACGCTGCAGCCTGTAGACGGTTTCAGTTGGAGCAAGTGGATGTGCTCACGCAGCAGGAGGCTTTCTGGAAGGAATGGTGTCCCATGGGAACCCGTGCTGAGGTAGTTTCTGAAGGACTGTAGCCCATGGAAAAGACTCATGATGAAGGGGAAAAGTGTAAAGAGGAAGGAGTGGCAGGGATGAAGTGTTTTGAAATGACCATAACCCCCATTCCCCATTCCTTTTGTGCTGTTTGGGGTTGGGAGGAGGTAAAACAGTTGGGAATGAAGGAGTAAAATTGAACTTGGGAAGTGGAGGTGCAGGGAAAGGAAATGTTTTTAGTTATGTTTTTGTTACTCACTGTCCTATTCTACTTTTTGTTGGCAATAAATTAAATTAGTCTTCCCAAAGTTCTCTGTTTTGCCTGTGATATGAAGTGATCTCATTGTCTTTACCATGATCTGTGAGTTTTTTCATCTTATTTTCACTCTATGCCCTGCTGAGGAAGGGGAGTGAGAAAGTAGTTTGGTAGGCTGCTAGCAACCAGAAGTTAACCCACCACAGGTAGTAATAATACCACATGGAAGCATATTTGCAGCATTTTGGTGAATTGGTCTTGTAGTATTTAATGTATTATTGTTCATTCTACAAAAAGTTATCTGGTTTAGAGCTGAAAATATACTAGTCTTCTGTTTCTGTTAGAGATACTATTTGGATCTAATTATGATTAAATTATCCATTGAATTTTTTATTTAAGAACAGGTGGGAACTGATTTTCAAATTCTCTTTTTTCCAAGGCACTTGTAAATGATCTTGAGTAAAAAAATAAGGTAGCTCCCATATATCATCTTTTCTTGAAAAGTGTGTGTTCTCTGCATGAAAAAATTCATAAACAGAGCTGCCTTTTTTCAGCTTAATTTTCTAATTCTTGAAGCCTATTTGACGAAAATCCCACAGCCAAAAAAGAAACACAAACCCAAAAACCTAGAACAAAAAAAACTCAGGAAATGGCTTTGAACTTGAGTTCAATGTACTGAATTTAATTTTGTCTCAAATGCTTTCCTTTGAAACTCAGAGATTCAAATAGTTCATATTTAAAATATTCTCTGTGACCTATCCCTATGTTTGGTATAATTTAAGAAGTAGAAATGAGGAAGGAGGTTCTAGCAAATTAATTCAACGGGGACTGAAACCGAGCAGATATTAGGAGCATTACGTCTGTCATCCAGCACTTCTTAATCGAGAAAAGAGTACATTTATAGCCTTACTTTAGAATAAATACTTTTATAAGAGCAATCCAACTACATCATAGTGATATTTCACCTTAAGTTTGATAAAGTCAGTATAATTTTAACTTGTTTTGAAATTTGTAGTTCATTTAAAAGGCGTTTCATGATCCTTTGCATGAAAATTCAGTAACGAAAAGATTGTAGTGAACAAAAAGTTTTTGAATGTTTCTGATTAATAATCCTGCATTTCATGTCCTCAAAGGCTGGTGACAAGACTACCCTGGAGATTTTTTTTTTATTTTCAAGAACTGGAATACAATTTTGTTGTGGTTGGTTGTCCGTTTTATAAAAACATCGTATCTCTACAAGTCTGGTTAAAACCTTTTTGTGTTACCTCCTTGGGACAAACTGTTGACAAAGCTGTAGTTCAAAGCCATTGCTCTTGGGTTGCCTTGATGGAACCTTCAGCCAGGAATATGTGAGGATTGAGGTGATTAGCTTTTTTTACTGTCTTTTTTGTACCAATATACATGAAATACATGATAGCAGCCATATGAAAGTGTTAATATATCTTGCAACTTGAGCAGTAAGGGCACGTCCTAATAATGAGGGTTAAAATGAACACCCCTTGTGAAAAGAATGTGAGGAGTTTTGCAGTGAGCTTGTGAGTTGTTTTTAATAAATATCAGAGTTAAACTGGCTTCATAGAGGGGTCCTTTTCAATTTTTGAAAATGTGGTTTTGTTACTAAGTGGATTTTATTAATGCATATTGTAAAAATACACCACTACCACCTCCTTCATGCATTCGATTTCGAAACTGTTTGCATCAGTTAGGGTGTATTCTTAACTACCAAAAAACTTAACTTTAGCAAGTATGTGATTAGTGCAAACACCAATCAGCTAAATAAGTAGGAAAAAAAGGTGCTATCGACTTCTCAGGACTAATAAACTTACTTATATGTTCTGATAAATAGAGCCCTCATGGTTCGAGTGGACTGGATAGTAATTCAAATAGAGTAAAACACTCCCTCCTTAATTTAGAGGATGAGAATAGAGCTGAAACTCTTATCACAGATAAGACAGAGCTTAGCTCTTAAGCAAATGCTGATTGTCAATGCCTCTCATATCGAGTACAGAAAGAAATGGTAATGTTGTTCACACACCTTTCAGACAGTTTTCAGCTCTCTCTGTTAGAACATGTCTGTAAGGTTTCAGTTCTGCAAAGGTGCTTGTAGTCAGAAGAAAATGAACCGGCTCTTTCAGTCCAGTCTAGGCTGACAGAGTTTGAAAGAACTTGGGACTCATTCTCTTAGTCTGAAAAAATACCTGAATAGTCAGGTAACTAGCAAAATTACTATAAACTTCAGAGAAATTAGAACTGAGGAGAGTGGTTGATAAATGCGCGATATAGAACATGTATTTGAAAATATACAATTGTTCTTTAACCCCCAGGTCATTTTATTAGTTTCTTACTTTAACTAATTGTGTCTTATTTTTCCATACTAGCTGATAATTTCTTAGAAAAAGAAATGTCTAATTTGTATTACAATATTTTATATCTAGAATATATGTTACACATTAGTTTTATTGCAAGACACTTGACACTTCTTAATTGTAAAAATTGGTAAAAATTTCACGATAAAATTTAAAATTGTATGTACAGGGAATGTAATGTACTTTGATTGTAAAAGGTCACCTAAGAAGCTACAATGATTTCTTTGGGATCCATGAAACCTGAGCTATGGTGAAGCAACGGCACTGAAGATCTGAAGATTTATCCATGAGAAAGTAATCAAAAATGTTCTGTCTCAGTGAATTTTAATGTTTTTTTTATAATGAAGTTTAATGGGATCTTTCAACTTAAATATTCTTTTGTATTCAATAGTTCTTACTTGTCCCGGGTTTAAGAAACCACTTCTACTTTGTATTATCTGACAGATTTTCAGAAGACACTGCTAGAATAGCTAAAAAGGAAAATCTGACTTCTTTTATATAAATAGTGAGAAAAAATGGACACATAAATATTTCAATGCCTGAATTGACCTCTCTTGCCCATATCAGTTTTGGAGATTTCCCTCTGTACATGCTGAAACTGTTGTCTTAATAAATCAAAAGTGAGGTAAGTATAAGTTACTTAATATAAGTATAGGTAACTATAAAAACCCTCTTTCTTGTCAGAGTGAATATGACAATCATGGAAGTGATATTGAGTCTCATATTAACTTTGTAAATGTGGGAGATGAGAAAGCCAGTGCAAATCTGATGGAATTTTGGCAACCGGCAGTTAAGTGATCTCAGCGTGTTTATGATAAGGAACTGTGGTCTAATACTGTTGCCTGAAGGAAGCAGAAGGCAGGATCTTCAAAGAATTGCTAGAGGATGACTCCAGTCTGACGACATAAATGAGGTGCCTTTCTGAAAACTTAAGTGAGTTTAAAATTCAGATTAAGAACCCTAATTGTAGATGTTGCTATACAGTTTTTCTCTTTGCATCGTTACTTTTCAAACTTTAAAATGATTATTCTGAAGAAGAAGTGTGCTGACCCATTATGAATCTGTTTTTTCAACAAGTGAAATGTGTCACTGCTTCTCTTTGGGCTTCTGTTCCTCTTTAGTAGTCTTCAGGTTTGTGCAGGTCCATCTGCAGGAACATTTCTGTTATAAGACTCTGTGAGAATTCTTCCCAATTTCCTCAGTTTAAAGTGTTTTCCTCGTATTTATTGATATTAATGTGCTGGATTTGAAAACATTATTTCAGGATATCCTCTAAAGTTTGTGTAGTCCTTCATATATTCATTTGTATCAGCATAACTGACTGGAAAAAAAAACGGTTTCTGATCTTTGGAATTTATATATCTAAACTATGACATCCCTGAGTCCTTATAAACGAGACATTATTAGGAGGTTTTCACCACTTGAGAGATTAGGAGTTATACGGTCATATCAGTGGAAAACTAGATTCTGAAGAGGGCACTACTAATTAAACTGCTTCAATTGTTTCAATGTCTGGCGACTGTGCAGAAACTATATGGACTAACAGAAGACAAACCTGTTACACAGGCTCTTGGAACCATGCTTTTTCACAAAAAATGTTATTTAGGCAGGCATAAAAGTAACAAGGTCATTTTGGAAGCATGAAATATTTTGTAAATGTTCACTAGTAGGAGAGCAAACTCACGAGACATTTTCAAATCTTTTTCTACCAGTTACATAGGATTATAACTGTGAGGCTTCTCTGGGCAGGTAAAGCTTTTTAATTATAATATTTCAGCCAGTAGTTAAGGCAGCAGCTAGGGCTGATCAAATATAATGAGGAGGGGAAAATTTAGGGGGTTTTATTTTATAATAAAAAAATAAATCTGTGTAATGCCTCTACCAGCCTGTTTTATCATATTTTAATTTTGTTTCAAAAAACGAATACTTCAAAATTCTTTAAAAGCTGTGAAGGTAAATATTCAGGCTTATGTCTTCAGAACTTAGCATTTGTATGGCTTCTCATGTAGCAGAAACACAGAAAGCAGTCACCTACGAATCAATTCTTTTTTGCATATTGTGAACTCATTTCTTTGGGTAATGTTGGCCTTTAAGCTCACCTATAAAAGGGTTCTATAAATCCTATTCATAGGTGGCTGCTATTATAAGAAAGATTGAAAAGAAAACAAATGTCCAACACAGACTTTAATTCTCCTGTCTGAATTCCTAGTCCAAAGGAGTGGTAATTAAAATGATATGTGTTTTATGTTTTTAGACTAATCTAAATGCTGAAATTAGGAGAAAGGATCCCTTCGGTTCTGAATGCAACCTCGTATGTTACTGTTTCTATGCTGTTTATTGATCAATTAAATACTCTTTAATGGTGCAAAAGTAGACATGTGAATTCCCTACTTTACTAGAGTAGTCTAGCAGAATACTTGGCAGTCACTGAAGAATTCTTGAGAAATTGATGATGAAAACATATGAAAAGAAAAGGACAAAATGACATATGTGTTTATAACAGAAAATTTGCCTATTCCTATACAAAATTCAAAAGGGCAAAACCAGCAGAAACTAGAAAAAGATCTAAAACAATATTGGAGAGATAAGTGCATAGTGAGTATTTCAAAACCCAGGAGCAGGTGAATGAATAGAGAGCTGATTGGTTTTGAAATGAGAAGCTCAGATGATATGACTACAAATTACAAGGTACATAAAATGGAATGCAGTTCTAAGTGGGTTGAAGACAAACATGTTAATAGCATAGGGAAAGGAATTTTGAAAGCAAATGGTGAGCTTTAGCTTTTGTTTTTCTAATATAAGGATACAAAACAACTATTTTCAGGTGCAATTATATGGCCAGTAACAGCTAAAGTTGCTCTCTTCTGGTATTATAAAGCAATATACAGGAAATAGTTATTTTTCTTCTTTTTGCTTTAAATAGGTGCAATTTTAAGGTTTTACCTTTAAAAAGTAAAGACAAAAGGCCAATGTTGTCTTATTGTTTTTATTTCATAGACTTTCTTCTTAACTTTGTGAACTTTCTGATCTTTTGGATAAAACTTATGAAAATACAAGTTTGAAGTCCAGGCCTGAAAACATTGCAGATTAAAACAGGAACAGCTGCAGTGTTACGGAAACTTTGCTTTCCAAGTACCTCTCAGAGAGATTCTGGTAATGTAGAGAGTACCTCATATACACCAATTCTTGGTGTATCTACTAGTAGGATTAGGAAAATACCTTATTTCTAACAAAGGAAAAAAGTTGTAATTAATTAAGGTAATAGAAAATACGAGTTACTGCAAAGACCCTAAACCTCTTTTTCTTCTTGTTTTGACCGTCTGACTTTTCCATGGATAGAATCTAATCAATTTGTGAAAATTTGCATAAAACTTGCTCATTTTTCTTTCCTACAGTCCAAATAACATATCCAAAAGACATGGCAGATGGCCAAAAGATGCAGAAAACAAAAAAAATCAGAATGCTGAAGAAGGAAATGTCACAGAAACTAGAAAAAAATTACAGGGCTAGGACATATTTTTTACATGAGAATCAGCATAGGCTTGCTTAATCAACTTGCAAAACTACTTACCATTAGCTACTTTTGAACAATATGTCCAAGTCTTCTGAGGGTTTATAGTTATTTCTTTATAGTGTAGCCTTGTTACTCAGGTTTTCTAGGACTGTGAAAACAAACACAACAATCAACATAGATAACAAGTGAACCATTAGCAGTTATTCCCAAGTTAGAGACCACTGCTTTCACAAGTGCTTTCAAAACTAGGTTTTCTCACAGGTTGCCTGCATGTACCTGGGTATTTCTCAAAATTAAAATGAAGCGTTTGTATTTCTCCCATAGCACAGACAAAAAACCTGCACCAAACCCACAACTAACAATAATATAAGTGACACAAAGGTATCAAAACAGATCAATAAGGCAAAAGTATAACTGGTGTTATCTGAACCTAAGAATCTCTCCCACTTCTCCAAAATGGGCAAAAATTTTGGGTAGGCATCAGAGAGAATAAAGACCAGAATATTTCCTTCTGTAGGTTGTGGGAGATCTGATGGCTTAATCCAACTGTTCTTACTATGTGCATGTTGTGCTAATTACCTATGCTAATTATTTTCTGGTTATATTAACTTTGTGACTTCTTTCATTCTGAGCTTTAACTTTCAGTAGGAAACTTAAAGGACAATTCTATTTTAAAGGCCTTTGACCATGAAAGTCTCAAACACAACAGAAGTGTTCTGGTCAAATATATGGAAGTTCTATAAACAGCTCCAGTTTGTTCTGTGGATATAATACAGAGACGACGTTCATCTACACACTTATTGCCTTTTAGTGCAAAAGTACAACTTAAATGCTTTAAAATTTAGAAGAATAATTCAAGGAGTACTTTCAGCAAATGTGATTTTCATTGCTCCATTTTCTTCAGAGAAACACAAGACTTGAATATTAATGCCATCAAAGTAATGGCAAAGTTGGTTGTGATGGGAAATCTTATTAGTAAACAAAAGCTGCATCTGAAAAATATTGTCATTAAAAGCTATGTAGTAGTTAATTGAGTCTGATATGAAATTTAGTGCTGGAAAGTTAATGACTAATGCAGCCATTTCACAGGGCTTGGTTACTGCAGGCTCTATAATGATCTCCTTTGCTTCATGGCAATGATGAAATTAACCTCTCCTTTGTCCTGCAGGTGTTGTGTTCTGATAATGCATATCCTTTACAAGTATGAGCAAATTATTTTTGCTTTGCATATAAATTGAGCATAAGCTGAATCTATATGGATAAGAAAATGAGCACTTCTTATATTTTTGAACTAGAGAATACACACTGGAATGTAAGTCAATTCAATAAGCTGGCATTCTAGGTGACTTATAATAAAGAGTATAGATAGGAATTTAGACGATTATTGGTTTTCTGGATTTCTACTTCTATGATTCTACTGTCTTAAAATCTTATTGGACATAAACCCATAGGTTAGCAAAGCTCCTCCTTTATTTCGTCTTATGAATCCCAAAGGACAGACAGTTTTAAGAAGAATGGTCTGGAAAGCCGGTTGGGAAGGTGAGGGAACAGGGGTAACAGGAACATTGTTAGGTTTTGATTATCAAGGTATCTACTGGATTAAATAAGGCAGAGTGCATTTATAATTTGGAGTGCAGGACATAAATAGGAGCAAAAAATACTCCTGGCATGGTGTCAGAAAAACACTGTGAGAGTACCAGGAATGAAATAATATGAAACCAGTATGGCTGGAATGAGTAATATGAGAATTCACTGTACTTAAATAAAAGTTTCAATTTTTTGTTCATTCTAGTGACTAAATTTCTTGTGCATGTCTTATTGGCTGTATTATCAAGAGATATTTGCAGTAGAAATTGTGAGAGTTGATTATGGTTTCACTGTGAGAGTGAAATGCCAAGAAAAGTTTGAGGATGCTTCCTCTTTTCTCTTTTCCATTTTTCCAGGATTTTAAAGGAATGTGACAGGGGAGATGACAGACTAACAGAAGATTAACGAACAATGATTACTACAGCCAACTTAACTCCAACTGCTGCTATCAGTGAGACTGTGCAGACCAATTCAGTTCGCACATTTAGTAACTACATCAGCAAGTCAAAAGCAACATACTAACAATAAATTTCAGGAAGCAGCATGCTTGACTTACTATTTCAAGCTCAGCCTAAGCACCCAGTTTCTGTACATGCCATAAAAGGGATGCATAAACTTGGGTAAAAACAAATACTGACTTTTTTTGGATAGGAGGTAATTATCCAGGAATGACATTTTCGAAGACTAGCTTAGGGTCAGAAAATGAGTGGAAAACCATTCCTTTATATAAGCCACCAGTTTAATAGGATGATACAGTATAATTCTGTATGTCAAAGTCATTGATATATAACTGAAGAGGAAATTAGATGCTGAGTTAAGAAGCATGCAATATTGGAATTCTTAGTCAGCTTTTCTGTTGCGGTGCATCCTTTCCGGACTTCCCCAGGCTTAGCTCTTCCTTGGGGAGTCGGAGGCACCCAGCCCGCAGCGAGATCTTTGGCAGTGGACGCAAGATGGTCAGGCTCGGTTTCTGGTATTGGCGAAGGAGGAGATGAAAGAGGCAGGAGCGGCTCTTAGGGGGAGACACGCAGGTTTATTCCATGCAGAGCAGAGGTTCCGGGGTGACAGGGAGAACTGGGGAAGGAGAGCCTCTGTGGAAGGGAAGGCAAAGAGCCCAGAGCAGGGCTTGGCAACATAATATATACAGCAGCACGGGGGTGGAGACACACACAATACAACCAATGGGGATAACTCAGGAGAGTGGTACAAAGGAGGGAAGACATAGCAACAACCAATGATTACAGTAGAGGGCGGAGAGGAGGATGACAGACAGCTAGCTCAAGGCGGTAAAGTTTCCCAGGAGCGGGAAAACTTGGCGGGGAATGAGGGATTGTGGGAAGGAGAAGAGTGAAGGGGAAGTGCCATTTTAGGGAGTGCAATGAGGCACCGCTGCACTTTTCTTTATTCTGAACACTACTTTTCTATTGTTTGGAGGTTTTTTCCCCCATACATTTAATGGAAGAAACTCTTACAGGAAAGAACAGTTGTGTAAAAGTGTTTGTTTTTGGTTTAATTTCCTGATACAAAGAAGATATGAAGGAACTATTTGATAATAGACCCAGTGAAAATATGGTTGTCCTTAGAAAAGTCTGAAAATTAGTAAAGGAAGACACAGAAAGTCAGAAAAATCCTCAAAAGAAAAATATGAAAATACGGAAAAATATTTATTTTACAATTCTAGCATATTTTTTTGTTGGAAAACTTCAAAATTTTTATTTGGTTGAATGCCTCCCAGCTCTCACACATGTCCAAAACTAGAATCTTGAGGTCCATTATTGGTACATAGTATTTAGATATCTCACAGTTACGTTTATTTGTCAGAAAGAGGGCTTCACGAAAACTGAAAACAAGAAAGATTACTAAAACTCACAGCGACTTTAAGAGTGTCTCAAAATTTTCAGTGACTGTAGAACAGGTTCGGTTGATAAAGAGAGTAAGTAAAATTTAGTTGTATGCCTCTGTATCTACCGAGGAGAAAGAGAAAGAAAGGGAAAGTTCATGAGGCAAATGTCCATATATTAGTTTAACTATTTGTATATAAATTATAATAGCGGAAATATTTCGGTAGCTAATAATAAAGCTCTGTGGGAAGCTCCATTTCCAACATCATATATATATCATAAACATCAGTAATGTAATGTCATTTTCACCACAGAATCACAAAATCATTAAGGTTGGAAGGGGCCTCCAGAGGTCATCTTACCCAATCCCACTGCTCAAAGCAAGATGAACTAGGGCAGATTGCTCAGGGATGTGTCCAGTTGGCCCTTTATTTTCTCCAAGAATTGAGACTCTACAGACTCTCCAGGCAACCTGTTCCAGTGCTCAACCATCTTACAGCCTTGAGCAACCTGGTCAAAAGAGTAACCTGAGTAAAAGATGTCCCAGCGCATGGCAGAGAGTTTGACGAGATGATCTTTAAGAGATCACTTCCAACCCAAACCTTTTAGTGATTCTACAGGAATTATACTTTTCCTCGTGTTTAACTGGAATTTCTTGCTTTTTAATTTGTGCATGCTATCTCCTGTCTTTTTGTTAGGTGTTACTGAGAAGAGTTTGGCTTCCGCATGTTTGTTTTCTATCAAGTATTGATACACATTAATAAGATCCCACCAAACCCTTTCTTCCCCTGGCAAAAACTCCCAGCTCTCAGTTTTTCCTAGTTCAACAGATGCTACAATCATCAAATCACATTAGTGGTCCTTCACTATGCTCTTTCCAATACATTCATGCTTCTTGCACTGTGGAACCTAGCGGGAACGGGGAACAGCACTCCAGATGTCTCACCAGTGCTGAGTAGATGGGAAGGATCAACTATGTAAACCTACTTGCTGGTGGTGCTCTTCCTAATACAGCCCAGCACGCTGTTGAACTTCTTAGTTGTATGTTGCTGCCCTTTGCTGCAGATTGATTTGTGAGAATCAAAGGGACAGAGAGAGTTTTTTAGTCTGTAAATGAAGTCCTGATCAAGTAGTCTGATCTCATTATTGATTTTAAAATATAAAACCACAGTACTGATATTTCAAGTGTTTGCTTTGTTTCTTATTCAAATGTCTAAATTCCACAACCAACCTTTGGACACTTAATTTTCCACCTAAGTGAGCCAAATTTTTTCATCCATATGGAACCTTACCAACTGTGTTCTGTCAGCTGTGGGGCATTTGTTTGGTTGTTTTTTTCCTTCAAATTTGTTCATGTATGAGTTGAATTGGGAAATGCAGAAGACACAATGGTCTAGTGTCATACAGAGATATTATATAACCTCCCCTGCCCCATGCCATCTATACTCATTCATACTCCAATCATGCAAAGATTTAATCATCATTAATTACTTTCATTTTTTTCAAATGTCTCTATTGAATTTCCATCAGTATTTATCCTTTTTAATCTGTGAAAATGGTCAGACTGAAAAATACGTAGTTATTTGGGCCATTGGTTTACCTTATTAAACCAGATGTACAGTGACGGTTTCTTACCAGTCTTTTGGGCTCTTCTGAGTTATTGAAACAGATTATTAATGGTCCAGAGACCTCATTAGCTGAGCCTTTTGCTATCATTGTTTGTAAATTATCTATACCTTGTGGTTTCAAAGGTGCAGCTCTATTAGCTCTTGTTTGAGTTCTGCTTAATACCTGCTTGGATGAAAATTATTTTTTTCCTTCAATCACCACTTATTTCCCAAACTTAAAACAGGTTTTACTGAAACACTTCAGTCCTCTATGCTAGTGGCTTTATTATTTACATCTCACAGGAATACCTAAGAAGGGACCAAAGACTCATTGAGCCCTGAATAGTCTATATGGATTCCAGGGTATTCTAAAAAGATAAGAAGGGATGAAAAGCACTGGTCAGAGTGTCATGGTTTGAGCACAGCTGGCAAGTAAGCACTAAGCAACCGCTCTCTTAAAATTATGTTAACATATGAAGTTAAATCTACTTTTTCCATGTAACAGAAAATTTAAGTTTTGAAAGAGAAAGTTATAGAAAGGAAAACCAAGAGAAGTGCAGAGCTTAAAGACAGTAGAATCATCTCTGGAAAGATCCATGGGATGGCAAGGAAGCTGGGACACTGCCAGTATTCCCTAGGCTTTGGGATGTCAGATGTTAGCTGAGACTAATGAGTGATGTTTTAGTATTTTTAGAACTATAACTGTTTTACAAGAGGAGAAAAATTCATTTGGCTGAGGAAATTGAAATTTTGGTTTAATTCATAGGTTATAATTAAGGCAGTCTTGGTATATCAAACATATCTCTGCACTTTGGGTGGTTTGCTGTGTTCCCTGAGGATCAAGTACTACTTCTATGAAGGGCTATGTCAGCTACATTGCTGAATTTTTCTTGACTGCAAGGCGATGCAATCATAAAATTATGAATATTCAACTGGATGTTTTATTTAGAATGTGCAGTTTTGTAAGCTGAAGTTGTCTGCAACAAGCTGCACTTGTTACTTTCCCCGGTGACTTGGTTTAGGGATATTTTCCTAAAGGCATCCAAAGGACAGTTCTAGGCCTACTCTGTAGTGGATAACTGTACACTTTAAGCAAAAAGTAGGGTGGGATTTTTTTCAGATTCACAACAAAATTTAAAAAAAAGGATTTACTGAGTTGCAAGTTATATTACTGGAGCCCTACAATATCACACTTTGTCCATTAATAAAAGATAAAAAGGTGATAAATTAACCTCGCAGTCTGGCAGTTATATATATTTTATTTACTCAGGTTCTGGATTCTCGTGATAAATTAACAAGGCAGTCTGACAGTTAAATATATTTTATTTACTCAGGTTCTGGATTCTCCTCCCAGGTAAGAGAATATGAAATCTGAAATATGAAGTCTGAAGATTTGTCTTTAGTTTTAAAGTCTCTGGAAATCAGATAAATACAACAAACTTGCATCTTTCATTCGCTTACAGGTCTGTCAATTCTACCAAATGGTATATAAACAGAGTCATCATTATGAGCAATTCTAACTGTAAAAACTATCTATCTGTGGAAATACAGATTTATTGAATTCATGTGAAGTTATCTGTGAGACATTTCTCTATGGAAGAAGTTTAACTGAACTTTCTTTATAAAACTTCTGAGATTTTATTGCAAGGAATGGTTTCCTAATACTTTATATGCAAAACTGCAGTAGAATGTAATTCTAGTCCAAATTTATTTTTTCCAATCTGACAGCTGAAAGGTAAAGGTTGAAAATGTCTCATTTGAAAAGTCTGATAGGAGGACAATAGATCAAAGAGAGCCTCTCATTTATCCCAACAGGATGGCCTTGACTTTTTTATTCCAGACATTAACAGTGGCAGAAAATGAAGTTATAAAACACTGAATGCAAAAGAAAAACAATAAAATAAAAAAAAGAGAACGCCTACACTGGAGAATACTGTGAAAAGTTAATAACGTATTGTCAGATTCTTCCCTGAGTTAAAATAAAGGAATGCTTGTTGCACTACAAAGTTTCAGGTTTCATGTGAATTAAACGCTGGAGTTTTAGCAATTAGGGATCTCATGAGAGGATAATATTCTTGCCAGCTCTTGACTGCATTTAAAAAAAAAAATTAATAACTCTACTGTTAACTAGAGGTCCCTGAATGCAATTAATCACTTGGAAATATGATGGAGCTATATAAATAAGAAATTACTCCACTATTGGCAACAATTGCATCTAAAATATAACCACAGCATATAAATTTGTCAGGAATAACTAATTTCTACAACAAAATTCATCACAGGAGCATTTGATGGTCATCAGAATCAATATCATTTCACTGATGATAATTCATATATTACAAAACTGAAGAAAGACATTTGTCATTTTCAGCAAGATGATAATTGTGTGGATTTTTCTTTCATTCTTCCTCCTGCAACATTTATATCTGAGTATTTCCAAGACCAGTGTCCTGCAACAGATGCTGCCAGCAATACTGAATACTTTCAATTAGTAGTTCTCTACTTCTCTGGTAGCTAAGCAACTGACCTGTGGTGAAGAATACATAATGATCTTGTGCATATCCACCTTAGAGTATCAGACAGAGCTAGACTTCAAAACATGGGTTTGTTCATCCATATTGATGACTTTGGCTTAGCCTTCTGTGAATTATAAAGTGTGTTTACTCTGTGCTTAATGTAAATAAGTCAAAAACAGAAATAAGAGGCTGTGTACGTATGTGGCTTTATCTTTCACCTTTCACTGAAATTACCACACTGTTAGCAAGCAAACATACAGAATTCTAGAAAATCAGGGTAAATAAGGATTTGATATCATCAATATACAACCATGATTAACTACATAACAATATTTTTGACCTCCCTTTTTTAACAATTGTAATATGGTCTTGTTAATAAGGCAGTGTTTACTTAATGGGGATCGGAGGAAAAACAGCATCTGGCACAGATTTAATCCACATAAAAGAGAGGCTCCTAGTTGTCAGGGGGATGGTAGCACGAAAAAATAGCGGAGAAAAATAACCTTATCCTTAGTAAAGCCTTCCAGTACATTGAGTCTGTACCTCAGAGTTGGTCAGCACTTACTAGAATTCCAGATTCTAGAAAATGCCTGAGCAGTTTTCTCCCCTCTGCTTTGTTTGATCAGAGGACTTGCTTATTCTGGTCCAATGAAACTTTCACAGTCCTAATCCATTTATTTATCACCTCTGGGAGACTGAACAATGTGAGGAGGATTGGGAGAGTCTTACTTATAAAGAAAACAACAGAAAATCTTTAAAACCCTGGCCAAAAAACTAAAAAAAAAATCCAAAAGAAGCAGAATAAAACATTATAGATTACTGGGAAAACATTGCAGTGGTCTAATTAGTTCAGATAGGGAACACAAAAACACTTTGGCCAACAGAGGTAATCCATTTGCAAAACCATGACATTTGAAGGTGAAGCGAGTTGTCAAAAATCAGTTTGGCTCAGCAGTCAATTTTGCAAAGCTTTAAAGAGTTTTTGGGTTAAAGTGTGGTTCAAACCATTCTTCAAGATAAAGAACACATTACACTATCTGAAATTATTTGGAAGGGTCTCTGAAATGTTTGTATCAGTAGTGAAAAGCATTCACCTTTTATACAGTGCTTCAGCAGCTCTCCTTTTCAGTCAGCTCAAGTCCCCAGGGAGTTTTTAGGAATTGTAATCTGCTGTAAAATTAATTTGAAGGGAAGGGAAAATGTGTGTTGTCCGAAAGGCTGGAGAAACTAACATTTACCTAATGGAAGTCTGTGAGGATGTCTGTAATAGTTTATGCTTCAGAATAAGTTATTTTGGAATAACTTTTTTTTTTTTTTTAATCACAATTATCCTATCAGTATTTAAAGTACCCTAATAATGACAGCTATAACTTTGTAGTGAGTTGATCCTGGCTGGACACTCACTACCCCACAAAGCTGCATTGTCACTTGACTCCTCAGCTGTACAGGGTAGAGAATATAAAACCAAAGGTTTGCAGGTTGAGGTAAGGACAGGAAGAGATCACTCACACAATTATGGTTACAGGCAAAATAGACTCAACTTGGGGAAATTAGTTTCAATTACTGCCAATCAAATCAGAGTAGGACAACAAGAAATAAAATCAAATCTTAAAAACCCTTGCCCCCACCCTTCCCTTCTCCCCAGGCTCAACTTCACTTCCAATTTTTTCTATGTCCTCCCCACCAGCGGCACAGTGAACATGGGGAGTGGGGAATGTGGTCAGTTCATCACACTTTGTCTCTGTTTCTCCTTCCTCCTCAGGATAAGGACTACTCACACTCTTCCCCTGCTCCAGGGTGGGCTCCTCCCTCCACGGGAGCACAGGTCCTGCCAGGACCCTGCTTCCCACGGGGCCACAGCCCCCTCGGGCATCCACCTGACCCGCTCTGACATGGGGTCCTCCTCACAGAAGCCACCACTGCAGTCGTCCCGCCCACCTCCAGACAAATCCTTGCCACCCAAACCCAATCTTATACATTTATTTGTTGAAACACACACTATCTGTAAAATCTTCCTACTGTATGCTGCAATTGCAATTTCCTACTGAGAGTGTCAGAACAGGTTGGTTTGACTTTTCAAGGTGTATATGTTCAGAGCTATCATGTAATTTACTAGCTTTATCTAAGTTTGTAAAAGCACACGGCATGTACTGAAATAAAAAAAAAACCCCAAAACCCAGACAATCAAACAAGCAAAATAAAACTAATTATTAATGATATTGTGTTTTAACAATTAAAAAATATTCAGCCCATTAGGTGAATCAAATGCCCTCAGGAACTATATGTCAATAGTTCGGTAAGATTTTAAAGCCACAACAAAAACCAGAAAACATCAGTGTTTTCATGGCTTGGCTCTGAGACAGTCTTCATTATCATTTTTGCCTCACAACATCTTTACAGATAGTTACTGTACAATTGAAATAAAATATCTGTCATCATGTCCTGTCATTTACTAATTTTTTTAGATATCAGAATCTACATATATCGAAAAAACCCACAAAAACCCCCAGTGTAACTAGGTACTCAAATTAAATAAATTTTTAAAAAATCAAATAAATTCAGAAGTCAGAGAGTCTAAGATGGCTTTCTCTACACGGTTAAATAAAAATCTCCAGTTTTCCTCTGCAAAAGCAATCTGAAGTTATATCGGCTTTTAAAAATATTGAATTATTAAAATAAATCATCTGAAAAATTCCTTTCTAAAGCAAGGCATTTTCTTTATCTTAAAGCACAGTATTTAATTTGGAAACAATGGTATAAAAACTTGTAAAAGATAGTTAGATCTGGATTCTATTCCAGTCTGGGACTGAGAGTCCGTCTGTGATGTGGGGAGAATAAATAAATCATATGGTCTCCCTTAACAACTGTAGCTCACTGTGTCTGTCTCATAATTTTCCAACAGTAATGGGTATCAGATATGTTAAAAAAAAAAAAAAAAAGGGTTTGTAAGGGTACCTAGACTGCTCCTACTGCTCCTGCCTTGTACAGGGAAGAATTTTGCCTTTCTGTGAAGGAAAGTGCTACCTTGTTGAAAGAACTTTGTCTGACTCCTGGAAGTCTTTGAAGTGTGATGGTGAAAGAGGAACAAAGTGGAACAAGTACTGTGATAGAGTGAAGGACTTTTTGAAAAAAAGAAAAAAGGAGAGAGAAAAAATCAGCAGCCAGTTAGGAGAAGAAGAGTGGAGAAGAAAAGCTGATAGAAAAATAGCCTGTATATGTATAATTGCAAGTAGAATGCAAAATAAACCTCTTACTATATAAAAATCTCATTTTAAATTATATATAACTTTAATAAATTTTGTTCTCATTTTTTCTTTGAGTACTGATAATTTTAAGGCTCATATTTTGTGATTTTATTAAGTGTGAAGAATGTAATTGATGCAATTCTGTCACGTGTCACAGCCACTGTGAGCATTATCAACCTGCTGCCACCAGAGTGGGTGTTCAGCCATGAGCATGTGGCTGTCTGCCTTACAGTGTGCAGATCACTGCCTTTCTCCACCTGCCCTGTCCATGACAGGCGTCATGGTGTCTCTCAGGGGTTTGCAGTTGCTGCTGAATAGTAAGCCATGGTACATCAAATTATAACACCCTACAAGAATATTCTATTCAGTAGTCATTCAGAGGATGGGAATAAAGAACCTAAAACATAAAATGCCTTGCCAATTTGCTATACATCTTCCTAAACTTAAACCAAGTCAAGAGTAAAGTTGTGGCTGATAGACACTGCTGACTCATGAGGATGTTGAACATTTCTATTGTATGCTCAGGATGATAATATTTTTCAATAGGCTTATATGCCAGGAGCAATCACAGAAAAGTAGTGCTAGATGAGCTACAGGAGGAAGTTGCAATCAGAGGAAAGGGAAAAATTGGTTTAGATTGGCATTAGGTATTAAAATAATGTTCTTACGTGCCTACATAGTTTGAAATGCAGGAATGGGTTGAAATGAACTATCTCCATTCACACATACATCTGGATGTAATGACAACTCCCAGAGAATAAGAAATTAATATCTATAAAAGTCATTATTGTGAATTTCAAAGTGTTTTCTTAAAAAGTTATAATATTTGACAACTTAAGACAGAATTTTAGAGTCTCCTGCTTGCTTACTGTAACAGCATCCTTCAAAGTCTTTAACTTCACTTCTCATTCATTACCACCTCATGGTGGTTTTGTTCTTGTGATGTCTGTTTTGACTGATTGTCATGGTTTAACCCCAGGCAGCAAGCAGGCCGCAAGCAGCCACTCGCTTACTACCCCACCAGCAAGATCAGGGAGGGAATTGGAAGGGTAAAAGCTGGAAAACTGAAAAAGCTGGGCTGAGTCAAAAACAATTTAATAGCAAAAGCAAAAGCTGCACATGCAAACAAAGCAGAACAAGGAATTAATTCCCCACTTCCCATGGGCAGGCAGGTGTTCAGCCATCTCCAGGAGAGCAGGGACCCATCATATGCAACAGCGACTTGGGAAGACAAACACCATCACTCCAAACATCCCCTTCTTCCTCCTTCTTCCCACCACTTTATATACTGAGCATGATGTCACATGGTCTGGAATATCAGTCAGTTGGGGTCACCTGTCCTATGTCTCCTCCCAACCTCCCATGTACCCCCAACTTCCCTGCCAGCGTGGCTGTACAAAAAGCAGAAAGGGCCTCGGCTCTGTGTAAGCCCTGCACAGCAATAACTAAGACATCTCTATATTATCAACTCCGTGTTCCACATGAATCCAAAACACAGCCCCACACTGGCTACTGTGAAGAAAGTAAACGCCACCCCAGCCCAAACCAGCACACTGATTCACTATTTCTAATTGCTCCTGCAAGATTGTGTTATTATTACTTATGCCTATAAGAAACCTTGTTTTCAGAGTATGAAGAAGTTAAGAAAGAAAGTACAAACTTTTTGTTCCCAGTTAAGTGCTGCAACAGTGGTTTGAATATTCTGTATACAGACCAGCTCAAGATAGCTCTGCAATATCTAAATGATGGTAGTACTTTTTAAGTCTGGCATGCCACATTTCACTAGAAGGAAGAAAATTAAAAGCTGAAGAAGGATAGAATGAATTCTGAATATGGTCTCACAAATATTCTGCTTCCAGAAAACTGCCTGTGTCTCCAGAAAGGGGATTTTGTCCATTGAGCAATCCTTTGAAAGAAGATTTTTTTTTCACAACCTTGTGCAGTATCCCAACTACTTTTGGTGCATGAATCAGATAGCAAAATCTCTTGAGTTCTATGGCAAAGACGTAAAGGTGATGTGTCTACATGGAATAAACGTATTGCTACACATTACTTATTTCCTTGTATTAAACCTTTATCTGGTTTTAAAAGAGTTTTCAGGGTATTTGATACATGAGGTCTTAATTTCCCTTGACCTAAAGTAAGAGTACTAGCAGTGGAGTATCCGGCAGTCCATATAAATCGGGCAGCTGCAGGAAGTTGCTGTGCTGCTTGTTACAACAATGAGATGTTGTCATCATTGTTAATGAAAAACTGCTAGACCAGCGACTTGTTCGGTGTTGTGATGTTGTTATTTTGATTTTGGTGTGAGGAATTCTTTTGTAGATGTGAATGATGTGATTGAAGATTGTGATGATTGTGTGATGAATGTGGATTTTTATGATAATTTTTAAATATGTGATTCACAGAGGCAAGGCGTGGAACATATAGTGTTTGCATGGCAAGGTTTTGATAGCACAGAGCTGCAGGAGTGGCTTCTTTAAGAAACTGGCAGAAGGATCCCCTACATTTGATAGAGCCGATGCCAGTGGTCTCCAAGGCAGACCCACTGCTGGCCAAGGCAGAGTCCAACAGCAACTTTGGGTATAACACAGTTGAGAAGAGGGTGGAGATGGGTGGTGAACTGTGTATGGACAACTTCTGCCAGAGAGACGAGTGAGAATATGTGGGAGAAACAGCTCTGCAGACACCAAGGTGAGGGAAGAAGGAGGCGGAGGAAGAGGTGCTCTGGGCACCTGAGAAGAGATTCCCCTGCAGCCCANACTGGGAGAAGGATCCCCTACATTTGATAGAGCCGATGCCAGTGGTCTCCAAGGCAGACCCACTGCTGGCCAAGGCAGAGTCCAACAGCAACTTTGGGTATAACACAGTTGAGAAGAGGGTGGAGATGGGTGGTGAACTGTGTATGGACAACTTCTGCCAGAGAGACGAGTGAGAATATGTGGGAGAAACAGCTCTGCAGACACCAAGGTGAGGGAAGAAGGAGGCGGAGGAAGAGGTGCTCTGGGCACCTGAGAAGAGATTCCCCTGCAGCCCATGGAGAAATAGGGATCCACCTGCAGTTTATGGAGAACCCCATGCTAGTCTGGGTGGATCTGCCCAAAAGAAGCTGTGACTCTGTGAGAAGCCCAAGCTGGATCAGGTCCCTTGCAGGGCCTTGTGGCCCTGTGGAAAGAAGAGCCCATGCTGGAGCAGGTTTGCTGGCAGGATTTGTGACCCTGTGAGAAACCCACTGCTGGAGCAGCTTGCTCCTGAAGGATTGCCTCCTGTGAAAGGAGTCCATGCTGGAGCAGTTTGTGAAGAATTGCAGACTGTGGGAAGGACTCCTGTAGGAGAAGTTCGTGGAGGAGTCCTTCTTCTGAGGAGAAAGGAGCGACAGAGACAATGTGTGTTGAACTGACCACAACATCATTCCGCGTCTCCCTGCATTGCTGTTGAGAAGGAGGCAGAGAATTTAGAAATGAGGTTGAGGCTGGAAAGAAGGGAGTGGTGGGGGAGAGATGTTTTTTAAGATTTTTTATTTCTCATTGTCTTTCTCTGATTTCATTTGCAGTAAATCAAACTAATTTCCCCACACTGAAACTGTTTTACCTGTGACAGTAATAGGTGAGTGATCCTTTCTGTTCTTATCTCATCCCGTAAGCCTTTCCTAATATTTGCTCTCTCCTTGTCCAGCAGAAGTGGGGAGTGACAGAGTGGCTTTTTGGGCACCTGTCATCCAGCCAGGGTCAACCCACCGGAACCGCGCTCCTTCATAATATATGATCCACATCTGATCAGGAAAGGATATCTCAGTATCGATCAATCATTAGAATCGCCTCAACTGAAAATGTCTCCAGGGGATAGTAAGTGGCATTGACATATTTTATTTACATTTACACAATTATTAACTTTTATGTTCAAAAATATAACTTTTGCTTTTCAGTAGATTTGGGGAATTTTCAAAAAGATAATAATTACCACACTATTTTCAAACTTAATATAAATGACCATGCAGATATTGCAGGTATCTGATGTTGTCTGGAACAGTCAGATTTTTAATTAAGTTTTTGTGTTTGATTTTAAGCTCTTTTTATTTACCAATGCTAAAAGATGTAACTGTCTTTGTGGAGGTGAAACATACTGGAATAATAATTATTATTATTATTGTTATTATTGTAATTTCTTATATTTTCATGTGCATCATGATAAATTCAGTTATGTATTACCTACTCTGAAAGCAAACCATTTTATATGCAGATTTAAGGTAATGGACATTCAACTTTAAAAAAATGGTTCTGATATCCTGTAGCTTCTCAATGATAATATGCTCTTACATTACAACAGAGAAGGATGGATTATGGGTTTTTCAATCTGCATCAGGCATATTAATTGCAGAGTAGGATTTCCACATAAAATATCAATGTACTGGAACAAACTGTTAATGTACCAGAATATGAACACTTACATTCATTTCTTGAGATTTAAAAGCAATCTTCTTTTTCATATATCTGAATAGCATTTTTTTAAAGCCTGCTAATGAGAACAACATAACCAATGTTTTCTGAAAACCTTAATTAGCTTAAGTGTTAATAGTGATTTCCTAGTCATTGTACTGGCAAACAGTACAACAAGCCATTAAGGAAAGAAAATAATTTAAAGGATATGGAAAAACTTTAAAGCAGCTTTTAAGAGACATGCCATGGAAGATCAACTTTATGTTGTATTAGCTAGAAAAGAAACATTGAATTCAAGTTTTACTTGTTTGGAGATGTTGTTGTTGTTGTTGTTGTTGTTGTTGTTGTTGTTCTGGGTTTTGTTTGTTTGGTTTTGGCTTGGTTTTTTTTTTTTTTTTTTCCTGTGGAGAAGATATTCCTAGACTAATAAAAATGTACTTGGAAGTGAAGTTCAGCTGGGAATTGGCAAAGTGTTTTTAATGTTATAGAGTAGCAAGTTTATAGTTTATGTATTATCTAATTTGTTTGAATTGCACACAAAGAGTCCAAGAAATTTGTTTTAATAGGTAATAATATTACTAAAATTTTTGCTGTATAAAAAGAAAATTTTATTCTTTAAGAGCAGGTAAGTAAGAGTTATGATTCTTAACAATACAAAAGGGGTTGTTTACAGCCATTATCTTATCATTTATACACCTAGGCAAGTACATATCTTCTCATTCACTTTCAAATACTAGACTATAGCTGCTTAAAAAGATGCAAATTAATTCCTTCTTTGTTTATACAGTTTTGTTTTATGACTGCTCTGTTTCACACTACTAATCTTTAATGGGCCTTCAATTTCTTTTTCCTTTTTTTTTAAAACAGCAAATGAATGCAGGTCCTTCCTTTTAAAGCCAGACAGAAAGAGAAAAAATATTTAAGTTTTCATGCCACAGCTGCAGGCTGTGAATTATCCCACTAGGGAAGAGTGGAAATACCACCCACATAATCCAACAAGAGGCTTGATTCATTTTGTGTCTGAAGCAATCGTTGTGGTCTTACAAAGCTGAAATGAATTTCCTTTGCAATCTTCACAGGAGAAAAAAAAGAGAATATCTTCCTTACAAGTTCAAAGCAAGATCCCACTTTTTAATTTATTTTTACTCCTATTTCTAATTTTTATTTTTCTTCCTTAGTTTCTCACTATTTTGCCAGTACCTTGACTTTACATATAACAGTGGAATTGAATATGACACAGGATATAAAGAAGAGCCAAGCGATATCTTCCCAGGCCTACCAATCCCAACTGAGCTTGTGACAAGTGATTTGGTTAGTGTGTGAGAACCAGATACAAGGAACTTTGCAGAGCTTGATTTTAAGGTTCCTATTAGCTCACGGACAGTCAGAAAAACCTTCCTGTCTCACAGACATGGGGAGTTAGTTGCCATCTGTTTAAGATCTCAGTGGAAGCACCTGCCTAGGGTCCTCTCTAAATCCACTCAGTATGCATAGATACTATGTGGCTTCCTACAGATCATCAATGGTGAATAACGAAGAGAGACATATTAAATTCTGCTTTTTAGATTCTTTACTCAAGGCTGTAGGGAGGTTTTGTCCTCTTGGGATCCTAATGCTTGAATTTTAACTTGGAGAACTTTAAAGTGCTCAGGATATACATATATTTTAATTTTTTTTAAAAAAATGAGCTGGATTAATGATTTAGAAGTTCAGCTACTGACAGACGAAATGATGACTGCAGTAAAAGTCAGCTGTTTGCAGTACTTGTCCAGAAACAATCCTTTCTATTGCCTCAGAATATTCATACACTTGCTGTCCATTCCTTTATGCAGTGATGTAGTCACAAGGCTGTATATATTAAAACAAGAGGACAGAAGGGAGGACAGAAGGAAAAGGGGGAGAGAGGAAGGGAGAAAGAAGGAAAGAAAGCTGGTTGGTTTGAATTCTCTCTTGATGAAGGTGGAATTAAATAGATGTTTTTATCAGATGGACTAGCTGATCTTTGTAGGTCCCTTCCAACCTGGACTATTCTATTCCATATCTTCTGTGGATATCTTGGACATAAGATTAATGCTTCTGATCTTCATGAAGTAGAAATTGCAATTCTATGTTCAATGTGTGTGAGCAGGTGCGCTTTGAAAACACTTTCCAGATCAAAACTCTCAGCTGAGTTGGATTGTTGCATGAACACTTTCGGCATACTGACCAAGCTTAGGGCTGGGTGGTGTAGTAATCTTCGGTTCTCTCAAGAATTTGTAAGGATGTGGAAAAGCTCATCTCTTAATCTAATTTCAGAAGTCTTCATCATAAAAAGCTTATAGGTTTCAGATGCAAGTAAAGATTTGAACCAAAGAATTTAATTTTGATGTACTTTTATTTCACTTTTAAATAATAAAAATTATCTAATATTTCAATTCTTTTTTAATGTAATTTTTCTCTACATTTAAACTCAAGTTATATTACATACAGTTCTAAATATTTCATCACATCTATATGTGCTTAAATTCACGTGTGTTTTAGATCGAAAACCTCAATCAGTGCTTATTCTAGTGACAGCAGAAATATGACTCAGAATTCAGTGAACTCACACAAATTTTGCTGAGACCAGTGAAGTTCTAAAGAGATATAGGCAGTGTATTTAATAGCCTTAGACATATGTGATGAACTTATAGTCATCATTGTTTTCAGATTCCACAAAAAATATAAACCTGAAAAAATATATGACAGCTCACCACTTTTCAGTTTACTCATAAATCATAGCCTTAGCTGTATTTTGTTATGTATATTTAGGAGCTGTAATCTCTGAAAAGCTTGCCAGGCATTGCCTGTGAACTCACACTAATAGGCATCCTAAACAGAAAAGGAACCTGAATACAGGGGAAATAACTGTTCTGAGAGCTCTGGCATGATCCTCGTTGCCAGGGAAACCTCTTCTTTGTCTCTACGTGTTCAGAATGGCTGCCTCATTAGACACTGAACCTGATCATCATGTTGCACTACCAGGAGAAAAAAATAAGGAATGGGAAAAGCTGAGTTCCACAAATCTTTAAGAAAATGCCAAGAATAGGGATAATCTTAAATAAATCTATGTGTAACTACGATCATAATTATGTTATGTAAGGGTAAATCTGTCCAGGCTGCTTCCTTCCGCATTTATTTTCAGGTGGAAGTGAGCAATTCTGGATTGTCTTTTACTGAATTAAAAAAGGAAAAAGAGGAAAAGAAAAAAGAAAAAAAGAATGTGAATGCAAAACTGGTGAATTGCATATTTTATCTAAAATATAGCTCTTACTTTTCAATATTGAAAAACATCTATTTAATAAGGTCATTCTGCTTATTTAACTGCCTGAGACATTGTTTTAGCATTCCTATAGCAGATTTTATTCATGGAGTCAGAAGCATAAAATGTCAGGGAAAAACCTATATAGGTGCATTTAGTACTCTGATCATAAAGAGGGGTGGTGAAAAAACAGTAAAACCTGAAAATATATAGTGACAAGAGAGTTACTTTATGTTTACTACTAAGTTTTAATCAAGATACTAAAAACAGCACCACATAAACTTCTGAAGTGCAGCAGAACTGGATGCAGTTTCAAGGCATTACTCATTGGCAATAAAACTATGAACCCAAGGTCCCGCAGGAGCTCAGCTCCTGACCTTGGCTGATGAGAGAAGCCTTTGAAAACAGGGCCAGAGCTTAACCTCCACCCTCCGCAGTTTATAAATATCAACATAGGGAAAGGATTTTAAAGTCATCATCCCAACAAGTCTGTTCTCTGAAAAGAAAAATGAAATCCAAATCACAGGTGAAATAGTTAAGGAATGCCTGACTTTACTCTTATTTATGAAGAGGGAAAGCAACACAGCTAGACCTTTTTTTTCTTTTTTTTTCCAACTGTACCAGATGTGAAACTGAGTAGTTAGGTGCAAAAACAAGAGACAGCCTGACCAGGTGGTCTGAGATTAACTGATTGCTTTCCATGAGCATGAAGAAATTACATGAACTAGATTTACATGTATCTGGAGCCATTTTCCTTCTTAGTAAGTGATAAGCTATGCTGAATCTCTGACGTTGCCTAAGTAACAGTATTCAAATTAATATATTTTCATTTTTAAAGAATGCCTTTCTTCTAGCAAACATTTCAGGGATTTTTTTTCCTCCTCTGGGATAATATTGTTAAAACAGGACTTGCACATTGCAGCAAGAAGAAAAGAGAAAAGACAGATCTGAGTGTAATCGCCTATCCACTGCATGGCAAGAACATACACACAGTTGCTCTCCTTGGAAAGTAGTTATTTTCAGTTCCATGGTGAAATATTTTCAAAATTCAAAGAGAGTTGTGTCATTAATAAGAGAAATAATTTGTCCAAATGTGGACTTGAGGCAGAGAGAGCTGTTCTGGAGGGCTCCTGTAACCATCAGCGTGCTTTCCTTTCTATATTTTTAACAGTTACACATAGATAAGAACTAGATGAAGATATTTTAAATTAATATACAAGGCAAGAAAGAGTAGCAGGAGTGGTACTAGAATATTGTTTGAAGTGGGTCTGATGTGCAGATCTGAAGTAAGTGTTCTTTGTACTACCAATTTAATAAATTTTGGTAAATACAGAGAAAGTAAATGGTTCCTCTTGGCTTCTCTTTTGAGCAAATACGCACAAGGATACCAAGGTTTGAAAAAGAATAATAAAAAACATGGCCTGAATCTTAATGCACAAACGTGTGAGCCTAGATGTCTGTGAGAAAAGGTAGTTAATGAAAATATACATACCGTTATAACTGGGTAGCAGTTATAATCACTCTATTTTGTTATGGTCGTCTAACTGAACCAGGCTGGAAATTCTAGGAGCTATATTTCTAAGTCCCATTTATGTTCTGAGCACCAGGATTTTCCTTGAATTTGTTTCCACTGGCATAATTTCTTGATTGCATTAACAGACTCAAAATGCAAAGTCTTGTGTCTCTTCATTTTGGAAGGGGAGTTTAGAAAAAATGCTGAGAAGATTTCAGTAACTTAAGGATCTCTCAATGCAGAAAGCAGAAAATATTTAAGAAAAAAGTTGTGTACTTTTCAGTCCCAAATGCTTTACAGATATATATGTATGCTTTCATAAACAAAACCACAAAAAATAGAAAAAAGAGAAAAAAAAAAAAAAAAAGGAAGGGAGATGCAAATACAAGTTTTGATCCAGTTTTGTAAAATTTCTACAAAATATGTACTTATCAGTGCATCAAAGATAATCTTTCAATATACCAGACCATACAAGGTTCCAAATAGTTCACACTCCTTTATTTTGCATACAGCATTGTGAGACCTAAGGAAACAGTACTGTCATTTAATATCAGACACCCAGTATGCACGATGGAGATGGACGCACAATCAGCATCATCATCAAACCAGAAACTTCTGGAACTAGAAATATGAGCAGTTCTAGTTGGATGTAGAAGACCATGAAGGAAAAAGGGCTCCTGTACAGACTGCAAAAACCCCTTAGAAGTCTCTAGGCCATAGTCCTTAAGTAATCACTGAGTCCACAAACTGATCCTTGCACATACAAGTCAGCCTTTCAATAGAAAAGAGAAAATAAGTGAGCTAAAATGGTTGGACCTTTAAGAGTGACTTAAATCACATACAGATGGTATACTATAGATGCCAAATATCCCCACAAGATCCTTGGTCCCATGATGCAGTGTGCATCTTGCTCTCTGATCTCAGCATACGTCAAAGCCCACTGTAAGAAAGCGAGCAGCAGATCAGCTTCATCTTTATCCCATTATTTTTCACATTACAATGTGCACCTCTTATATAACCAACTAGAAACACTAAATGGGAGCAACGATGCAATTCCTAGGTCTTGCACAAGGCACATGCGGGAAAAGGAATGACATTGTTTGTTGAAGGTGTTTATGGAAATGGCACAGAAGAAAGACACAGGTCTCCCACCTTAGCTGGTGTTATAAGAACATGGTGAGTACCCATGTTTCTTGTTTGTGTTTCTTTTGTCTCTTGAAACCCCAAATTTAGAGGTTTATGCACATCTTCTTGCTAAGGTACCTGCATTAACAGACACAGTGATGGGAATCTTAAAGTTTGTATTTTAGTCCAATGTGAAAATTGCAGTCCATTGCCTCTCTGCTCTACACCTCTTTTTGGTGAGTATAAGCAACAAAATCACTTTCTTAAAGCTGGAAAGATAAATCAGAAACATAAACTAGAAATTTGCCTGCCAAATGCTTATTATTCTACCAGAGCCCCCAGATTACACCCTCTAGATACTTGGAATGTAATTTCACCTTTAAAAGGAAGTATTCTTATCAGTCAATTGATATTTTTAAACACCATATTGTGTTTAAAATGAAAATCACTCATGACTCTCACAAAAATTTGGTACTAGCAGAGGTATAAAAATAACCTTTCTAAGTGTTAAGCCTTGGGACATAGTGTTTATGCAGTCTAACAACAACTCTTGTCTCAGCATAACATATATTAAAAATCTAGAACACACTTCAAGGATTATTTTTAGGGTTCTTTTTTTCCTGTCTCCATGGTTTTGCCTCTGAAACAATAGTATTGCATGCATATTTGTGCCTGTTATTCCAGATAGACTCAAGAATGTTTGAAAGGATTAAAAAAGACACTTGCCCTTCTAGGTTAAATGTTATAGCTTTACTTGCATTGACATTGCAGGTAAAAATTAAATAGTAAAAAAAAAGAAATTAACCTGTTGGTAGCAACCTACCGTTTTCAGTCTTGTTTCCAATCACACTGAGGCAGAAAGTAGCCCTGACAATTCTATGACTGCTCCAGCCCATTGTAAACAGGAGGTGGCAGTTCTAGTCTTTGATCCAATATGCTGCAGTGTTATAAAATGGCAGTAACTAGCTAGGGTAGACAGTTCCACAATATGCAAGCTAAATAGCTTTTCCAAGGCTAGCCAGAACTCCTTCCCCTTTGTTCCCTTTTTGTAGAAAGCTAAAATGTGTCACACACACAGAGAAAAAAAAGAATAAAATAGAGCAGCCTTCTGACAGCTCAGAATTGGTACTGTGATAGAAATTCTAGAGCTAACTATGCTGCATCCAAGGCTTGTTATTTTTCTTTTCCTTTTCTTTTTTTCTCTTTTTTTTTGAGTGTGCAAACTCATAAAGATTGTCTTTATAGGGCTTTTGTGGAAAAAAAAATCCTCTCTATTTGTCTTGTGCTCTGTCTCATGCATTAGTTTCACAAATCTTTCTTATCACAGAAAGTACTTTTATTCTACGATACTAAAATACTGCTTAAAACTAGATCAATAATACCCCTCCCCCAATATATGACAGGTGAAATCTAGCAGGAGCAGATCTAAAATCCAGCGCAGCCTGTTCAACAGGTCATTATTTTTTAATTTCTGAGGCCTTTCTGAAATATCACTGAATTGCTGAGAAGACATTGCTTTATCATTGAAGAAACTTCAGGATGAAACCTCCTGTGTTGGCTCAAGTTATGGAAATGAGAGCTTTAACCTTCGTGTTAAAAAGCCCTATGACAGTAAAGACCAAGAGCAAAGTAGAACCATTGGAAAGTCTTTCACGGCAGAAAGAAAAATAGCAGAACAAGGGAGATAAAAGGGTGTGAAGGATGCAGTCTGACATCTAAGAGAAACTATACAAGCAAGCATTGTATTTACTGTCTTTTAACCCAGCTCAATGTCTGATCATGACAAACACCAGGAATCACAGCAGAAATATGTTACGCAATCATATTGAGAATTTTATAGAATGTCTGGAAGCTAGGTGGAGGTGAGAACTACTGAAAGCATCTGACATTCAGAATCATGCAGAGTAGCACGTGTCTGCAAGGTGCAAGTCTCCAGCAAGTTGCTTAATATAATTGCCAAACAAAACACTTGGGAAGAGTCTTGGGATGCTTCATTTTGATTAAATAATTTTTGCCTTTCTGCTATTCCACCTACATCATTTCTGTAAGTAACTTCTCCTAGTAGAGCAACAGCTTTGTACTGTGGTGCATGAAACTAGGACATAATGTCATGGCCATAGATAACAAAATATCCTACTGTTCCCATCATGTCGTCCAGTGGGAACTCCTGCAGTCAGAGATTCAGCAGTGTACATTAATCTTCACAGTGTTATACAAGACATCGCTAACTGAATTCCCTTGCATCCTCACGATGGAGTATGTCCAATTGTAGAAAGATAAGGCATGAGTCTGATGTTGTTAATCAGACAGGCACATACTCTCGGAAGAGAATACAGATCATGACTTGTAGCTATGGAAGACAATAAGAATGTTAAGGGCAGTATTGAACTAAAGAAATCTGGGTATAACTGTAGAAGTATTGTAGAGGCAGGAAAGCAGTACGGTAGTACATATCATTCCGCCAGGATCTTTCTGGGAGATTTAGGAAGCATTTGAGGGATTTACACACAATGAAATTCTGTTTAATTACTGTGTGTTAGCTGAGCAATGGTAACAGTCCCCAAGAGTGCCTTATGGCCAAAATCAGGTCTGGAACAATGCTTACCCTTCTTTACATTCTAATTTAGCTATGTTTAATGACATCACATTTACTGAGCATTAGAGGAGCACAGTTAAAGAGGTCGGTGGTTCTTCTGATGTGTAGTACCTTAGACTGTGTTGATCTATGTTTTATTGATGTATTTCCTGAAAGAAAGTATTAAGGGAGGGTAAAATCAGCACTGCATATCCTAATTAGAGGAGACATCCATCAACCCATGCTTCTGACACAGAAGGTCTCATGGTAAAAACTAAGAGCCTGTGCAAAGATTCACAGATGTTCTGGGTATAAAACAGAAAAAAAATAGAGTATGACTCAGGTTCTTGAATTTCTGTTCTAGCAGAGGTATGTGTCTTCCTGTCTGCTACAAAGATCCATCTATTTAAGGTTTTAATTCTAGTCCATTAAGACATTTTTGTAGTCTTCTTTATCCACGAAAAATAAGATCAACCCCAGCTGCACCACTCACAAGGAAGAGTGTTACTTGTTCATACAAAAGAGATTTGGAGCCAGAACTTGAATTTAATTTCCCTGCATATATGCAAAACCCAGATATCCTGGTGTGATTTGAGAGTTTTTGTCCAGTGATCCCAGCGAAAATTGTATCACTTTTTCTTATTTGTTTCAAATTTCCTGGGACTATAATCTCCGTGAATCTCTGTTGCAATCCCTGACAAAGGCTTGAAGAGCAGCCTACAGAGTTAGTATTTTTTTCTCTTCTCTCTCCCACGCTAATATTCTTGCATGCAATAAGCACAGCTCTATCTCTGAGAATCCTTCATCTTAGAAGATCAGTTAGCGTTTGGGAGATCGGGGCTCAGACTCCTGCTATGCAAGCATTAGATGCTGATTTCACGTATGGAAGTTCCCTGTGGCTCATGGTGGCATGCAGACACCTGCAAAATTCAGTGGTGCTGTGAGCTGACAAATGCAACCAGTCCTCTTGCCAAGAGACAAGAGGGTTGCCTATTCTGGGAATCACACTGGGAATGTTACTCGAGGTCTAGTGGTAGTTATGATAGCTATGTAGCCTTGTAGGTGTCCCCAGAGAGAGAAAGAAAATGAAAGCATGGAAACTGAGGCAGGCAGAGAGCAATGACAGTTCAGAGACTGCAGTTCAGAGACTGAAAAGTAATGTGGTATTGCTGCCTCTCTGAGAAATAAGATTTATAAAGCTCTTGTTGAAGCTCAGGTATGTAAACTGTCCTGATAGTTTCAATGAGACTACTGATGAAGAAAGTTAAGTGTGTGGTTTGATGCCTCCAATAAGAGATTACAACATACAAACTCCACTGGACTTTAAAAATATTTGAAAAAAGCTTAGAAATATAAAGACTTAGACACACAGACAAATTGCTGGAGCTAAAAAGCCATTCTATGTCAGCTGAGACATTGTAACTGTTCATAAGAATTATTTCATTGCAGATGTGAATAAATCAAATTGCAATTTTGCAAGAGCAGAAGCCCACACATTGACAGGAGAGGAGACGGGAGGAGAGGAGATGAAATTGAAGAGGAAGAGACATATGCAGAGGGAAAAGAAGAAGCAAACTACCTGCCAGTGAGAACCAAATAATTGAGAAAAATGTAAAGTATAAAATCATGGTTTCTGGAAGCAGAGAGACAGTACTTGTAGACATGTGAAAAATACTAATCTAAACAAAAAGTAAAAGTGGGACAGAGTTCAAGGGGCTGAATTCTACCTTAAAAGTTGGATAATCTCACACTAAACAGTACATTTTTTGTTTCTGACTTTTTACCAACTCAGATTTGTAAAAGGTTTTTGTAAGTATTTGTAAAATTATTTTACCTGAGACTTTATTCCCCTCCACATTAGATATGAAAATCTCTGTCCTAATTTACTCACCAGGTTCCTGCTAGAATTTTATACATGGTGAGCAGATTTGTCTAAGAAGTTATCAGAGACAATTTTTTTCTGCAAAAACATTGAAATGTCTCTTTTTTTCTTTTAGTTTTCTCCTTTTTTTTTTTTCTTCTCGTTTTCTCCTTTTTTTTTTTTCTTCTCTAAACCACATAGATTCATAGAATCATTGAGGCTCGAAAAGACCACTTAAGTCATTGAGTCCAACCGTTAACCTGGGACTGCCATGTTCACCTCCAAATCATGTCTTTAAATGCCATATTTACATGCTTTTTCGATACTTTCAGGATGGCGATTACATCACTGCTCTAGGCAGCCTATTCCAATGCCTGACCAGCCTTTCATTGAAGACATTTTTCCTAAGATCCAAACTAAATCTCCCCTGGCTCAGAGTGAGGCCATTTCTTCTTGTCCTGTCACCAGATGCTTGGGAGAAGAGACTGACCCGCATTTCTCCACAACCTCCTTTCGGGCAGGTGTAAAGAGTGATAAGGTCTCCCCCGAGCCCCCTTTCCTCCAGGCTAAACAACCCTCAGCTCCCTCATCTGCTCCTCATGACGTGTGCTCCATTGCCCTTCAGCAGCATCGTTGCCCATCTCTGGATTTGCTCCAGCCCCTCAATGTCTTTCTTGCAGTGAGGGGCCCAGACCTGGAGAGGATTCGAGGTGCAGCCTCACCAGTGCTGAGTACAGGGGGACAATCACTGCCCTGGTCCTGCTGGCCACACTACTACTGACACAGACCAGGATGCCATTGGGCTAATGTGTGTGAGATGCATATTCTCCTTCACTGCCTCCTTGATCTTGCCAGTTGCATTCTTCTCACTTTTGTCACCAGTTTCGTTTCATGGGCATTAGACTGCTTCATTAGTCATGACTCATCAGTAAGGTATAATCATAGCAACTCCTGCTCAGTGTCATTTACTCTCACTTAAATTCCAAGTTTTTGCCTGTTGCTGAGATATCAAATGCATTTTATTCTGTGGATATTACAGTAAAATTCAAACTGCTTTTTCTTACTTCTCTCAAGAGGAGGAATCAAAGTTGTGGGTTTGTTTTGCTTTACCATTCAATTCTTCATACAATTTCTAACTATCCTCATTTGTTTCTTTCCTGTGAAGGGTTTGTTATGAACTATTTTATTAAATATATGGGATTGTTGTCTAATTTAAATTAGTGTAAATATTTAACCAATGCAATTATAAAATGCACATTTTAAGCACAAGTTATTATTAATAGAAATAGCTGTATTTTCTGTTTAAAACAAGTTTGTAGATACCAAGTTTGTGATAAAAAAGAAAAACCGATTCCAGCGAGTAACTGCAAGTATGCAGACTGTCATTAGCATAGATGTAGTGTTGGTAGCAGTGACTTATTTCCCCTTTAAAATATAATAAGAAAAGAGAAAAAATCTTTTGTGGTATATCTTTGTCCATTAATCTCTAGTACCAAAACCTCATAAACATGGTGACAGACACAGAGTAATTCTTATCTTTCAGAAAAGGTCAGTCAAAAAATAGATATGGTAAAAGTACAGTCAATACATAATCTTATAAGACTAAACATTGCACTCATCCCTTTCAAGTCACTCATTAGTCTTCTACAGTGCCCCCAGTGACATTTTTAATGTATTATTTCAAAGTTCTTTCTTTATTATTGAGAAGGGAAATATTTTTAACTTATAAAGCTCCATCTATAGTTGAGGTCTGGTTCACCATAAATGAGCAATTTCCCAGTGGACAAGAAACTACTGTGACAGGAACATTAATAATACCTTTGAACATCTACTGCCTTTTTTCTTTTTTTTTTTTTTTTTTTTTTTCTGAGGAGACATAGTTTTATAGGGAAATGCTGAAGAAAAAAGAAAAGGAGAAGGAAAGAAAAGTCAGGAAAGGTTATTTTGTGGCTAAAGCTGGTTGAATTATTGCTTAACATTCCATCTTTTAAATCACTTAAGATTACAATCCTACATCCATTGTTTCAGTTTCAATAGAAGGAGCTGCATCTTTGCATAACCGGCCATTCTTTTAAGGGTAACGTTTCTAAAGATGGTTAAAGGACTTGGGTAGCACTTTGAACTTGAAAGACATTAGGTGCCTTTTGGGCATTGTGTAAAATCCCTGGAAATGGCTTAGATAGCTATGTAATTTCTTGAGTTTCCTCCCTCTGCTCTTAATATCCAACAAACATTAAGAAGTCTAATATGAGCATCTAATTTTACAGGTTTGTCTCTTGTGAATGCACTGTTAAATGTGTTCCTGTCATTCTGCATTGAAACCATTCACATTGAATTTATACAGCTATTGCATAAGTTGCTGAAGAGATGTATTCTTCTTTATAATCAAAGAATTTAAAAATCTTAATTTTGACAAAATTTTAAATTACTTAAGTCACAGAACCTTATTTTCAGAATGTCCCCATCTATGAATAGTTTGTTCTGTTTAAAGTTATTGTTTGGCTGTAACATTATTCCTAGTATGTATTTGATCTATTCATATTTTATCTATTCACACAGGAGATCTGCTTTTCAGATGTTTGATGGCAGTTTTACAAGGACTCTAATAACAGATATCCAAATGTAAATGATTAATAAATCAGTTATGCAGTTTCAGAAAAATAATCTGCTCAGTGTGTTCAAAAAAGTGAAGAAACTTTACAGCTGGGAATATAGAGGAGGCCAAATACTTGTAAATAATTTGTTAAATGCAAAATGAATTTGCTAACCACAGTGACAAATAAATAAAGGAAGAAATACAGGGAATTCAGACAAAATAAGAATGTTCAAGGGCATTGAAGAGCAAATAGGAATGCGAAAACACTGCAATTTTTTTTCTGAAAGGAAAAAATTGAAACTAGAGAGGTACATGAAATAATGAACAATCAAATAAGCATATATGAAAAAATAAAACAAAGAAATTTCCTATCCTGGTTCTATGATATAAGAGCAAAAATATAATTAAATGGTAGAAGGCTTGAAGTAATAAAAGAATATAGTTCCTTATGAAAATATTAAGTCACCAAGGCAAGGAAACCAAAAAGTGTAAGATGAAGACGGGCCATGCGATTCCTAATGTAGATCAGTGGGGCACCTTTTAACCCAAATGGTCTGGATGAAAAGAGAGCCCAACCTATTCTGGACTAGAACTAGAAACATGAGAGAGCTCAGGCTACACACCAGAGCAAGACAGTACTTCTCGTTGGGTGACGGGTGGATAAAGTATTGAGTAGGAGAACTCTGTAAGGGAAGGTTCTATCTCACACGGGACTTGCTTCTGCCATCAGTTTACGGGGAGGCTAATCAAACTCAGACCAAGACAAAAAAAATTTGCAGTATTTATTGTGTTCTATTTCCCTTAATAAACTGTATAAATTTTTGTTGTGCAACAACTTTTGAGACTGAGGCTAAGTGGAAGAAGATGCTATAAACACTGGAAGAGAAACATTGGTACGCAACACATTATGCTGGTTGGTGGCAGTATTTGGGAAATATTCTTATGACCTATATTTCTAATTAACAGCAGCCCAAAAAGTTTTGTTTCTTGCTGAATTATATATGTGAGAAGATAGTTTTGTATCTGTCAACCACTTACCTCTCTCTCCAGACGCTGATCTGAAAACTGAGGTTTGCACAGTAGTACGTATCATACTTAGACATTATTTTTCTGCTATTACCCAGATTCACTCAGTACAATAAAACTCTAAGAAATGAAACACAAATAATATTCAAAGTCTCCAACCATAACATGCATACATGCTTACTTTGTAAAAATATGGAGAACGTCTAAAATCTTAAGTTCCAATGTGAATCTTCTATACAAAGCGACATTGTTGAGAAGTTTTTAAGAGACCTGTGAGCACCTGCTCTCTGAACCTTCATAAACTCAGTTCAGAGAAAGAATAAAAGCATTGGATTTAGAGCAGCATCAACTGGCCCTGACTGAGTACATGCAGCATTAAAAACTATTTAGCTGTCAGCTCAGCCATGATAACCATCCATGAACTTCTGCTGAGTCCATGTCAATTGTGAAGTGGGTCTCTTTCTCTGAAATTTAGGGACACTACCACAGATAATTAATTCATGATTGTGAACTGACTTCACAACAGTTTAATTAAGATTGCAGGTCAGCCCCGGGGCTGACTATTATTATGGCATAGATGATAATTTAGACGTTGAATAGCACTGATCAGGAAATGCTAGATTAGACACTTGGAAACAGCCTCATCTTTATCATGGAATTTGAAAATCTCTTGCCTGACTTCCTGGCATCATGTGTGAAGCAAAGGCTTTCTGCATATATGTGAGTAAAGAACAGTCTTTAGAGAGAGGTTCTGAACAGCAGAGATCTTCAAACATAACTTTCAGTGCTCAGTAACTATAGAGTGGACCAACAACTTAGGGGAACACAGAAGGTACAGGATATAAAAATCGTGATGGCTAACCACAGCGCCCAGTCAAGAGAGCAGTATTTAATCTTCTCATTCTAAAGTTAAAATTGTCAATTTTTGAATGACATAAAAAATTATTTAACATGTTCATATTAGAATATCAATTTGAAACATTAAAAAATGGAAAACACTTGGACTCTAAATGAAAATTATAGCCATTTTTAAGGAAGTTTTTATAACAGAGGGAAATCAGAGTATCAGGTCCCTGTGTATACCAGCTCCAGTCCCTGTGTATACCAGAGAGCCTGAACAGGAAAAGCCCTTTCTCCACCAGATGATTGAAAATAGCAGGTGACGAGACACAGGTTTGCTGTGACAATAAAATATAAACTTACAGAAAAAGTGAGCTGTTCTGTTTCTACTTGTTCTGTTGTATTCATTTGTTTCTGAAGCTTGATTACTTGGGTACAGCAAAGAAACAATTCCCATGAGCTATTTTCTCATTTTGAGAACAGAGAGAAATAATATCAAGTGCTGCAAGGAAGAACGGGTGACTAAGGCTGGGAGTCGTGAGGGTTGAACATTCCTTGTAACCCTCTAGGGTCAGTTCCCCTCTGAAGATACTTACCCCTAAGCATAGAGAATCTGTTGCTTTAAGTAAGAAAGCTTTCAATAGAGTTATTTGCTGAAAAGATGTCTATGGAAGAAAAGAATGTTTATTCTACTCTGTCTCCCACGTCATCAACCAATTTAGAAGTCAAGTTTCAGTTACAGAAACTTTATTACTGGTGATACCTGATTAAAAAATGCAAGCAAAATAAAGTCAAACCAGAACAAACCAAGCTTTGCCTTCTTCACTTTTAGGTCACAAGTTGAGTGGAGCTGGCAGTGAAAATAAACTGTCCTTCTGCTTGTACACAAAGCAGATATTACCTGCAAATCACTGAGATAATGAAAGCTGTACCCTCCAACGCACTTTAGAAAGCTGCACTCCAGAGAAGAGTAGAACTTTAAGTAAGAATTGTTTGTGTTCTGGGTGACATTTTTTTCAACAAAAGAACCTTAACTTTTTTCCACCTGTTTTTTTTTTCCACTGTTTGCATACATGAAGTGAATCGGCACATTTGTACCATTCATTAAATATTAAAACCAATATGAACATTGCCTAATTTCCCAGAAAAAAACCTTATTTTATATACTGCTGGAAAATTAGAAACTTGATATTATTTAATCACATGTCAGAGAATGTAAGTGATGAAGGAATGACTATGTGAAAGGTTATACAATATTTTAAAAGTTATTTAAGAAAAAAAGTCTGGAAGTGTTTTGCTTATGCTATTGTTTACAAATTCATTAAAAATTTAAACATCCAAAAAATAAGATTAAGTAACTTGAAGTGTTTTGAGTTTTTACCTGTTCTTGTAGCTGTATGAAAACCCTTAGGCACATGAGACTGGTCGAGTATCTGTGTACTTGTAATATAAAAATTACTTTGTAGACTATTAAGCGTCTGCCCTTAATTTCATAGAGATCACACTCCAAGGACATACAGCAAATAATCTGTGTATAAAGCTTTGATCCTCTTCCTGATCAGGCTAGCTTTACTATTGATTCCTTATTATAATTTATTTAACATAAAAGCTGTTACATAAGGTGGTTAAAGTTGCTTAATGAGCTAACTGATTAGGGAGAAATGAATTTGAGATCACTTTGAACCCAAAGAAACAAAATTTATGAGGTTTGGGGTCCTGGAGGAAAAGAGTAGAGCACAGTTCTTTAATTAATAGGATATTTGGGTAGAAAAGATATTAACTACTGAACAACTTTGATTTTTTCATGGAGCTGGAACATAAAATGGGCTTGTTCTCTTCCTTTACTTATGCCCTTGACACTGAGCAGAATTTGCCCCATGGCAGACTGAAAGCCCCTCATGCTAACATAGACTAAATTTCAATTGTTCGTTATTTTTAGTATAAGATCAGAATAGAACTACATAATCTAATAAAATTATAGAGGAGGGGACAGAACAGAGAAGCTGTGCTTTAAACTATAAAAGGAAAGTTTGCTTATGGCAGTCGTTATCACATTCATTTCTGTATCCCATTTTTAAACCAATTGGACCTAATTAAATTTCACAACTCTTTTGCACCTGAATACATCCATGTACATGATTTTTGATCTCTAACAAAATTAAGGAGGTCACAGCTAAAATCTTTGCAATAGTTAACAGGAAAAATGTTTAGAAATAAAATCTTCACAAAACACCTTGTAAATTTTTCTGTTGTTATCTCTGTTTGAGTGGTCTAAACCTTGTTATTTCTTTTAATAAAGGTATAATAAAGACTTCAATGACAATCCTTGCACTGAGTTTCACACTATCAGATTAAACAGTCACAGTCACTGTCTCTGCTATCTTGACTTGCACTGTATGCAGTTGTGTAACAGCTGAGTGTTCAGCCAATTAAGACAAATTCAGGATGAAAGATAACTTAAAAAGGAAGTGTTCCTAATACTCAGTAGGCTGATATTTGACAAAATTGTGGCAACTCTTATGTACATATGCAAGACACCAAATTAATCAGAGGGGATATGCATGCTACTCTGTTGCTGTGCCAGAAAATCCGTAGAAAATATCCCTTGTTTAACTTCGAGTGCCATTATCATAAGCAACATGACATAGATAATTGAAGAAAAATAGAAATAAAAGCTAGCTAGAAAACTAACTGTATGTGTTAATATTTTCTTCCCTTAGGAAGATTTTATTCACTGGTAATTTATGAGAAAAGTATAATTAGGTTAACTTTTTTATTTTTCATGGCTCCTCTCACAAGAATATGGATGATCCACATTTGAAGAAAAATCTTTATTTCTGATGTTTGTTTTTAAATATTTTTTCAATCTTAAAAAATTGTTTGACTGAAACAGAATGTCTGTAGGAATTACAGTGGAATTATAATTCTCATTGTCTGGGATTTAAAAAAAAAGCTTGAGACCAGTTTCAGTGTCACTTAAGAGACAATAGAGGCTATAACCCCTACATATCTGTTAAACACTGAAAATCTATCTGGAAACAAACTTTGAATATAAAATGAGAAAATGTGTCTTTAAGGCAATATGCCTCATTATGATCAGTTATTTGAACTCTGCACCTTGATAAAAAATAATGTAATTCTCCACTGATGCATCACTAAACATAAATTCTTAATTATGTTCTGTGACATCTAAATGAGGGATTTTAATTGTTAATGATATCCTTTTTTTTTTCCTCTCCAGGATATGAGAGTAATTTCAGGTTTGATTCCACCTCCTAAGTTCACCCTCCTAAGGTATCAATTCAAGCTACTAAACTGAAGTTCAGTTCACATTGCAGATAGTCTGCCATGTGTTTTTTTTCTTTTTAAATTGCCTTCATCATTTCTGAACAGTTAGGAGACTGCTATATTTCTGCTTCCCTAGCACTCAACTTCGATTTTTCTACTGTCATTCCATTTCAGCTATGACCATGACTAAAGTAATTTCCTTGTTTCTGTATGAGCTTATTCTGTGTTGAACGTGTCTTTCACCTCATAATTATCACAAAAAAGACAACGTGTAGTTGCCATGTGACAGAAGGGCACGCCAGACCTGTGCTGTCTCTGAATAGCCACAAAACTAACAGCCAATATACAGGGAAACAACTTCCCAAAGGATAAGAACCCTAACCCAAATCAAATAGTACCTCATTCCCTAAAAACTGGTTCATATAAAATTATGGAAAAATTTATGGAAACTTTCTAGCCCAGTACTGTTCAAGGTGTCTGCTTGACATCACAGGTGCCTGCACTCAAAAACATAGTACAATTTTGACAGAGTTTTTCTCAGGAATTTTGATACATTCTGGAATTATGGTCAGTTTATGCAGGGCTCTAGAACTGCTTTTGGAGAGAGACAAGAAAATGTTAACGTAACAGAAGATGTTGGGAGAGGATATACTGTTGACAAAGGTCTCCCTGTATTTTGTATGCCAATCAGGCACCCTCCCTGCTGCATAGAATCTGTTGATGTATTAGTTCTGTCAGACCTCTTGAACCTGCTAAAACTACTCATGGGATTCATCATATCCAAATCTAGCCTTTTCTGTTAGAAGAATATTTCATTCAATAAAAAAGTTTTCTGATGGCACTGTTAAGGTTAATGGGAACTTCAAGTAAAGTGCTGAAATAGAGAGCTGAAATAGGATTTTCCCTGTTAAATATGATACTCAATTTTTGTTGAATTTTTAGTGTTTCAGACAATAATACAAGTTATCCTGCAAATTATCTTTAATCCTTCATGCACCCCATTAAAAAAAGCTAAAATTTAGCTTTCATTATTAATAAAGGTGATGAAAATCCTGCTAAAGATTTTGGAGAAGATGAAAGTAATATCTCTAACACAATGACTTATATCAATGAATGTAAACTGAAATAGAACACTGGCAAATATTCAATTCTCAACTGCTTGAATTAGTTTTACTGAGAGGCACCTTTTGCCTAATGCCAACAAAAATAAGATAATAGGAATCACAGGGTTCAGAGGATAAATCTCTACTCAATCAGACCAAATTCCCTAATGTATTGCCAAAGTTCAGGTGGGGTTATGCTGTAATTCAATTAGTTAGCTACAGTGCTGTAAAAAATAACAACAATGAAAGAAAAAGATTCATTATTGCTCCTGGTAAGGGGAAAGCAAAAGCTTTAAGGAGCAGTTTGTAAATAATAAGTTATAAATTCAGTGGCCTATATTTTAAATAACTCTGAAGGTAATAGCTTCAGAAACACGCTGGACATGAGCCTTACTTTAGATGAAAACTAGGACCATTTTGCTCAAAGTAGCTTTTTGGTTTCTTATTAGTGATACCAATTGCCAGAGAGACAGTTTTCCTAAAAATTAAATTTAACTTTGAACTATTAAGGTGTTAAAACCCATATTTAATTTACTAACAAGAATCGCACTTAAAAGCAAAATTCTAATTAGGTATATATTAACAAGAAAATTTTTAAGTGATCTTTAAGTACAAAGAATTATTGTATTGTAAGGTAGCTTTTGAAAATTCTATCTGGATTTATCAAAGAAGCATCTTGAAGGAAAATCCTATTTCTGCTGAAGCAAGTAGGAAAAACTCAACTCACTCTTACTGAGTTGGATCTAAGTTTTCTTGCATAATAATAGACAATTTGCACAGAGTTGAAACATAAGTTATAATTTTAATAATGATGCATGGGCTAGGGGAACGGTATCATCTTTAGAAGCATAATTTTGATGTCAATAACAAATACAGTTAAAAAAATTCCTGCTTTTTATTACATTGCTTTTTATCGAATAGAAGTATTTGAAGAGGAAATACACAGTTATCATGTGTTAGGAATCATTTGATACAGACACTGAGGGAAACCTGAAAATAATTTTAATTAATTTTCATATCTGCTCATGATTGTGAACAAACTTTGAGAAGGACTAGTTAGCGTAATCATTGCTGCAGTCTGAAATAGATTAGAGTAGTAAGTGGGGCAAAAGTGGTATGAGAATGTGTACCAATTTAAAGTATCAGGCTTTTCACTGTAACAAATCTGAAGCATTTCTTTTTCCTGCCTCTGCAGCATGTGTGACTGTAGGCAATGCACCCTAGGAGTACAATCACTCAAAAAATTCAGGCAAGCTGGGTGGACAACCAGCACAGCAACCCGTTTCAGATTGCAAACAGTGTCTAAGTTGCCCTGCTCTGTGTCTCACAGCAGGAGAAATTTGGTTTCTCCAGACTCCCAACCGGATGTATCAACCCTCAGATACATCTTTTATACATTATTTGCGCACATAATAATGAGTGATCCCCTGCAAAGAACGCTGTTGTCTTGATGAACACACTTATAAATTTTATAGAAAGTGTGTCTTGAAATATAAAGCTCATGTCAAGCTGATATTCAAATACTAAAGCTATTCACTAGTAAGTGTCTTCTGAAGAAAAGCATAACACAACAGGAGACAATAGCAATCAGAAGAAGCAGATACCTAAAAGAAAATTCAGGTGTATCTGACATTTTGTAAAAGTAAACAGATTCAAGTTCTTTCTAATAAAGAGATTTGAATTCCTGCTGTGCACATTCTGGCATTTTCAGGATCCCAAAAGCATGAGAAAGAGTAGAAATTTCTAAAGGCTTTCATAAATGTTTAATTTAATTTATAAGGTGAAATTTTGGCTTTGTCAAAGGTTGTGGAAAAATTCCCTTTGGCTACAAAGGAACTGAGTTTCCAGTAGCCAGGATTGTTTCAACACCTGACAGGTCTGTACCAACAGTAAGGGAGAGCAAGGTGCAGGGAATTTTTAGTACTGTTACCAAAAGCTTTTCCAGTGATGAATTCACATCGATCCATTTTTTTAAATAGTAGCTACTGAGGAAATCACAGGATGGAGAAGAAAAATATGTTTTTGCTTCTGATATATTTAAAGTAAGATAAAGGGATAAAGATCTGTGCTTATATTCTTAAAATCCTTCTTTTTGCTAGCAGTGATGCAGCTAAAACAGACTGCAGGACTAGAATGACTGTGGAGAAATTATGAAATATTTTTAATATCCTTTTTGTTGTGGTTTTGTGTTTATGAACGTTTCCTGAAATTTTTGCTTTGATTTCAGGCATCTGTATTTTAATTTTAACCTAATTTGTCCAAAACTATTTTAAAAATAGTTTAAAAATGCTAATTTATTTAAAAAAAATAAAAAGAAAGGAAAGCTTCTTCTTTGTTCACCCAATGGAGGTCTCTCACCCAAACTTGGATGAACAACTCTGAATTTAGAAATTTTGTTTAAAAGGACATCCCCCTCTTTCTACTTCCTCTTAAATGTTGTGGCTTCCTCTGTTGAAGGTGCTGTATTTTTATTTAAGAAGGAGGTTTTGTTATAAAGCACAACCTTGTGCGGCAAGACTGGATAGAAAGAGAACTAGAAAATGTTTAAGGGAAAGTATTCAGCACGCAGTCAGCTAACCACAAAAGATGATAGGATTTAGCATGTTCTTTTTATTAGCATCAACAGACAGACTTAATCTAAGAGAAATAATATTAAATGGCTTGAAAATTAAAGCAGGAAATATAATTTGTTCTTCTGTGTTACAAAACAATCAAATACATTTAGCTAACATTTTGAATAGAGCTTTAAAAGTGTTTGGCTTATACAATATGCATTTTTATTTTCTTTAACATAGGTATTTTTTATCTAGTTTGACAGTGACAGGGTAAGATGAATCATTAAAACATTAATCTTGAAAAAATGTTGTGGTTATTTTCTGGAATACTGATTATATTTTGCCCATCTTTTGGCTTTCTTGCCATTTGGGTAAGGTCTTATCCACACTATGATGGCTAGTGATGAATATCTCACATCATTGCATGATGTTCACATAAGCATGAAGAGCTCAATTTTCACAAAAAGAGTGAAACAATTAAATAGTAAATGTATTTTAAGTGAGCGAATTTCAGCTAGTGAAATATTTTAGTCTAATTTCTGGAGGCAAGGCATGAGTCGTTTTCTCCAGGAATGCAGAGGTTTAAATGTGGGGAGAAGGTAGTATAGGGCAGCAGACAGCAGTCAGTAATGAGTTATGAAATGTTAACTGATTCCGGCTGTTCTCTCTAAAAGGATGTTCAATCCAGTTTTGCAATGTATCCTTCACCTGTAGTTGTCTTAACCTTCTAGGTTTATTAGGAACTTACAGTTTAATATGTACTGGCACATTTTGGATATTTTGTTTTTCTATATCATTTAGTTTGCCTCATTTTGAAAGGCACATACATAAATATTCTTATAGTTAGACTTCAAATGAACAGAAACAATTAGTTTCCTATTTCTTTGAAAACTTGAATAATTCTCCAAGATTTTTTTTCTTTTAGCTGTGCTTACTATTTTCTTTTGGCTGTACTTACTATTTACTTACTTACTATTTTTGCTGTACTTACACATTTGTATCATTATTATCATGAATTTTCTGTTTTATAGTATTTTTGATGTTGATCACTAGCTGCAAGGTCACAGGAATTTTTGGAGTCTAATAACAGTTGATGTAAAATGTGGATATAAAAATCTAATTGAATTCAAGGTAGGACTTTCTGTCCTGATAATTTCGAGTTAGCTTTTTTGGTGGGAACATATGGATGGAAGCATTTTATATCAATTGACTTTGGAGGCCTATTGCATATTTACCTTTATGCACAAGCTAAATATTGTGGTGGATTGAGAATTAGTGCTTAGCATCTTGTAAGAACTTAGTGGCTCATTTAGCAAACAGTTCAGACTGCTCTTCACTTTCTGATCATACAGCATATAACAAAAGCGAAAAAACCCATCTAGGAATAATAATCTTCCCTGTCAGTTGTTATGAAGAAGCATTTGGGTTAAAGTCCACTAATGCTTCGAAATTCCTGTCTTGATGAAAGAAAGGAAATTATTCAACATCCTTGATCAGAGATTCTTGCAAGTTTTAGACATCGTTTTAGGCATTGTTAAATAAACCAAATCTAATTGTTACAAAAATCAAAGTAATAATCTATAAATATTTTCTTACAAAAACATTTTTACTTAAGCATAAAATATGCTACTGTCTTTTCCTCTCCTTGTCTAATTCTGTTATAGTTAGTTTAATTTATATAGGAATATTATGAAGCAGATTTCTGTAGTTATGCTAACAAAGATAAATGGAAGTAGGAACTTCGATAAAACTCTGCAAACAATTCCATTATAGCTTGTCAAATGCACAAAGAACCTCAGGTGTAAGTTGTTTCATTTATATGTCAGTTTTGTCAACATCACTGACTAAAAGTATGGTCCCTTAGATTCAATCTCTGCACAAAAGAATAAAATGACAATTCAAGCATGAAGTTTTTTCTGTGTTTTTAGCTCTGACATTTTTTATTACCATACAAGATTTTACAGCAAAAATAAGAACTTCTAGAAAAACCCAAAAGCAAACTTTCATGTTATTTGAATATTGACAACATATTCTAACCAAGTAGAAAGCTTGCATAATTTAGATTCTCCTTTTTACATGATCTTCATGCAAGTTGCAACAGGCAAATAATTAACAAATTATTTTATTTATATACGAGGTTTTCTTGATTATTTCTATTATATAAAAAATGTTATTGTGTTTACAAGTTACAACTGTTTAAAAATCATGGCTTTTCTGTTTGTGAGAACTGAGTTCTTGGTTTTCATATCCTTTATGACCAGCGTGCTGAAGTTCCTGTATGCACAGGGTATTCTTATTTAAAAATTCACTAGTCTACATGGGAAGCGGAAGTGATATCATATAACTGGTAGAAAGAATCTTGCATCTTAGAGTCAGAGACAGCCTGGCAAAACCCTTGCATTCTCTTCTCTCCTGGTGAGAAAGGGCACCCCTTCGCCCCTCATCTTTCTGCTGGGAAAACTGTTTATAATTTTCAGAGAGAGAATCAATTACTTGAGGCAAAAGTATGTACTTCAGTCAGTTTTTAAGACTGTCAGTGCAAATTACTAATTTCTCATTTTATCTGTTTTTATATACACCTTTGCAGATTTTATAAAGAACTATAAAACAAATAAACAAGCAAAGAAGTCAAGACCATTGCCATAAATGCTAACCAGTGTAAATTATTAATGAAAAAAAAAAAAAAGATACTTTAATTAGAAAATGAAGTTCCAATGTGGTAGTGAATTAAATCACAGGCCATCCAATTAATACATTTGGCAATCAAATCATTAAGATAACACAGGATGCATTCAATTCTTACGAGTCTCACTACAGGAACTGAATTAGTTTGTTCAGTTTCTTATCCCCAGTAGGAGTAATCTTTTACATTTGCCTTAGTATAAAAATCCAAACTCATCGACACTCAGTCCTCAGCTCAATCAGTTTTTCTTTTTTCCTGAAATGCCACTGTTCACAGGATACCTCCCTTCTCACCCCCATGTCTTTTTACTCCCATCCGGTCTTCATTCTGCAATCCTGTATCTGTAAGAGGCAGCTGATCATACATGTTTTCTTACAGAAGACTAGTGACAAAACTAGTTTGTCTGACAGTTCACACAAATATTAAAAGGGAAAGCATTGCTGTGGTTTACCAAATGAAAATCCTTTAGATTTCCAGTGCCTGGAAGTTATTCTCAGTGCCTTCCCGAGGGATGGAGATTATTTCATATGGGAAGGAAGACTGAATAAATAAAAATACATATATATGTATTAAAGAAAATGCCAGATATAATATATAAAACTATGAGAAAACCAAAAGCGAGGCCTAAAATCTTTATCCTTTGTGGCATATGCTATTAGAATTTGTGTTGTAGTTCAGGAACAAAGGTGACATGAAACCAACAAAACTTTTGCATCCTCTGACGATTAAGGGGATGTGATATTTATTAAGAAACACATCTTTTCCTGCCTTAGACGTCAAGAGAATGCGTACCTGTGGGTAAACTAAGAAATTAATTACTAGAAAATAAAATAATTTGGCTATGACTCCTGTTTGGCTAAATCCATTTGGGATGAATATAGAAGAGATTTTGGAGATTTAACATATTTCAATAGAATACAGTAAATTCAAAAGGTTTAGTCTAACAAGAATAAAATATGCTTCATTTGGGATCTTTTTGATTTTAGCATATTTGCATTTACACTAGTTAAACCTTGTTGGTGTGATATAGACTGGAACCCAAGAGAATACCAGTCGAGGAATGGAGATGCTGAATTAGCTGCAGTGGAGACATTTTGCCCTTACAGGAACTAAATCTAAAATGGGTGCTTAAAATGTACTTGCATTTTTTCTGTTTTAAACTTTTCATGATAATATTTTATTGCTTGTGGGTAGCAGCCAACCAATGTCTTATGTTGCTTAGTTAATTATGTTAGGAAAAATCTACCTAATTTTCTAGCTGTAATTGGTGTTTCTATTATTTTGTTTTTCTATTTCTTTTATAAACCGTTTGCTTTATTAGAAGTACAATTTTCATTCCAATAAACATTAGAATATCTACATTTCTTTCTTGCAGTAACATTTGCCTAAATTTAAGACATTGCTTATTCTAAATCACAGTATCAGCTAATTGCAAACATTCCGTGGCAGAATATGTTTATAATTTACTAAGAATAGTTGTTTCTCTTTAATTTTCTGCAGTTGTCATTATGATAGGAAAGCATTACTCTTCTAATAAGCCAGAATCCTACCCACCGGGTTGCACTTCCTGTCTCCTGCATTTATGGAAGAAAACTATGAAAATGATGCTCCTGTATCTTGCTATCCAAACCACACAGTCTGTTGTATGAGCAACTGGGCTTCTAGAGAGTATAAGTGATGCCTTTTTTGCAGATGTGCTACACTTTCTTCATGACATGACCAGGTGTAAGCCCACCAAGTCTTACAAACCCAACATCAGGAGGCTGCACCACTGTGCTGCCCAGTCTGTTAGAAATCAAAGCTGAGAGAAGGACTTCATGATATTAATATTTACAATGTGCTAACGTGGTCACATGGCCCCCAGTGGGGTCTGTGCATGGTCTGCAAGTTTTCCTCTGCCTGCAAAGCTCTCATATAGAGCAATGAGTTTGCAATTCTCTCCGTATGACCTCTCACAAAGGCAAGCCAGATATAACGTTTTAAACAGAATTAGATCATACGTTCATGTGATCATATGTTGTCAAAATAGGAAGGCTTAAAGTACGGGCAGTTTGAAAAATCCCCTTTCTGAAAGCTCTTTAAAGTATCAGACAGAGTAATTATTTGGAATCTGATTCTGAAAACATTAAGAGTAAGACAAAGAGGTCCTACTCTCTCTTTAAAGAAAATGCTACAGAATTTTAGCCACAAATATTTTTAACCTCATGATTTGAATTAGAAATACAAATATTAAATAAATCTGTACTTACTACCAGAAGCAACTATAAATAAATGTTGCCAAATACTCATGAATATTTGTGATTATAAAACTACCAGATTAATTTCTTTTTTCTTCCCAGAAAGCATATCTAAATAGAAATAAATTCAAAGAATGTGTGATCTGTTTGTGGATAAGCCTTGAACAGAAGGAGAGGTTAACATTTTTAGCTAAATTATGCATTGTAAATGGCTCACTCAGTTTTTTATCATTTGCATAAATGGCCCTGGTTCAAAATCTCACTGATTGATTGCAATGGAAACAATTTTACTGGCTTAATTTTTTTTTTTAATCACTACAGGATTCAAAACTATAAGATAGGGAGTAAACCAGAACAACATCCCCATTTAAAGACCACTTTCTAATCTTAATTAACATGGCAACCAAACTGTTTCTGTAAATTAAGTTCTATAACTGACCATCTGGAATAAAGTTAGAATTTTACTGAAAATGGTTTCAAGTTTCAGACAGAAATCCTAACTACTAAGACCAGTATTTCAACCTTATGCTATGCCTTTAAAGGAGAAGAATTTCTCTGAGCAGCAGTCTTTGGATAACTTTGTATTTCAGGAATGTTGAAGCAGGAAAAACACATGCTATTAGCTTCAGTACTTTACTTCTGTTTAGGAACATGGTAATGAGTTGCCCAGAGGTTTGCAGCAGTGGATTCAGAGATATGGAAGGAGGAAAGCAAGGACTATAAATTAATTTTTGTGATTTTTCTGGATTATTTATAAGACTTGCATCTTTCAGCAACATTACTTAACACTGCTGTTTTGAAACTATTTATAGTCCCCTTATTAGTCTGATGAAAAGCAACCACCGAATTGCAAAAAATCAAAGCAAAAAGTGCTAGGTAATGTAATGTATTAAAGAAAAAGTCAGTCAACCACTCAGATTTGTATTATTTCTTCTTCAGTCGAGCACCTCAGAAAATGTTATAGTTTGACCTAAGAAATAAATTAAGACCTTCATCTTTATTTCATTAGCTGAATAAAACATCAGTGAAAAAAATCAGATTCAGAGTTTCTATCTACTTAAGAGCCATGAATGGGCTTTTTCTATTAATTATTATTTTAAACTGATACTTTCATAGAGCTGTAGTGAACTGCAGAGCTGTACAGTGCATATAGATAAGTCCTATTTGCTTTTTTTTTTACTTCTTCTCTGCATCATCCTTACACTGTTTTATAGTCATCTCCTGGTCAGGATGGATAATTTTGCTGTCAGTACAGTCACAGTTAATGAAAATATGAGAACATTTACAAGGCTCATCAAGGTTTATGAAGCAATAAGGAGCCTAGACTGGGGAGTTTGAAAAAAATAGGCTTAGCATGCTAATCCTATGAAAGAATTATTAATTCTGGAGTAGTTGCTATTTCTGATACACATTCTCTGCAGAAACATGGTTTGAATTTTGGGATTTGCAACTTGAAAAATGCAATTTTCTTATTTTTACTTTGTTTAACTAAATTAATCAGTTTTCTAGTTTTTTATGTCTTACTGTGATTTACTTGGTATACTCCTCTTAGATGGATGCCATTCATATATATTGAAAAAACAAAATATCTTTGGTGTACTTTTAAATTGCAAAAGATTTTCAATTTTGGCTGAGAAATGTGAACTGCAAAGAACTTCACATTTGTATATAGGAGCAAAGTTGAACCATTTGCATACATCTTGCTTCCCAGATTTGGCCCAAAGTCAAGCAAAGCAACTGAAGTTCTGTGAGCAAAATCGAATCCTTGACGTAATTTTGCTATTACTAGAAAAATCATGGCCAGGTATCCCCAAGGAATTCCTGCAGTATAATTGTACCAGCTTATTTTTACCTCAAGTGTGATCTAGATAGAATTTACAATTTAACATGAACTGTAGGTCTGAGTCAGAATATCAACTACACTAGAAAAACATTTGTTGAACATGAGATTGATTTTTTTGTCTCTTTTTATCCACAGTTTTAAGTGCGCAAAAGGATATTTCTACAGGTTAGAAGAACAGTCAAGGTCTAAGAGCTTCGCACTGTGCTTTTGTCCAGAGGCTTTTTAGGTAAACTTGAGCAAATACCTGCCACCTCTCATGTATCATTGATTTAAACTCATAAAAATCAGAGGGTTTCTTCATCTGAAAAGGGTTTTGGGAAGATTATTAAAAAGGTTGACTATTATAGTTAATATAACAGGAATTGGTGTCTTAGAACTACTGGAGACAGATATAATCTGAAAAACAAAGAATGTTTAAACTTTAGCTAAATGCATTAAAAAGACATTATGATCGCTCACTCAATGTTACCATAACTTAGGTGTTAAGTCGATTGTATTGATTGCAGTTGTGACAGTGTAAGGATACAAATTAGGTAAAGCTTGTAAGGAAGATATAGTATCCTTTTTTAGATCAATTGGTATAGCTTGAGAAAAGAGGGGAGCTTTTGGATCCATAAGCACTTCTGCCATAAGAAAAAGAAGAAACAATCTTCAAAGCTAAGTACAAGTTTTAGAACAAATGCTGTGGATGTTACAAGATACGTTAATCAGACTGGGTGAAAGACAATAGTTGATAGCAAAATTCTGTTAAAGGAGAAAAATGAGATTAATTACCATGATCCATGAAATTATTTTCTCTAGAGTTTATGATTTTGGAAATCTGATTATGTTATTTTATTTTCCAGCCCAATCCTTTTAAAGCCTCTCTGTTCTGATTTTTTTTTTAAATTTAGTTTTTTATTGAGAACAAATACCAAGAGGTGAAGGTAATGGGATTATTTAATTTTTTTTTTTGAGAAATTTAGGTGAGAGCCTAGCCACCACTAAGAGAACTTCAGCACATTTTTTACATAAGCTTATTCTGGTGTGTGGTGATTTTTTAATCCCATGCCAGTAATTTACATGTTTATAAGTAATGACACATGCGCATACGCTACTCAGTTACAGTCAGCTTTGATTTGGTGCCTGATCCTGGAAATTTTGTTTATCCGGAAAAATATAGCTCTGAAGTCAAGAGGACAGTTGAAGACCAGTTTCTGGGAAGCTTTCTTCTCCAGGTATGATTCTTGTTTTATACAACACTTGTATCTTGGTATAACTCCTAGATGATTCTAGTATCCAAGACAAGTAAATAACTTAGAAAAAAGCCTAAGCAAGTTCAACATTTGTTTTCTCTGTATTCTAAAGTCACTCTTTGCAAAGTATTTGGACTCTTCTCTATAAAAGTCTGCTTGCTAGGAAAAAACTCTGCTCTAGATTGTTAAGATGGGAATCAGAGCTATGTTCCCCAGAGCATGCACATGTCCTTTCCATGGGTCCTCTTAGTAATTTAATATATTAACAAGACAATTTCACAGAATAATTACATGTGCAATACACATCAATGACAGAGCATTTTCCAGTTTATTGTGGGATAACTCTTCAAATAAAGTCAGTAAGAACAAAACTCCCACAGTCAATTCAATTAATGTTTCATTAAATTTGGTGGAAGGCTACAGGCAGGTTTACTCCAGCATTCCCTAACCTATAGTTAATGCAAACTATATTCACTGCTACCAAGCAAAAGGTAGAAGCATTTCAATCAGGTTTTCCCCTGAACTCCTAGCTCAGTTTGACTTAGATCTTTCCACAGCTAGGGCAGTCTAGGGCAGATTCACATTCTCTGAAATTATTGAAATCCAAAATTAATTTTATCTTGTTGCACAAAAACATGAACAACCTCACACTTTCTATACCACAATTTGTGTAAACAGTGAAAACAAAAGCTACAAAAGATATTTCAGGAAAACTTACCTGAAGAATTATTGCATCCAGATGCCCTAAATTTGAAATGTAGACAACATTACCATCTGAACAAAAGCAGTTGCAGCAAGATTTGAGGCTATGCTCCCTGATAAGAATCATGAAAAGCACTGGAAAAAGAATGACTACCTGAAGTCCATTTATTTTGTTTTGCTTCCCAACCCCCCACACCCACCCAGTTTTGTATTCCTCTCTTCAAGTGCATTTATTTATGGAAAATCTGATTCTCTTCTACTCTCAGCATAATTGGACATACATGTAAGACATCTTAGACTTAAAACTTACTACTTGAATCCTACTCTTGCTAAACAATCAGAAGTACATATTTTTAAACAGGAGATGTTTTTTCCTCAACAGGGTAGCATTTAAAGTGTGATGCTTGCCAGGTGTGTACTTCATGCTATGTCATATTTAGTTTTAGAAGAAATTTTCTGAGAAAATATTTTACACTGATTTTGAAGTCAGAACTGCTGGAAGATCAGCAGCCATTGTCATGAGATGGCAATGAAAATATTAAACTTTAATTTAATCAGTCAGTTATATGAGATTAATTTCCAGATGGAAATCACAGACTGAAATATCTAGAAAATTTGCAATATATCACTGAATTTGTTGTTATATTCTGGGCAAGGTTAAGAGGACCTGGACAACTAAAAAATATTTGGACCACTCAAAGATGTTTGCTTTAAGGCATCTTTAGAAAAATAAAAGGGAAAAAACAATCACACAAAATAAGTAAAACCAAAATCCAAACCAAAAAACAAACCTCTGTTTAATAGAATTTAAAAGTACTGACTCTAAGCTGTTTTCATAACTTTGTCTTTCCTGTCTTTGTCATTGAAGTCTTCATGGTTGCAAACTACTTCAAAATTTTGTATTCTTCATGTAATTTTTTGAACTGGAGAGACACTCAGGTGTCCAAACTCTGAACATCTGTGTCATTTCAGATCCTCTAAAGCATTTAGGATTTCCTTATGAAGTTAACCAATATGACACTACAGAAAATGCCTGTTCTTATAAGAGAGCTACTAGAAGCTCAGCAGGACACTTGGGCTGTTTTAATTGGTTCTAGACATTAATATTCAAGCAACTAAATCCTACCATAGATTTTTAATTACTAGAAACATTATAATTTCTTATTAAATTTGGATTTGATTGCCTTATTTTTCATGTTTTCCAAACATCTTGCCCTCTCTTGTTCTCCTTTTGACTTTCTTCACTATGATGAATTCTGAAAATGCAGCATCCCAAAATATTCCAGCTGAGACCCACCCATATTAAGTAGAATGACCTATTCCTCAAATATACATTATCTCATTTTGGATATAGTCTTATCTTTTCGTGTCAACCTCTTCCAAAATTCATATTTTTACCTGAATTAATAGCAATTTTAATTTTCCATAGCCAAAGTATTTCCTCAAACACAAAATATTCTCTGTTTGTTAGAGAGCATTTCAACTGTATAGAGGTCAAGGACTGTGATGAGAAGGTTGAGTGCCTATGGGTAGGAACCTGGGGGAAGGCTAACAAGGCAGATATCCTGGTGGGAGTCTGATGTAGAGCACCCAACCAGGATGAAGAGGCAGGGGAAGTACTCTATTCTTCAGTGGCTGGCTGATGTTTTTTGATTGCTTGCTCTTGTCAGAGACTTTAACTTGCTGGGTGTCTGCTGGAAACCCAACACAGTGGAGAGGAGGCAGTGTAGGATGTTCCTGGAGGGTGTAGAAGGTAACCTCCTGACACAGTTGTCAAGTGAGCCTGCCAGGGGTGGAACCCCACTGGACCTGCTGCTTGCAAATTTACAAGGGCTGGTGGGAGATGTGGTGGTCGGAGGCTGTCTTGGACATAGCAACCACAAAATGACAGCATTTTCAATTCTTGGTGAAGTAAGGAAGGGGATAACCAAAATTTTTTCAAGGAACAACTGAATATAGCATCTAGTGCTGTGGTCTAGTTGACATGCTGGTGTTCATTCAGAGGCTGGACTCCATAACCTTGTAGGTTTTTTCTGGTTTAGTGATTCCATGATTCTATTCACCACATGATCCATTCCAAAAGAACACACTACCCTTACTAGTCAGGTGTCACAAGTAGGATTTATTAAGTATCTGGTCCATTTCCTAGATTGTAAGACCCAAAACCCAGAGGTGTTATAATAGACCTCCTTTTAATATTCTCTCCCTTTTTTTCAGCCAGGGACTCAGTCACACATAGTTTCATCTTCACCATTCCTCTTTATTTTGCTTATGAGAATGTTATACGAGTCTATACAAAAGACTTTTTGAAAAAAAATATGTAATACACATATAACCTTCCTACAAGAGCAATAATCTCACCAGTAAAAGGAAATTAGGCTTGTTACAAATATCTTGATTGTACTAATGCCAGCTTTTGTGCATGTTTCAGTATCTCCTAGGTACTAGAAGCTGATTATTCAATCCTTTGTTTAAAGTGTTTTTCTTCTCTTCCATTCTCCCTGGAATGGGCCAATTAGTAAATATTTCTGCATTCTTCTTTTTTCCATTGGCTGAAATCTTAAGACCAAACAGACCTATGTGATCCGGATCACCTGAAACCAGAAACAAACCCATCTGTTTCAGAGCTCGGAGTACGTCTTCCTCCTCTCCATCCTGCTTATCTGGTCTCAGGTGGAGGCAGCTGCTTGCTTTCATAGGGTCACCAGCTGTACTCTATAACCACGTCCCTTTTCACTTGGGAGCTGCTGTAGCTTGGTACAGGCTTGGAACAGGCAGCAAGCTTTTATGAGTTTGCAAGGCCTCTAGATTGACATATGTCGGGCCAGCTTTGTCTTAATATTTCTTGACCTGCAGCTTTGTTTTACTTGTTCTAGCTACACTAGAAATTTCTCTAATTGGCCAAATGTGTTTGTCTAACTTGTTTAACCTTTGCTTATCTTTGTGTTGTGAAGCTACAGTTGTATTTAGATAGCAGTAAGAGCATTTTTCTAGGTGGAATGAGGTACTTACAACCCTTGCAAAATGATGTACTGTAAATATATATGGTAAAGAATCAACTATGATAGTAGAAACCTTGAAAAATGAAGACATGGGATGGGGCACTGAGGCATGGGATGACGAGAGATGCCGCACAGGTTTGCTATGAGAGAGCCTGCAGCTATAAGCTGCTTGCTAATGGTTAAAAAAAAAAAAAAAAAAAAAAAAAAAAAACCCAAAGACCCTCAAAACTGGTTTATGGGTAACAAAATTAACAAGGTAATAACATCTAATGTTATAGTAGTATGCATGATAAAATACTATCATGCATAAAGGGCATCAAAAGTAGTAACTTCATATAATCTGGGGTAGTGGACCATTGTAGACAAGGGCGTAAATGTGTGTTCACTAACTCTGTGTGTGAATGTATAACGGAGGAAAAATGAGAGGAAGAAGAAATCATTAACATATCCTTCCCAGTGCAGGTCTCCAAATGCTGGTGACTTGTCATAATACCCCTGAGAGACACTAAATGTGTATGTTGCATCATAGCAGAAATATAGAATTAAAAATGCATGCAAGTACTCTAACTGCATTGATACTGCATTGTTATTCTTTATTGTTCCGTAATAATGTTTGTTTCACTCATAAAATTAGGTCTATTTTAGTGATGACCTTTGAATTAGATTAAGTTTTCCATTACACTAATAATAAATGCATAGTTTTGCTTACGTATATGTGCATGTGTGATGTTTCCTGTGCCCATTAACAAGACTCCAAGAGTAACACTCTTTTTGAGGTGAGTTCTCACTCTTGGCTCCCAACCAAAGCTGGTCTGCATCAGCACTGTAGCTCTTAGCAGTGCTGGTCAAGTATGTCCTTACTTTCCTTATTGTTTTTTTGGATCTGATCCTGACTTGATATATTGGAGGCATGTCATGGCTACAAGTTTGCCTGGTAAGCCTTGCTTCCCAGCTGCTCCAAAAGATCTCTAGCCTGCCATGCTCAGGGTTGCTGGGCAATGCCCCACCCTGTAGACCCCATGACAGCCCCCACACTACAGCCAGCAGTGCCCAATGAAAGCAAATCATCCATGAGGGCTTGCAGCAGAAGCTAGCATTGTCATAGCACTGACTTTGGTGTTTATTTAAATATAGGTCTGTGCCTAAATAAATGAGAAAAAGTGATGTGAAAATGGAATTCTGTGGGTTTTGTTTTGATTAGGTCCTTTTTTTGTTTATTTTTTTTTTCAGAACCGGAGTTGTTGATAAAGTTTTAAAAGAAGTACAGCAAGTGGGTCAAAGTAGATAATTAACTCAGGTAGACAAAGAAAAATCTGGATGAAAGCATCCTCTTTCTATTTGTTCAATTAAAATTGAGTGACCTCACCAAAAGTTGTGTTGTGTGATACTCCTTGTACTGTTTGGAGCACGTTATAGAAACTAGTAGCTGCAATACTCTATTAGAAAAAGTAGGTGCTACTTAGTTATAAGCTATTTATGTTTTGCAATTCTTCTTTCTTTGTTTAAATTTAGGAAGCTAGGCCAGAGATTGGGCTACAAATGAAAGTTTGTTAAAATGGATGTATTTGTCCTAGAAAACACAGATTTTAATATTTTCCTCCTTTATAAATCAGTACCAGAATGCTGGCCAGAATAGTCTTGATTTGCCTTAACACATGTGGATTTTAACAGATAGAGGCAGAGAACACATTCTAATAAATACAACTTTAAGAAAAGTTATGATTATCCACAAGTACAGAGATAAACAATTCCAATAGCCAGAGGGGAAAAGTCGCTAGACCCTGAATAGTCTTACTTTTTTTAGACTTAAGTTAGGTCTAAAGAAACAGATACTAGGAAAAAGAAGATGGCTGACTTGCACAACTTTTCTTCTGTAAGTCTAATCAGTACCATGATTACAATCTTAATGGGATTTTGGCATGTAACAGTTTTCTTTAGAATAAGTGCCTTATGTTTTGTTAATATCACATTTCTTATATTCATAATTTAATTGTCCATTATTTATAACTCTCTTGAATCCATTATTCATTGAGTGCAAACTGTTAAAATAATGGAAATCTCTTGCAAGAAAAGAAAATAAGCCAACTCCTTGAAAAAAGAAGTGACTTCTCTACAGTACATAAATTATGCCCTGGAATACTGTTTTATGAATAATACTTGTTAGATGGCTTGATAATTCAAGTTAATTTGTTCTCAAAACTTTGAATTTAATTTTACTGTAATTACTATATATCCTTCTTTTGGAAGACATGACTTGCACATGCCTACCATCCAAAAAACACAATATGCTGCAGTCTGAGTCATAACATTTTATTTCAGATACCAGTTTCATCTACAATACTTGTTAAAAGTATATACTTCTTTGGTTTACCCCTCCCTTGGACATTCATCTTTTTTTGTTACAATTTTAAAGAACTTGTAAAGCTGACAAAATATTTTTTTAAAATCTTCCTTTTGGATCTTATTAAAGATTTCATTACTTTGACAGATCTTGCCTTTATTTATTATACATTTAAAAAAAATTCTGTATTTTATTAATTTAAACTTCAGCCAGCTCTAGAAACCAATGTCAGGAGACAAAAATTATATCACCTTTCCAAAATCCATAGTATACGTAGCGATGCATAATTAAAAAGACAATACTAGGAAGTTCTTTTCTATTGTTACGTGCTAAAGGGATGACATACGGATGTTCTCCACACATAAAATGTGAGGCCAGGCTGAGTCTTCTGAGTTTATAAGCAGTTGAAGAGCTAAGTCCTTGAAGCCATCTTAGAGAATTTTCCATTTAAATTGTTGGCTTCTGTAAGTTTTCTGTATATTTTATGGAGAAACCTGAAAATCCTCTTTAGGGCTGCAGACACAATTGAGTGTTAAGACATCTAAAACAGAGACACTCTAATGGCTGAGTCACTTGTTACATTTAGTAGCTACACTTAGTCTTATGAGTCACAACAGACTAATCATAACCCATGAATTTGAAGTACAATTCGTCATTACTACAATTCATCATGCCTAATTGTTGTGGTAAAGACTTCCAACTTGGTTCTTCCCAGGAGAAATCTGTAGCCAGAAATACTGGTAGGCCCTTTCAAAGACACCTATGATGATGTAACGTGGTTATAATTTCCTTGTGCTGTCCCTAAACAAAATAAAAGAATCTTTTGAGCAACATCATGCTACTCACTACAATGTTTGTAAGCCCTTTTTGGTAAATCTACATTGAATTTGAAGAACCTACTGAAATAAGGCATTGCTGTCTTTTGTGCATTGGTGAAAAGGTTTTTTTATTTGACTACTCTTTGAAAAGTGGGATACAGAGTAGCTGCAAAAATACCCATTGATTCTTTGCTTATTTTCTTCTTGCATTATTTAAACACAATGTGTTTAAGGGGATTTCCAAAGAGGACATTTGGAACAAGAACCATCCACAAACTAGAAACTAAGAAATAACAACAAAATTGATAACAATGAATACACCAAATCAGTACAATTTGTTCCTTGGGAAGTCAGAACATGCTTTTTCTTTCCAGATACATACAGTAATTCTCAGTCCAAAACTAGTCCAAGTCCTTAAGTTAAAATACATAAAATGGAAAACTGTTGAATATTTACCTATAAATAAGAGCAGTCTCTGTTCACATCTATAAAAGGGAAAGTTGATTTAACAGTTGTGTTTCCAGTGTAAATTGGTACCTGTGTAACTACTGGTTAGAGACTTGGTATTATTCTGCGACCTGACAACAATTATGGTATGACATCTACTTCACAGCCTGACATCATGAATCCTGGGAAAGAAAAAGGTTTTTATCAAAATTTCAGAATTTTATATAATTAGTATTACAGAATCCTCCTCTGAGGACCGAGAGAATTCTGTGAATTTAATAACTTATTCATAAGAGTTCCTCCTGAACTTCTTCAAATAACTGGCAGTAACTTGAAACTTTTTTTCCTTTATTTTCTTGTATGTAAATCCAGAAAATCTGTAACACTTCAACACCGTTCTTTGCGCTCTTTCCATACACTTGCCACTGAGTAAATATGCTATAAAAACCGGCAAAGGGTGATGACTCACCTCTTTCAAATTTCAGGCACATAGTAAGATCTTCACCTCCTGCACGGTGAGGGTGGTTATATTTACTGCAGGCAAAACTACTCAAAAGAAACTCACTGAGGATAAAGAAACCCCGTCAGAGGCATATGCTGCAAAGTTAGATAGCTTAGCTTACATACAGGATGCCTCACACATTTTTCCCAGATGTAGTAGCATTTCTATCAGTGGTTACAGAGAAAGATAAGTCTCCTGCAAAGATCCAAGTTTTGTTTATTTTAATTTTTCCCTGATTTCAGAAAAAAAAATAAAAGAAAAAATTAAAAGAATCCCAAATACAACAACAACAAAGCAACAAAACTAACCACTATCACAGTGACTATGTATTCTGGATATTTATATGGATTTGTATGATTAGTTTAGGACTCCTTTTTCCATCACTTTGATATTCCCTAGTACACACCACAATGGAGAACTTTGAAAATTATTTTTTCTACTACAAGTTTTTAGAAAGTAAAAATATACATCTCACCCCTCAAAAGTTCGGTTATAGAACTACATTAAAGGGCTGATTCTAGAGATATACATTTGTAGGTTTTGGTGTATTTCTAATCTAGATAGAAAAAGTTAACTCAGATTTTTCTTCTGACTTTACCTGTAGGTTAAATTATATTTCCCATTTGATTTAATCTTCACTTATTTAAGATTCAATTTAATTGACGAACTTTTTTTTTTTATATTTTATGTGAATTTCAAAAAGCTTAAAAGTTTCACAAGAATGATAACTTCCCAGAATGTTTTGAATGTTTAATGATATTTATAGAATTTTTTTTCCACAAAATATGTCACTGNAAATGTTTAATGATATTTATAGATTTTTTTTTTCCACAGAATATGTCACTGTCAATGAGTAGCCATGTACAGCTATTTTTGTTTAAATCTCAGCATGTGTCAATACAACTTGTGCCTGTGATAATCCTTTGTTTCTACAGAAGAAGTAATTTCAAGTAAAAAGTGTAGGTCCAAAGAACCTACATCTGTCAGGATGGAGGAAATTTCAGACCAGCATATAATATATTATTTTGTTTCTCATTAAAATATATTAAAAAGTACTGTCTGGATCATTTCAGAGGTAGAGCACAAAAATGCAACAAAATTATTTCAGACAACAATAATTAAATTTTTTGATATTTCAAGCAAATTTCAAATTCAAAAATTTTATTAATTTAAGGTTAAAAATATCTAAAAGAAAGGTTATGGCTATCATGTCCCTGAGCTTTAAAATATATGAAGAGTAAGAACAATTTTTTTCTTTCTTTTTTTTTCTTGGCTAATGTGAATATCATCAAATCATTCAATTTCATGATGCACAAATAACTAAACCATGAAGATTAACACCTGATGCCTGATTTATAACAAAGACACTAATAAACAATCTTCTGTCCCCTTATTCTCAATACACTTTTTGGAGTCTCTGTATAGCAGCTTAATTTTCGGTAGAACTCAGAAATTATCGTTCCATTGCATGGTGAGCACTTGAAAATCTGGCCTCTTCATTTGGCTCGTAAGTGAAAGCTGAATTGTTTTGAAAATCTAGCCGTTATAGGCCAAATTCTTGAAGTCCTAGTCTAGTAATTACTCAAGAGAAAGCCCCAGTCATGCTGTGACTTGAATTTTAATTTTACCATGGAAGAACCAGAATTATGAATCACTACAACAAATATTTTTGTTAAATTATTTTCATTTAGTAGAATATATGTGAATTCTCTCAGGGTTACAATAAGCTCACAATTTATGTATTTGGGTATTTAAAAAACACATTTAATCCACCTTTCATCAATTAATGGAACTAAACAGCAAAAAACCATGTCTGATTTAAAAACCAACCAGTATGAAATGGGAGCAGAGGGGGTCAGCATACCTAGTGCTTTCATCAAAGCGGTATGTACGTTACCTTCATTATGTCATTTAAAAGTAACACCACAGAGGGTGGAGAACTTCAGCCTGTCTCAGTCCTCTGTGTCTCTGCTTGCCCCATTTGGTACACCTGCAGCTAGCACATATTCCACTTAGTACTTTTTTTAACACATCATCTGCCAAGGAAAGAAAGGGAGGGCAGGAATAACTTAGCAAGCAGCTGCTGGCAGAGAATGAAAGGTTTCATGTAGCGTGAATCAAGGATTATCGTGTGAGCTTGGCAGCTGATACAAAGTTTGGAAGCAATAATCCCTTGTTTTAAATCATGAATTCTGAGAGTTTTTTGTAGAACTTGGGTAGTGAATCCTAGTCACTTAGAGTTAGATCAGATATTACACAGATTTATATGAAAAGGAAAAGCAGGGGAGTTAAATGCAAAGCAAAAGGAGGATCACTACTGTTAACACAATTCAATTTTAAAAAAGACTGCAGAGGTGAATGAAATCAGCAAGTACAAAATTAGTCTTATGTGAGAAAATGTGTTATGTTGTGGATGGTACTTAAATGCTGTGGCCATTAAACCATTATGGGCTGAACTCAGACCCTCAAGCTTGTTTCAGTTTACCAGCTTCATATCACTGGATTCCCCAGAGAAAATGGCAACACCTTGAGCTACTCTTACTGTATTATCTCTTCAATTTATTTGTATTGATCTGTATAATTTGTCTGTATTTCTTTCATAATGAATTATCTCTCAGCTCAAATTCAGAACATTGTTGAATAAATGAATTCAGATTAAAGTAAACCAAAGTCTTAAGTAATAGAACAGGCCATTTGTATCTACCCTCAAACAACAAATCCTTTTAAGATCCCCAAAGCAAAATTAGTGCCATCTAGTATGCACGGGGGGCAGACTGGGGGTAGAGACTAATTCAGAGTGAATTAATCTGCAGTTCATTAGCAAACATTAATGTTGCTTTTGGGAATGAGGAAATTAGCAGGATTATAATTATGAGCAACAAGTGTTTTCATAAACATATAATTGCTTGTCAAGGGTGTACAATATACTAGTAAGGCCATTAGGTAGGATTGATGCATGTCATAAATCAAATTTTCAGTTGTGCAACAGATTGTGTTTATAAAATAACAGCATTTCTGAGGAGCCATTATAGTGACCAAAGCAATTTCACAGGTGTCAGCAGGCCTGGCAGATTGCAATCAGAAATTAATTAAAGTACAATTTCTTTCTTTATCTTTGTCTATTAGGCAGCCTACCTACAGCTATAGCCAGGCAGTGCTATCAGCTGAATCCCCTAGTAATGAGAGTAAACCAGCATTAGACGCTGAAGGAAGAGGTTCAAAGAGAAGATCAGGGTGTCTGGTCTCTGTCAGGGTTTGCATGTGTGCACACGAATGCAAGCAGTGGTGTGAAAGAAGAGAGGCAGCCAGCTGCCAGTAAGTCTCTTTCTGTAGTGGTAGCAAAGTGATTGGCTGCCGGGGGAATCAACTAAGATATTGTCTCCTATGGGGGCTTGTTAGGTTATACAGCAGACATCCTGCAAAAACATTGAATAACAAAGCAGCCTGGCAGGCAGAAATGATTGTGCTGCCTGTGGCTGCTCTAACCAGCCTCTCTAGCAGGGTCACTGGATGGGATACTATAAAGAGCATGAAAGGGATTTAGAAGAGCTACGTTGCCTAGAAACTGACTGAGCCTCTTTACAGGGGAGAAATTTCTGCACTCAAAACTCTTCAAAGACTTTTCTGCTTTTAGTGTCTTACAGACTATATTTTGGATGCTAATTCCAAAGAGTTTTGTGAATGCTACAGGAGATCAGTTGTTTGTAAAACTTGCTTGATACAAATTTCACGAATGTAAAATCCTTTGATTCTAGTAAGGCTTGAAAGAGAAACATTTCTACATGTATTTTTTGCCTGTTCTAAATTTGATTTGCACTTTCTGCCTCATTTTTATCGTTTGTCAGTTTAAAGACCTGTGTCAATGATTCAGACATTTGCAAGGTGACAGCAGTGACATGCAAATACACAAATAGATTCATTTCTGCAGTTACATACATCAAGATTAATGACTGCTGTGTTTCTTATAAATGTGCTCTTGATGAGATTCTCAAGCAAGAGCAAATATAAAATACCATGTTTTTAAAAACCATAGAAACATACAAAACACATTGAAATTGCTTCTAAAATTTAAATATTTACATATCCTTTTACTGCTTTCTCTTAAACTAGAGAGGATGGGGACACAAAATAGCAAGGGTGAAGTACCTTTTCCTAGTTTAGCTTTCAGTTATTGAGCTAGCTCCTGAAATATTCTCAGGCAAAATTCTTGTTGTTTTACCTGACTAAAGGTAAAGATATTTACCTGGGGAGAGATTGGAGAGATTTATGTTTCAGTGAGCTGTAGCGGGAAGTAAAGACCTCTGAGAAATGATGAACTCTTTCTAAGGGTAAATTAAATAGATATTACTACAGGGAGATTAAGCCAATCGCAGTGAAAGAGCACTGTTTTTTCCAATATCGCATGAAATCATGCACCTAAACATATATATTTTTTGTTGAGTAAAGTGAAATTTGAATATGGCGGCAGGGAAGTTCTCACATATCTCACCCAAAACATACAGACTTCATGTACAGTAAAATTCTTTCTGATTTCTTTTTCTTCCAAGGAAAAGAATTTGCGAGGTCTGATAAGATAAGGTAACTTACATAGACGACAAAGACTTGTGTATTACAAAAAAAATATATAGATATAGGAATATCTACCAAGATACATTGTTAAATAACAACAATTCACAAAACTCCACTACAGATATAGATCATTGTGGTAATGTTGGGTTCAAAATCCTCTGGATTCATTAAGGATAAGAAGACCTCAAAGTGGGTCTTCTTTGGAAGGCATTTAATTTTATTTTGTTGGCATTTGTTACTGAATCACCTTAAGACTATATGGAGATTTTGTTATGTAAAGGAAGTTCTTTGTTTAAAGATTTAATATACTTTATATATCATCACTATTTTCCTCTGGTTTAATCTTGTTTGAACCAGATACTGTGATTTTGCAAGGGCATTCAAGTTCACACAGACACTTTTACCAGTATATGCATGTTGAGGTTGATCCCAGAAGTACTCCTAAACAATCAAAGTTTGTTTCCTTCAGCAGAAAAAAAATTCTGTTATAGCTCTCTATATTTAAATTTTGATCACTAGGACTTCTCTCTTTTAAGCTCAACAAAATAGATTACTTTGCCGGCACATCTGGCTTATGCATGGCTGAGAGAAAAATACATCTGATACTTTGTAAATAAAATAACAGAAATGAGACTTGTTTATAAGATTGAGAGACTTTCCAAGTTCCAGCTTAACTCTTGGTGTTGCCTGACAGATTCCTCTTTCGGTGCCTGGAATATTAGTTTGATGGAACAAAACACTTCGCAACTTTAGAATTTAATTTTGTTTTTTCTTTGAGAATGGAGAATTATTTGTCTCTAATAATTCACTTCAAAAATCAGTTGCCAGAGAAGATATTTAAGTATTATTTGATTAAGTACATGCACAGTTTTTGCCCTGTTTGCCTGAAAATGAAGATAACAAATAACACAACTAATCTGGATTCCTAGTTTGATGCTAAATAAATGGGTCATTGTGAATACTGTAGTACAATGAAATTAGTACAAACTTCAGCCCTTCTTCATGGTCTATTAGTGTAGCTTAAAATACATGTATTTACTTTTAAAAATGTTATGGAGAAATCATATTCCACAGGATAGTATGTTAAAAAGGTATAAAAACTATGTTATTAACAAGCTTTTAATATACAAATATGAATATAAAAACATGTCTGTTTTATACTTGCCTGAACTCTGATTGTGCATGAAATTTGGATAACTGTACGTACAAATGATAGGAAGGAAAGCCAGTGTATACACATGATATGTCAACAGGAATGAAGTTAGGCAAAATTATCATTAAACACTGAACAATACACAGGTTCAAAAAATGGAACGTTTTTCTTTATTTGGATGATAAGATGACATTTTGATTTCCCATGAGAAAAAATGTCACTATGACTTGTTCCATTTGTATTACAATGCTAAATAGTTATAAAAAGAGAAATATTAAACACCTACTTATATTTTTGTAGCATAACCTGAAGTATGTTATTTGTTGGTTAATCACTTTATAATAAAATGAAATAGCAATTTTCTGTTCTTGTTTAGAACACTCAATAATGTATTGGACAAAATCAACAGAAATTTGTCCAACTGCAAGTTTAGGAACATCAGGAAAACCTCGTGTAAGACCTTTCAATCTGTTCAGAAAAACAGATGATAACACTTACTAGCAGAAGATGTGGTTTAGGTATCTTGCATTGTTTATCAAACTGTGATAATACAGTAGTAAGCTGTATGATGAGCTGAAAGTAGCCCATTTTCTATGCCTAGGTTCCCTAAAAGAATGGACAGCTATCATTTAAACGTGTGTAAATGCATCAAATTATAGAAATGGAAATATCACTCAAGAACAAAGGACATTTAAAAATCACCATTAGAATGGTGAAATGTCAGGAGCCATTGATTTCAAAATGGCATTTATATTCAAATATCTACAGTGCCTAATTCTCAAATACTGAGTTATAGGGAGTTTTATAACCTCAGATATTTTGGCATGCTCTTCAAGTAGGATAAACTGCTTTGATTCTGGGATATTTTTGCTGTATGACAGATTGAAAGATGTTAACCTTCCCGGTTTCAAGCACATGAAAAAAGTCACTAAATATCATACTACTCTAGATTTGTTCTGCTTGACAAAGGAAGTACTGCAGAGGAGAAAAAATACAAAGATTTAGGCCAGAGAAGTAGAACACATAGCACTCTACATCAAGTAGGCTCTTTGGCTAATAGCATTGCTATTAGACACAGGTCACTTGCTCAGAGGGAATAAGGAATATGTTCGTTCAGGCAGTCAGCTGAATCAGACTGCAACTTTAGGGAAATAGTACTGAAACCTCGGCATTAAATCAGGTTCCTTTTCCATTAGACTTTGAAATGCCTCCTGCTAGAAATAGTTTTAATGAACAATATGTGGATATGAAAATTAACTATACAAATTTATAATGTCAAGTGATGGTTTGCCCATGTTTTTGCTGTGCTCTTATTTAACAGAATAACAGAATCAACTAGGTTGGAAAATAACTTGGAGATCATTAAGTCCAACCTATGACCTAACACCACCTCATCAGCTAAACCATGGCACTGAGTGCCACATCCAGTCTTTTTTTAAACACCTCCAGGGATGGTGACTCCACCGCTTCCCTGGGTAGCCCATTCCAATGCCTAACCACTCTTTCTGTAACGAATTTTTTTCTAATGACTAGCCTAAACTTCCCCTGCCACAGCTCAACAGAACTATTTTCTTTTGTTCCGATGCCCAACATGTGACAAAAATGTATGTCTAACTAAGCAACATTCAAGATATTGCATGTTTGTGTGTGAGAACCTAAGTTCATGAAGGCTATCATTCTTTTTTATTTCTTTAGAAACTATGTGCATTTTTCTTCAGTTTAAGACTCTAAGATTTCTAAATAGTTGGAACTGATATGTCTATCTTCAAGCAGTCTCCAGCTATAGGTTTCTCAAGGTTTTCAGCTCATGCCCAAGCTCAGGAAACATCGATTTTTATCTCTGGTTTCACTTACCTATAACAATCTTGAAATTAGAAATTGATACTTCTCAAAATTATTTTTATTTTTAGAAATATCATTATATGTATATCTTAGCTATAGGTGTTTCTGAAGCTGCATGTATTTTGTGTTTCGTATGCAGAATATTTCTCTCATCAGCAAGGATAAGAGCTTTTATAGGAGCGATTTCTGGGTTCTATCCTAGCGATGTTGTCCTGTTTGCTTTCAAATTTTGGTTAGTAAAACAGCAATTTTTAATTACTAAATCCATGATAGAGTGAGCAATTAAATGTGTAATTCGTGTGTCCTTTTATCTGTATTTTTTTCTCTATTTTAGTTAATGGTGCAATAAATGTAAAAATTATAGATTTGACTGCTTACATACCTTTTCCTTTTTTGTTGATTCTGTGGTTGTTATTTACTGTGTATTTTAAAGTAACTTTCATTTGATACTCTATGAAACACATTTGAACCAAACTGCAGTAAGTATCAAGTACAATGATGATAAAATATAGTTGTACAGAATTTTTCACAGAACAACTAAAAATTACGTGTATACTGCAGGCTTTGATTAGACACAGTATATTTTATTCTGGCTGTATGGTTGAACTCGTTTCTACTGTGGGTTGTTCAGTGTTTTTAATTAAATATAACAGCATCCCACCTGGCATGTTTTTACTGCAGCATTGTTCCTGAGAGAACATTAAACTATTTTGACATTTGCTGATGTTTTGCATGTTGGTAGTTAGAATTCAAGGGAAATATTAAGCTGGACGATTCTTGGAAGATATTAGGGCATGTAATAATTCGTACTAGAGAATTAACTCAAGAATTAATCCCACTCTACTCTGCTCTGCCGTGGCCTCACTTCAAGTTTTGGGCTCAACAATATAAGGATATAAAACTCTTAGAGACTGTCCAAAGTGGGGCTATAAAGATGGTGAAAGGCCTGGAGGGGAAACTGCATGAGGAGCAGCTGAGCACACTTGTAGCTGAGCTCTGTTCCCCCTGGAGAAGAGGAGGCTGAGGGGAGACCTCATTGCAGTCACAGCTTCCTCACGAAGGGAAGAGAAGCGGCAGGCACTGATCTCTTCCCTGTAGTGACCAGTGACAGGACCTAAAGGAATGTCATGAAACTGTGTCAGGAGAGGTTTAGATTGGATATTAGAAAAAGGTTCTTACTCCAGAGGGTGGTTGGGTGCTGGAACAGGCACCTCAGGAAAGTGGTCACAGCGCCAAGCCTGCCAGATGGTGTGATTCTTGGAACAGGCCTGCAGGGCCAGGTGCCGGACTTCAGTGATCCTTGTGTGTCTCTTCCAACTGAGGAAACTCTATGATTCTATGAATTGTAATGTATATTCTTCCAAGCTTGTAAACTGCCAGCTTCCCAGACCATTATTAACTCTCAATGTCTATCATCACATTACGTTTTAGAATACTTAATTGACAAACTGACACCATGAAAGTGATAAGACCAGAATTACAGTATGTGTTCATAGCAGTCATAGAATTATTGCTCTTTCAGAAATTTATCCAGTCACCTCCTAAAATCATGGACTACAACATACTGCCGTGAGGTATTCTACAGTTTCTTTTTTCCTGTGCAACAGCTGATTGTTTTGGAACTTCCCTTTTGGCTTTAATGTCATTCATTTCCCCATGTCCTCGTATTGGAAGGACATAACAAACAGTGAATCCACATTTCGTGTCTCTATGCCACTTACAAATCTATAAAACTCTACCATATTCTTTTTTATACATAAAAAATTAGTTTCAATTTTCCTTACATGAAAACTTTGATTTTCTTTATATGTCTTCTTTCTCTCTATTTTTTGTTTATTCTGTCATTTCCTTTAAGACAGAGAGGTCTGAACTTCACACAGAATTCTAGAAGTGGCTGTGAAGGATGTACATACTGGCATAATTTTCTTTATTTCTTTCTTGGGAAATTTGAGGTATTTCTACAGTAAGTAAAGATTCTTCTCAGTTGCATCTTAAATTTCCAAGTCCTGTCTGCTGCTAACACAATTGATGCCAAATGCATTAATTTCACTACCAGAGTGAAACCAAATCTAATTTCGTATTTAAAAAATATTAGGAAAAAGGAATGTTGAAAGGAAGCAAACTGTCAGAGGTAGTTCATGAATAAATTTAGCATTCATACTTGACTAATCTCCACAATTTTATTTTGTTAGTAAACTAGAAAAGTTACTAGTGGGAAAACACATTATGTAGAGTAAATATTGCCTTTAAAAGTAATCAAGCTCATGATGGTCAAAGTGGAGATCAGTAGCTACTTATGATACTTAACATTTTTTTATTAATTAATATTTAACAGGGGATTTTAGAAATTATTTTACATGTTTGTCTGTTCCCGACCTGTATGAGAAATTTTAAGTCACTTATGTCTAGTTCTGTAAACTGTGTGCCTATCATGACTAAGGAACTGAGTTGTATTCAGGTGAAAAATATTTTAATTTTAAATGATATTTGAAGAGTTCAGAAAGATACTACCACTAAAAAGAGATGTGTATATATGCATTTAGCTCTCTAAACACATAGTAAATAAGTCTATAAAATCTATTCACATAGATAAATCCATAAAATGTATTTTTCTCCTCAAATTTCCAAGCATTGTTATGCCTATTTTGCAGTTAGGGAGTTAAACTCTAGAAATTGAATTTTCAGTCGCCTGTGTAAGCTCCTTAGCCATAAGGCTTATTCACCTGTCAGCCTTCTATAGATAATTTCACTGGATATGGACATGTACTAAAACAAAGATAGGCAGATATAGATGGCTACATATTTATACACATAGGTATATAAATGAATAGCTGGGTTTTTTCCTAATATGAAGAAGAGGTTAAAGAACTCCTATCTGTGGTGTATGATTTACAGGTTATTGTGAATCCATGAACTCATAAACCTTTAGGTTATAGCATTTTCTGATAGGTGATGTCCTTGTGGCTTCATAATTTGATATTTTTTCGAGTGGAAACGTTCTCTGTGATAATTCTTTCTCTGTGTGTATATGGACTGTGGATAAATATTAGCAAACATGAGAAAAGGGTGATAGAATGGTCAACCATCAGCTGCTATGCAAGTTCTTGTCCTGTCAATCAATCACAGTCACCATTTAAATTAATAATATTTAATGACATTTAATTTGAATAGAAAAAGATTATATTTTATTTGAATGAAAAAACAATGAGGTGATTGTCACAACATTGAGGGATAGCAAGAGAGCAGAGAAAGAGAGATCCTAAACATGTCGAAAGGGAAAACACTGTCTCAGTTAAAAAATTCTTTTGAGTTTTCTGCTTTTGGTGTTTTTAATGGAGATTGCTCTTCTTTATTCACCAGTAAGGAGATTATAAAGTTAAAGAGTCTGCTCATATTTTATCTTTACATACTCAATGAACAGGATCTGTTCTGTTTTACTCTAACTGCAGTATGAAAACAAAAATTCCTTTGTAACAGAAATGGTCAGTATGACTGCTGAAGATGGAATTTCAAGTCAAAAGGAAGCATCTTTGTCGGTTTGATATGGATTCTTGTGTCTTTTACTGATCTCAGAGGTCTTAAATAGCCTTAGAAAATTCAGGAGCCACTCTAACTTGTCCTTCGTGCTCTTTGTTTTTTCATGAAATAAACTATGCTTATACTACACTTTGCAATTTTTTTTTAAATACGCAGAAAGAGCACATTTTGTATTCAAAAAAATATATCAAACTGCTGATTTCTACAAGAGATATCTCTTTCTGTCTGAAAACCTTCTTTTGTTTGGTGGCAAATAGCATCTTTTTTGTCTATTTCAAAGCCAAATTATTCCCCTTTCTGGTCTTTAAGATTTGAACTATGTATTAATAAAAAAACTCTGAAGAGTAAGAGCATTTTGATGGTTTTAAGCAATAGTTTGGCTGCTTATGTTTTGCTACTTTGGTTTTGCTTTCTTACATCTGAATATGCCAGCTTTCAAATACAAGGGCATATCTTACATTTCTTAGCCCTACCCATGCGATCAAAGGAAGAAGGATGAGCTGAAAGTCACCAAAATATAAGGAATGTTCAAACAGTCTTGCAGTCCTACATTTGAGAGAGATTAGGATGCTCCCCATATCAATGAATAACCAATAAATATACTCATCTCAGTGAAGTCAGTTATAAATAATGTTTACACAAAGGAAACTAGTCATCAAGAATGAGACATTTTTATTATCAATATTCGTCTTTGATTTTAAAAGCATTGTTTTACTGCATGGACTGGTGGCCTCTTTTATTGCTGTTTCACTCTCTCATGAAGTACCTCTCCCACCTTTCTTTACAATTCCCAAATATCTACAGGAATATCACTGGAAAGGAATTCCATATGGGAAGCTTTCTGATCTTTCTGATTCCTGCCTATGTAAATGCACTATTCAGCTGTTCATAAACCTACTCTAAATGACACCAGCATGGTATTTTTTTCTTCTCCCATCAGATGTCACTGTTGGACGTACTGCTTCTTTGATACTAAGGGGATATTTTTGAGTTTTACATTTTTCTGGCCACCAAAATGAGTTCTATTAATTGTTCTCTATTTAAACACTATAAGCAAATTGGTAATGAAGGAGGTGCTCTGGTGTACAAATGTGTTTAGAAGGGATGTGGCATCTGCAAAGTTAGGCTGTATTTTCAGTAGATCAGGTGATATAGTGAGAAAAATCAGTCCAACTTTTAAATTGCTTTTTTCGAGGTCTGACAATGTAACCGATAATTTCAAGAATATCAGAATGTGATAATTTCTCTTAGTGTAAAAGTAGATGAATTTGTGTATTACTAACAGTGGTTTCCCAAATCTGTTTGTCACTGTCTTATATATAGCTTTTTATCTGTTTTGCTCCCTGATTTCTGAAATATCCACAGTAGTGTTAGGAGATTTATCAATCTGTTTTTGAAGGATAATTAATGTTCAAAGGACCATGGATAATTTTATATTTCTCTCATACTAACTATAAAATTTGCCCTCATGTTAAGTGACTTTCACAAATTACAAGATACTTTGTGAGATTAAAAAGGTTGTACTTATTTCTTCCCTGTTATACCTAACATAAGAACTATTTTAATCTGGTCAAAATCTGTCTGAGAATTAGGCCTGAAGTCCAATCTTTAATGATATAAATTAAAAATGCACAGACACTGTTACATTTTGCAATCAAAACATTTCCTTTCTTTATCCATTAGAGTGAATTTAATTTACAATTTAGCTAGGACTTGATACATATACCTTCAGTACTTGCATACATTACCTTCCTCATATCATAAAACTGCATTGCAGCATTTCAGGAAATGCTGCCCCAGAGGGTGATAATATAGTGAGTGCTTCTTAGTATCAGCTATTCATTTTCTCACTGATTCAGAGTGCAACATTTTGAGCATCATTTTCAGGATGACATAACTGTAGGAGTCTAATAAATGTAGACATACCCAAAAAGAGTACTTTTTACTGCAGTTTAGTGTACTGAAGAGACAGCTAACCTGAACCATTGTAATTCATCTCAGAAAAGAATGCAGCAAGCACTCTCTCATCAGATTATGTACAGTGGAGTGACACAGCTGCAACTTCATTCCCTCCAAATACCAACATAAAACAATAGTGCATGGCAATACATAGAAGCATTTGAAAGAACATCCCAAGGAGTTTACAATCTGCATCAGATCATTAAGACTGAGAGAGAAAATCAGTTCACAAGAATGTAAATATTTTGTCAGACAGAATTCTCAGAAAATTTGCAATGCATATATATATGTAGAGAAGTGTTTCACTCTCTTCCCAACCAAGTGACCTACCATTAAAACACACCAAATGACAGATAATGCATTTGCACAGAGCTACGTGTATCCAATGCACACACCAGAGAGACATGCAAATCAGAAAAAAAGAGAAACACTGTTGATATATCCTATTTTACACTTGCCAGTGCATTTCTAGATCATCATCAAAGAATGGCAAGCACAAAGATTGATAATGATATATTCCTTCTTCTGTACTCAGAGGAGAGCTTGCAAAATATTTGCATTGATGTAAAAATAAATTCTACAGCCTTACTGTGTGTTTCATAATTTTTGTTTTCTCTCTTGTATTTTTTCTTTCATTTTCTTACTTGCTCTCTAGCCCCGTTTTACTTAGCAAATGAAAGAAAAAAAGAAAGAAAGAACGAAAGAAAGGAGGAAAGAAAGAAAGAGAAGGATGTGGGAAGGTATTACGCATAGAAAAATTAAATTTTGAACCTAAAATGGGGGGTAAAAATAAATCTTGTAACACTTTCATTGATATAAAAGTGGTAAAAAAATCACTGAAGTACTCTGCTTCTTTTTACAATTTTCTCTCTAGAGTGCCAAATATTTTTTTTTTTACTCACTTGAATGATAGCTTTAAAGGCTGTATTTATGCTTGCTCCTCAATTCCACTTCCTCTTTTTCTATAGATGACAAGGAGAATTTTAAAAACTAAAGTTTGCCTATTTTTTGTACTCAAATTTATTCATGTCCTTGTTTTGGTTTTAACTTTCTGTTCTCTTCAATAACAGACAGAGTCAATAATTTCTTATAGTTCACTTATGCATGCAATCTTGGTTTGGTTTCTGTTTCACCAGATAGCTGTATCCAATGTATATTACCAAATTACTTCCCTTCTTAAATATTCTTTATTTCCACTTACTATTCTTTCCACCATAGCTTAATTTTCAATACCTTCTTGACCATGAACCTGCATGTAAAGTATTACGCTGTAGTGCAGAGATATAGTATCATTGTGGGCAGAATCATTTAAGTGGCCAAGATACCATTTAATAAAGATAAGTTAGCTCAGTAAAACTACAGACTCATAAGCTTTAGGAGAAACCTTACAAGCATGCCTGAGATCTTTACTGCTGGCTGGCTGTAGAAATGATTTTTTTTTAAATACCAGATTTTTTTGATACTTTTGGTAGTGTATAAGGCCTGTCTTTATTTACAGCTATAGAAACTGAGTTTAATTTAGTGGTAAAACATGCCGAGATTTCAGTTGCAGTTCTTTTTGCACCATTGACATATCCAAACTGCAATTTTTGGCAGGCTAAGCCTGAGACCATTTACTTGAAGGAAGTTATTGGAGGAATGAAACCTTCTGAGACTGTACATTTTGGATTCATCCAAGATTGACCTGTTTTGAGTATTTTCTTTGCAGAAGGTGAAATGTACATTTTTATTCCACAGGCATTTCTTCACTGTATCTCATTGTACTGTGGAGAATGGAACAAGAAAACTGTGGAAAAGGGAAGACAAAGGAATGGAGACAAAATTTTTTCTTTCAATTTGGTTAAGAGTAGATGTAAATTATTTTCTCCTACAATATTCATGGAAGTCTGCTCTGAGTATTTTTGATTATATCTTGTGAAACTATCTGTGGTTTTGATACCAAAAAAAGAGACATGCTAGGACGTATTAATGTCCTCTGGATCCAGGTATCTTTTGCATTGCTCTATGTGTTAAATTTCTCCGTGATCACACACAAAACTGTGTAGAATAACACAAATACTTTTTTTCCAGAAGCCTATTTTTCCCCACCATTTTCTTCAATTCTATAAATTTACCATTATTATTTACATACTAAATTATGTGAGTAGAATATGAACTCCATAATCCAAACTAATAGAGCAGAAAAAGTGCTGCAGTAAGTGTTCATATTTAGTTTTTTCTATCATGAATTTTAGGGAAATGTGTTCCCTGTACTTTTAATCTAGTCTAATGAGATTTAAAGCTGTTGAAATTTGTAATGGTGACACAATGCTACTGTGCAAGGGTTAGGCTGATAATATTGTGAAATGACAAAATGATACCAACAATCTCCAAATGAAGTTGAACTCACCTCAAGTTGAGAAAGTATATCCTCACTTACTTCTAAGCCTTCATTAGAGTTCCTTGTTTCTTTTCAAAGCCATGAGGGAGGTAGGGATCAGACTCTTCTCCCAAGCAGCAAGTGATGGGAAGAGAGAAAATGTTCTCAAGATGAGACAAGGGCATCTTAGATTAGATAGTGGTAAAAAAATCTTCATCAAAAGAACTACAAAGCATTGGAACAGACTGCCCAGAGAAGTGGTTGAATCATTATCCCTGGAGGTGTTTAAAAGACCTGTAGACGGAGCAGTTAAGACTTAGTTTATTGGGGGATATGGCAGTCTTGGGTTAACAGTTGGACTAGGTGATCTGAGAGGTCTTTTCAACATTGAATTNGATGTGGGAAGGTATTACGCATAGAAAAATTAAATTTTGAACCTAAAATGGGGGGTAAAAATAAATCTTGTAACACTTTCATTGATATAAAAGTGGTAAAAAAATCACTGAAGTACTCTGCTTCTTTTTACAATTTTCTCTCTAGAGTGCCAAATATTTTTTTTTTTACTCACTTGAATGATAGCTTTAAAGGCTGTATTTATGCTTGCTCCTCAATTCCACTTCCTCTTTTTCTATAGATGACAAGGAGAATTTTAAAAACTAAAGTTTGCCTATTTTTTGTACTCAAATTTATTCATGTCCTTGTTTTGGTTTTAACTTTCTGTTCTCTTCAATAACAGACAGAGTCAATAATTTCTTATAGTTCACTTATGCATGCAATCTTGGTTTGGTTTCTGTTTCACCAGATAGCTGTATCCAATGTATATTACCAAATTACTTCCCTTCTTAAATATTCTTTATTTCCACTTACTATTCTTTCCACCATAGCTTAATTTTCAATACCTTCTTGACCATGAACCTGCATGTAAAGTATTACGCTGTAGTGCAGAGATATAGTATCATTGTGGGCAGAATCATTTAAGTGGCCAAGATACCATTTAATAAAGATAAGTTAGCTCAGTNCAAGAAAACTGTGGAAAAGGGAAGACAAAGGAATGGAGACAAAATTTTTTCTTTCAATTTGGTTAAGAGTAGATGTAAATTATTTTCTCCTACAATATTCATGGAAGTCTGCTCTGAGTATTTTTGATTATATCTTGTGAAACTATCTGTGGTTTTGATACCAAAAAAAGAGACATGCTAGGACGTATTAATGTCCTCTGGATCCAGGTATCTTTTGCATTGCTCTATGTGTTAAATTTCTCCGTGATCACACACAAAACTGTGTAGAATAACACAAATACTTTTTTTCCAGAAGCCTATTTTTCCCCACCATTTTCTTCAATTCTATAAATTTACCATTATTATTTACATACTAAATTATGTGAGTAGAATATGAACTCCATAATCCAAACTAATAGAGCAGAAAAAGTGCTGCAGTAAGTGTTCATATTTAGTTTTTTCTATCATGAATTTTAGGGAAATGTGTTCCCTGTACTTTTAATCTAGTCTAATGAGATTTAAAGCTGTTGAAATTTGTAATGGTGACACAATGCTACTGTGCAAGGGTTAGGCTGATAATATTGTGAAATGACAAAATGATACCAACAATCTCCAAATGAAGTTGAACTCACCTCAAGTTGAGAAAGTAAATCCTCACTTACTTCTAAGCCTTCATTAGAGTTCCTTGTTTCTTTTCAAAGCCATGAGGGAGGTAGGGATCAGACTCTTCTCCCAAGCAGCAAGTGATGGGAAGAGAGAAAATGTTCTCAAGATGAGACAAGGGCAGCTTAGATTAGATATTGGTAAAAAAATCTTCATCAAAAGAACTACAAAGCATTGGAACAGACTGCCCAGAGAAGTGGTTGAATCATTATCCCTGGAGGTGTTTAAAAGACCTGTAGACGGAGCAGTTAAGACTTAGTTTATTGGGGGATATGGCAGTCTTGGGTTAACAGTTGGACTAGTTGATCTGAGAGGTCTTTTCAACATTGAATTACTCTATGATTCTATGAATAACTGCCAAAATTTAATGCATATATATTACATCCAACACTGAATTCTAACAGTCTTTGGATGCCTGTGAAATTGACTTTCACTTTTTTTGTAGCTAGACCAAGTCTTCAATCCGGCAAATCTAAATTTCTATTCCTTAGCTCTACAGATTTTTATGCCAAGTTGTGTGATTCATATCAAGCAGTTAAGAGATCTAATGTTAGTTTCTTTTCTGACACTGAGGTTGGACTTCTGATTTGATACACTCAAACCTGTCAGGTTGAATTACTGTGATAGTTGAAGTTTGATATTGAGAAGTTTTTTACTTTTTATTACAAACATTGAAATGACACAGTATTTTATAGTAAAAAATATATTCTCTTTCTTATACTCATAGTATTCATGAATTTACAGTGGATAGCTATGATTTCTACAGAAAGGTCTCAAGATGACATAACTATGCTTCTAATGAAAAATGGTTCTAATGATGACAAGAATAGGACAAACTTACAGTAAAATATGAGTGATACAGAAATGGTATTTTTTCCCAATACTTTTTGTGTCCATCATGTGCTCAGTGTGGCAGAAAATGTCTGTAACACAGAGATCTGCAAGACATCAGAGGCAGAGACCTGTGACAAGAATTCTTTGCGGTCAGACCTGAGAGGGCAGACATTGTGTCATTCCTGATCCTTCTTTAGTCCTTGGGAGTCCTATCATCTTGTTCTTCCCAGTGTCACAAATGTTGGAGTCTGCCCTCTGTGCACAGAGCTACAACAGCTCCATAGCCATTAAACTAACAAGCCTTTTATTTCTTGAGCTACTTGTTACTACTCTCTGTTATGAAATGGTGGCTGTACCATGACGAGATAAGGAAAAGAAGAACAGAATAAAGATGCTTGTTACAGATGAAGCAGACCCATCGAAAGCCCACCGAGAGCAGCAGGCAGGTAAACGCAAGTTCAGAGATAGTGCACCTCAGAGCTGAGGCCTTGCAAACTCAATGCAAAGCCTGTAGGCTGCTCTTAGCAATACTGCGGTGTGGGGCTACAGGGCTGCATTAATGAACACACCGCACTCACCCTCCAAACCAGCATCACCACTGCAAACAAACCTACATGGTATTATTTATTCATTTATTCATTCATTCATTTATTTATTTATCTTAGCGAGAGGAGACAGGTCTTCTTTATTATTAGTGATTCTTATAAAGCATTGCGGGCTTTTTACAAATCCCACAAAGAGAATCTATCTTGGCAATCCCACACATTAGAACTGCAAGCCAGTAGAGTGGCCATGTTCATACGACTTAGCCTCCTGACTTCACAGATTTCTGTCTCTGCTTTTTATCATAAATTGATCTAAAGTTGCTATGAGTCCTTTCCTATTGAATTAAAGGATGACCATACTAAGCCTTAGGACAGGTCCATGCACAATGTAGCTCTGCTCAACAGTAATTATATAAGATTTCCCATTTGAGATTATCACAAATGAGCAAGAAGTTTCTTTTAAATGAAAGCTTATTAGCTTATATAAACTAGGAACACTCCAGAATGGATCCATGACTTGTAATAGGGTTTCATTAATGACTTTATTTTGTTTTCTTCATATGTTTGAGAACAAATTCTCAATAGTTTTTAGCAATCTAGCAAAAGATATGCAATTGAATTTGATTTCACTGAAGTTTTTTCTTTTCCTTAATTGGAGAAACAGTGTAGAATACTGATGGATAATCTGATATGCAGCCCATGTTATATGGTAATCACAGAGCTAGAACTATCTAATTCTGAGACATTTATCTCACAAGAGAAGGAAGTTATTACAAAAACACACAAAGAATTTTTCAAAATTTATTTACTAATTCTTTTTCGGGCCAGAACTATTGTCAGGAAATAGTTCTTGGCAAAGACACTAAAGGAAAGGATTTTTAATATTCCTGAAGTACTTTTATAAGAGTTTTCTGACATTTTCTACCTAAAAAAACAAATTAAAATCCATAGGTGGACCAAGTATCAATGTTCTTTCACCCCAATTATACCTAACAAGGTAAAATCCTTTGTGAATTTGTTTCCAGGTGTCCTCTCAGTTCATTTGGTTTGTAGATATTTACTCTGTCACATCTCCTGAATCTGACAGTTTGACAATGCCTCCCTCAAACTGTGAATACCCTGACTGTTCTAAAATGTTTTGCAAAACTCAGGTAGGTAGGAGTTGGTACTGGAGAGGCCATGAAAGCATTCTGTAATGAAAACAAAAGCTTCCAAATAGAGGAAATCCCCAAATAAGCTATATCAGAGCCGGATTTTTTGCCTCCATATTAAAATTTCCTTTCATGTGGTTAGTTTGCATAAAGTGGCTACCTAGGGATATTCTTTACAATTAGTTGACATATTGTTTGGGTTCTTGTTGCTACCCTGTATGTATAATGATCTGAAATCAGATGAAAGAAGTTTTATCCCCCCAATACCTGAGAGACTGCAACCCCCCTCCAAGTTTGCCATTTAAATCCCAACTGTGTTGTTGCCTTTAACTGTGTAAGACAGCAAGACAGCACATTTTGTAGATTAAACCAATAAACTAGCAAACATAAAAGAAACAAATCTCATAATTGTGGATTTCAATTAAAGAAAGGAAGATCAAAGCAAACATTCTGCTTGAAATTGCACAGCTGCTATCTACACAAAATGAGGAAAAAAATCCTTCTCCAGCTAGCCATAATTTTTAGGGTGGGGGAAGGAGGAGGGAGAGCTCAAACCCTGCAGTAGAACAGATTGCTTATGCTTCTCACGTCCCAATCAGTAATACAGAAATATTGAGTAATAAATTCCCTGCCTCTCCTGATCTGAGAAACTCCCACCATCTGTGAAAGCCAATTTGTAACAGCTTTAGTATAAAGATTCAGTAAACAGACAATCACAAGCATTGTGCCAAACAGTGCCAACATCTGAAGATAAAAACCTAAAGCCAAAGCATGAGTAACACCACGACCTTTGTATTGCAAAACTATCCAGCGACCAAAACACGTTTGACTGCAGAGATTTTTTTCCTTCTATTCCTCGTCAGCAAGGAGTGCTGGAGCCTGCACAGAACTCGGCTACATCTGTGGGCTGTGTACATAGGCCTTGTCCTAATGTGCTGAATTATTATTGATGGCTGGAGTAGTTCTGCTCTGCTGGTGAACCAGTAATGTCAAGGCAGTACCTGCAAGATTAATTATAGGAGAGAATGGGCTCTGCTTTCCAGGGACTGAGACTTTAATAGAGACTGAGCATTAGTTTCAGGGGATTCAACAGACAGCTGAACAAATGCCTCAGACAATGTTATACATGCTAAATCCTGGCACTTACCTCTTTGCAGTACTGAAAGAAAAGTTTCAACAATTTTGCTTTAACTGTGAAAAACAGAGGGCTCTATAAACCAAATGAAAAGGAAACAAACCCATACCAAGATTGCTGAAACAGGTTAGGCTTTATAAACCCATGTGAGCATATTGCCCTCTGCAATTACCAAAGAGAAAAGAGACAGTGGCAAATTACTTTAGCATTAGCAGAAAAGGAAGTGGCTTTTTGGTGACTGACAGTGCTCAGGTTTTCAAAATACACATGACATTCTACACATGTAAATATAAGTTGGATCAAAGAGCAGAATATTTTATGCTGTTTCTTTTGCACCACTGCAGTGGAAATTTGTACTCCACAGGGCGTTTTAGCTGTAGAGAACTGAGAATATGCAGTGGATGAAGCTGCAGCCATAGCAACAGCTACATAAATTTTCAGGCAATGGCAGGCACACGGAACACAATTTAAGCAGTATAACTCCTACACTGGCTTAAAAAGAAAAAAAAAAAAAGAGAAAAGCAAGGAATAGTGGAGAAGAGAGTGTCAAATATGACTTATTACAAAGTAATCATACCTTCCTCTTTATCAAGAGCTGGGCTTCCTGCATTTTGCTCGTGTGATCAGAAAGGCAGCTGAGTGCCTAACTGTATTTCTCTTTTACTTAGGCACTCACAGATATTATTCCTCTTTATTGTTTTCATTATCTCCTAGGCCTAATATTTTTGAAAAACTCCTGGTAATTCTGAGGCCAATTTTTCAATATAATGCCCAGCTACACACATCTTGTGTCTTTTTGTAGTTGTGCAATTCTTTTGACAAAATAATCCCAAAATTAATGACAGCCACAGACTGGTGTGGCTCTGCACACCAAAAGATAGGCTTATGAAATTAATCTGAAAAGGGAATGAAATAAGTTCACACTTCACTGATTTTTCAGTTTCACAATTGCTAAGCACTTTACTGCTTTTCTTCAAACTTGAAACACCAGCAGAACTATTAAGCAAATGCACTTGAGGCTGAAAGACCTACAGTAGAATGACATATTCAAGCTTTCATCTTCACTTTGTGTGCATAGCTTCTGGGTGATTTCTTTCACAATGTCCTGTGAAACTCCATTATCAAAATTTCATTGGCCACAGGTACCTGATAAGAGACCCTGAAGAACTTTGCACGTCTCAAAATATCTAGGAGTTTTGCAGGCCTAAACAGCAGTTTAGAGATTGACCAAAGGGACTCAAAACCTGCTCCCAAATGAAACAGTGAGGCTCCTAAAAATTTTTACTCCATGCTGGAAAGAATGACAATTTTTAAAATAATGCTTTCAGAACCAAAAGATGTAATTTCAGCTAGAACACATCAATTTTTTTCTTGTTTTTTTAGATTTGTGTTTTAGTGACTGAGTACATGACAGAGCTTAGAGATGTTCTAAAAGACATAACTTCACAAACCTTGATGTTCTGACAAAATGGAGAATGCCAGCAAAATTATATTAGTTTGAAAAGAATACAACCAATTTGAATAGTAAACCCATTTTCTTTATCCTACATTCAATTAATTTTTCACCAAGATCAATTTAGTTCATATTAAGTAAAAAAAGTACAAAATTTAAACCGAGAACCTGAGTGTAGGAAAACATCTCCTGTTACAGTGTTCCTAGATGAGGCTTGTGAAGGAGTGAAGTTTCATAGTTTCTTAGCTTGTAGCTAAGTACCTGAGCTAAGAAAAAGGAGAACTTGTATTAATTTGATTTTTCCCTGTATCTTTTTGTACTAATATTAACTTAAGGTGCTCAGCAGTCACAGAAATAGTGCTCAGTTTCTTGTCATATGCCATAAAGAAGCAAAAGATGTTAGAAGTCTGACTGACAGTAGAGTACATTACTATGTTTGTTACCACCCTGAAGACAATCTCTTGCAAGACTGGTTAGCTAAAATGTCACATTATTCACAACCATATTTGAATGAAGTACGATGTCATGGCTTTACTCTGTCTCTATCCCAAAGTGGTTTGTGGAGATGTGAAAAAACATGACAAAACTCTGTTACATGAGAGCATCACTCTATTTGATATTCTACTTGATCTTGTAGTCAAAGGTTCTTGTGTTTCTCCTTAACCATCAGCTGGTATTTTTCTTACTGATGGTCTGAGTTTTGAGATGAAAGACATGCTGAACTCAAAAGTCCAGACCTGAATGTTTTTTTTTTTCTCCCAAACACTGAAAAATTTTAAAATAGGGAATAAAAAGTCTCAAACACTATAAAAAGAATTTTTAAAATTTGTGTAGATACTTCAGAAGTATTTAAATTGAAATAAACGTATAGTCATTAAAAAATTATAGCTCCCACCAAGAGTGAAAAAGGTGTCTCAAAGAAGGTGGACTCAAAGAGAAGATGGGTAGGCCAAGTACATTCAATCCAGAGTAAATCATAGGTAGGATAGGTTATTTTTAAACAATTAGGCCTCTTAAAAATCAGATGTTAAATTTTCCCCAAATGGCACAGTATATCACTGAATGCTGTTGGCATGCAAAATCACCTGAACTTAACAAGGAACAGATTTATGTCAAAACTCTAGAACAAAGCCTCTAAATGTTTATAATATGACTTTTGAAGTCACAGACTTCTTACAAGTTACTGTGGTCCAACTCTCATAAGATTGCTTCTGTCCCTCACAGTTGAAAACAAGTGATACGAATGTACCAGACACATCTTTGGTCAGATGATAGGCATTTGGAAACAGTAGGATAAAGAAAAAGTCTAGATACTTTCTCCTGTGTTCTGGAAGGTGTGCAGGTGTTATGACCTGATCAACTTCAATTTGCACTGCAGTGCAATGCATCATGCTAAAAATCATGCCCTGTCTTAGTTTTCAGTCACTCAAATGATACCGAAGCCCAAAACTGAGTTCAAAAGGTTGCCTTTGGACAATGTTAGCCAAGGTGACTTATCTAGAGAAGCAGTAAAATAAGGGGCAAGAAATTACAAAACAGAATGGTCATTCCTAGGTGAGACAATTCATCAAACTAAAGATTAGTTATTTAGTGCAGTGGACACTATTACTAGCTCCTCAGAAAAAGCAGTATTCCAAACTAGGATTGAAGTGTCTTTTAATTGTTTAGCAATTAGTAGCTGTATCACTTTTACCTCATATTAATGTGGTTGCTTTGCCAGAGCACTGATACTGACACCTACGTTTCTCCTCATGTTGCATGAAAAAGCTATTGAAGTCAGTTTAAAAATGATTTCTACTTTTTCTGAACATTAACTTAGTGAAGTACATCAAGTTATTTGGATCAATGATGGAAAGAGGAATATTTTCCTATAACAAAGTCAATTTCTGGCAAAAGATGTGGTAGAAATTTACAGCACAAAAAAACACTAACAGAATAAAATAGCTTTTCATCTCCACGCATTTTCCTCCCCTCACAGAGTAATTAAGAGCCTCAACAACATGACTGCCACATCAACTATCGTGATATGTCCTGGCTTCCCAGTGAATATTCACTATTTTTCAATTAATTATAGGAACAAATTATTTATATCGTGTTTGTGATCTTCTAGGAAAAAAGAACCCCTGCATTTGTTTGCAATTTCCTTACAGAAATGTTTTTTGCAGCTGAGGGATTCCACAGCTTTATAACTGTATTCGTACAGTTTACCACATGAAAAATGAAGGGAATTCAAATTTTTTTTTTGTATCTATACTTGTTGTAGTCAAGTGCCATAACTCAGGGGAAGTTATTCTAGATAGGAAGCTATTAATCAAATAAAAGTGAAATACCTACCTTCAGTAATGTGTGACTAGTGCTCCACAGCCTCTGTTTGTGGCTCTTCGTCATGGAGCCCAAAGCCAGCATTTTAGCCCAGATGGCTGTCGGGATGAAGGGTGGCTGCAGTCCTCCCTAAAAACGATGATTGTAACACTACATGACTGTGTGTGGGGAGGGAAGAGACAAGGATTGTGTTTCCTCACCATCCTTTTTTTTCCAATAATGTTGGGTTTTTTTTTCTGAAAGTCACATACACAACACTGATGGGAGTCAGAGAGAGCTGACTAGTAAGGGTGCACAGGAAACCAGGCTCTAACCATCCGTTATCAGAATTAGGAATGTGTTCAGTTTCAGTGTTTTGAGTCAGGAGGGGAAATGGTACCTGAAGGAATACTTCTGGCGCTTCTACAAGACTGAATTAATTTTGTCATTATCCTTGGGGTGATAAAATTCAATTTTGCTTACTGTACTTAGAAGCTTTGAGCTATCTGTGCTACCACCTCATCAGAAAGGAAGGATAATTATTTTTGTAGGAATGCCCTCCTGTGACACAGGCATCCTAGATTCTCCCCCTATCTCTAGGCAAAGCTTCTCATTAAGTCATAAACAATTCAGCATGTTTACAGGTTTAGAAGTGACCTGCGTCTTGATCTGGATATGCCAAAATCCAGGATATAAGAAGCATAACAAAGAATAAGACTAGGGCAAGAAAATTAGTATTTGATACCATTTGCAGTGAAAATCTATTTGGGATAAACAATCAGAAATTATATTTTATTTTCTTTTAAAATGGAAACGGGTTTGTGATAAAATGAGACCTTCCACTTCATTTTCTGATTTTAAAAAAGATGCTTTTTATTGCAGTTTGAGTTAGTCTCATAGAAGTACAGTTGATTCTGAAACTGCCTACTCAAGGATTTCTTTTCTTTTCAGCATCCTATTTCTAGGTCAAATGAGATAGAAATTTATAGTTTTATGAAAGGTACTGTCTTCTAACTAGATTTTATTCAGAAATTCATTATCTGATTTATCTGAGTTCTTCTTTTAGCAATTCACAAGGTCTTCTCATCGCAGGTCAGACTGTGAGACTTCCTCCTCAAAAGTTGTCTTTTCCTACACTTCCTTATTTCTGGACTAAATGGAATTAAAAAAAATAATAATAGCTTTTTATTTTCTCCTTTAAGGTAATCAAAAATTTTCCAGTTAGTATGTCACTGATCATAACAGCTTATCTCCTAACTAAGATTAGTGTGTTTGTTTCATTAATTTCACTCTTTAAAACAGTCAGTAAGCATAGTGAATCTGAGATTTTTAAGTAGCAAAGGGATTCAGTGCATGGTAAAATAGACAATACATCAAATTCAAATACTTAAAATGAAGAAATCAATCATAATCCTTTTAAAAAATAATAAGGATCAAACTTATTTTCAATTAAAATGACAAAGCTGACAACATCAAGCTCATATACAAGTAACGAAGTATGACTACTTTCAGCAGCAGAAGTGAATGCATTCTTTTGGTCTTAATATTATGTACTGCGGTATAATCATTAGGGAACAGATTCTTATCTAACATAAGACGCCATAATTACACTAGGATGTTATGACATGTTACACCATCTGAGAATCTACTTTGAATATCATTCTCATTTGCACCTAATTTCAGCTACTCCTGGGTTGTTTTTTTCAGATAACTACTGAATAAAAGAAATTTCTTTTGGAGCTTTACAAAGACAACCTTTGAAACCTACTATGATGTACAGAGTATAATCTACAAATCATGTCAACAGAGTTTATTTCCTTTGATTTCACACTATAGCTCTAGGCATCTGCTATAGCAGATAGAAGCACCTTTTGATAGCTCACTGAAGCTATCATACCACCAAATGACTTGAAAAAAGGGCTAACAGATTTTGTAAAAACAAAAAGAGTGGAGGAAAGTAATAGTAAAAGAGAAACACAAAGCTGGCTTGTGCCAAAACAAAACATGTAGCTAGACCTGCCAGACTGTCTTCAGTAGTGAGAAGATCATGAATGCATGCTGTCCAATACTCTTAATCTTGTTATGTGAAGTAGTGCACAGTGGCAGAGAATGCTAGAACTGATTGTTAATTGGAATGATAAGACTTGTTTATCATCGTCTTACTGTCTTTCCAGGACATAAATTTTTTTCTTAATGCATATAAGATGGGTGTTTTCAAAAACCTGCAAATTCTGCTGGTATATTGGATATTATTTTGATTCACCTTAGGAAATGGGACTGTGTTTGAGATCTTTTTTTAGACATCTGAATTTGATATACTGTCCATAGTACCAAACTCTGAATTTCCTCAATGTTTAAAGAGCCTAGGTCCGCAGTACTTAGTGATCTAAAGAGAGAATTACCTGAAAGGCCCTCCTCCATCATACTTCTAGTGCAACTTTTTCTGATCTACTGAAATGTTCACCACAAAATCTGTGTGTTTTTAGAGAAATGCAATACTATATGCTTCAGATTGTAAAAGATCATAAGGACAAAAGGGCAAAACAAAGCACAATACATTAAAGTGTTATTGTGAAACAATGGATTAGATCTGGAATTTTCACTCTGCCTAGAAAGATGGGAGGTGGGAATGGTAGGATGTTTCTTTCCACTGACTCATACCCACATACCCAGTAAAGTCTGAGCTGAACTGATGCCGTCTGCCAGTGGGTTGGTTTACACTCTAGTTTTAGTTCTGCATTCCATCAAGCAGCAGGGAAACAGTTTGTTCAGTGTGCTTTGAAGTTAATGATGAGAACTAGATCATGTTTAAGAAACATTCTCTCCAAACAAGTGTTTACATGAAGAAGAGTCATGGTTTAGCGGGTCAGAAAAATTCCAGTTGCCAAGAGTTTTGCAGAGAGCCTTAAGGTATACTGAGCACTGAACTCCGTATATGCAAAAAATACTGCTTTGCAACTAGCCCTGACAGGTGTGAGGGGACACAGGGTGGTCTGTTTCAGAAGCTCTGCAAACTACAGTTAAAAAGCAAGCAGTTGTAAGTAGCTTGGTTTGAACATCCTAACATAATTTTTTTAGTGGAGGGTGGGGATGGAATCATTCTGAAGAGCTTCTCGGTACAGCTGTCACTCCTGTCGGTATTACTTGAGCCACCACTGTGATAACTTGAACTCCCACCACCACTGCATGATTCACTATGCTGTTTGATCCTAGGAAACCCTGATGCTGCGCTGTGACTTCAAAGCTGCTGCCATAGCTGCATGTGTGGAAAGTTATCTTCTACTGTAACAAAAAAGTACTGAAAATTATGAACCCTTCTGTAACAGACCAAGTTTCTATTTCTTAGAAATAGATCCTGCATCAATGTGCTTTCAAGTCCCTAAGTCAGCCGAGTACACACTTTGGTCCTGGTCTCCCTCTGTGGGACTGGATTTTCGGTTTGGTGTTCATTTTTGAAGCTTTCATTTTTGAAGGTTTCATTTTTGGCGTAATACTGGTCTGTTTCTGGAGCCTTCAAGCTAGTAGTCACTGCTCATAAATTAACTACAATATGCAAGACTCATGTCACCACTACCCAAACCCTAGTTATGTCTCTGAAACACCTTGTCATTAAGACTGCAAAAGTAGAAAGTATTTCTTGAAATGGACCCTTTAAAAAAAACAAACCAAAGCACAAACACACACACACACCCACACACCCACCCCTGCCTAAAACTACAAAACAACTAAAAAATAAAAAAGTATGTATGCACAAAGTATGCACTCAAACATATGTTACCCCCTCCTTCATGTAACAGAGGCTTTGGGTTGAGGTCAATGACATGACTTCTCTTAGAGGCACTGGAAAATCACAGCCCTGATTATTGCACTGTAATATGATAGGCAAATATGGCAAAATACTGAAATACTGAAATACTGAAATATCTTATTGTGTGCTAGACGTGCTCTTGCATTGGACACGTAATAATGATGTGACTCATATCCAAAAACTGGGTTATCCTCTAGAGACAGACACTGATCTCTTTGTGGTGACCAGTGACAGGATTCAAGGGAATGGCCTGAAGCTGTTTCGGGGGAGGTTTAGGTTGGAAATAAAAAATAAAGTTCTTCACTGGAGCAGGCTCCCCAGGGAAGTGGTCACTGCACCAGCCTGACAGAGTTCAAGAAGCACTTGGAAAACACTCTTGGGCACATGGTGGAACTCTTGGGGTATCCTGTGCAGGGCCAGGAGTTGGACTCAATGATCCTTGCAGGTCCTTTCCAACTCAGCATGTTCTGTGATTCTGTGATTCAGCAATATATACCAGGACAGAAGTATTTAATTATTGATTCTTGATTAATTGTTAGTCTAAAATCAATTATATTTGTAAACGCAATTTAACGTTAGGGCTTTAATCAAAAATGCAGATATAATACCTAAGATTTTTTTTCCTTAATATTGGAGGGCAAGTTATTAAAAAAAAAGGCACCCTAAGTAATTTAATTTTATTTGATCTCAGAAATTTTAATGTTTTTTTAAGGCAAAAGTTAAGAACCTTGTTAATGTAAAATGTCGGAATATTTTAAAACACACTGTGGGGTGTAAAGACCTTAGAAGTCCCTAGAAGTGGTCAAACCAACAGCCAAGGAGGAAGATGATTTGACAATTTCTGGATCTGAGTCTGTGTTTCTATGTAACTTCAAAGTGTTCTTCTGCAGTTCAAAATAAAAACAACCTATGATATTTTGGGATTTAGTAAACACACGAAATCAGGGAAACATTCCAATACTATTTAGTGAAGACAAGGAGTCAATTCTAACATTCTAATGGATTTAGCAGTCTCTAAGGTGTTTCAGAGAAACAAAGTCCTGTCAATATACATTAACCGTTTCTCTCATTCAAAGACCACTGAACTCAACAAGGATTTTATGAGGAGCCAAAAAGATTTAAAAGTTTCCATTTTCTATGACTTTCATCTAGAAAGGGTGTGAAAACAATCCTGTTCTCCTTCAGACTGACTAGATAATCAGTTGCTATTTAGGCTTTAAGATGTGCACAGATGAGAGTTCGAGGCCTCAGTGACCCATGGAGACCAGTTAGGGAAATTGCACATGAGGAGACACAGTCCTTCTCAAAGTTATGCACACAGCTGCTTACTGAGAGCAGCTCAGCAAAATGTCCTCCTACAGTGATCACTGCAGCTAAGCAGGCAAGTGTCAGTGAAGGACAGGTAGTTTAGTCTTCCTTCTTCTTTATCTGTGCTGCCATTTCAAACAAAACAAAACAAAACAAAACAAAACAAAACAAAACAAAACACAAACAAACAAACAGAACCCAACAACAACAAAACCCCAAAAAAACAAAACAAAAAAAATCATTATCTTCAGAGGCTTCTAGTTTAATCTGTGCTTTCCAAAATTGTGAGAGGGAGAGAAGATATTCCATCTTTCTCTTCCAGGTGTTAGTTACAGTCTTGCCCTGAAATTAGTATAAATCCCTAAAAATTCTCCCTGTGCAGAACTCAGATGAACTATTTATCTCGTCATATGTGATCTAGGCACCCTCTTTTCTCTGAATTTCCCTTAGTCTAAAACTTCCAGCGCCTGTTACGTGTTATTAGGGACCACTCTAACACTGATGAGCTGTTCTCTTCTTTCCTCAGTTGAATCCTGACTTTTCTCTCAAGACAGGAAGATTAAATTGAAACACTCCGTAGCCTGCTTGAGAAGATGAAGCTGTTACAGCATGGTGCTTTCAAATTGGTGAAGTTCTCTGTTAAAAAGTAATTAAAAAATAAACCTAGAATACCATTTATGCTGAAATGCACTTTCATCAGTTCAGTTTTTATGTATGTTGTTGGAAAATTAAAAAGGTTATCATATGAAGTTTCTTGCAAGCTGTAAATTGTTTTCGTGTTCAGCTAAGGAGAAAGCAATCTGATGAATCTATTACATTTCAAAATACACATCGAAGAAAAATGAGATCAAAAATGGAATGAAACAGAACAATAATCCTGAAAGGTAAACTAGAGACTGGTATTTTTATTTGCCCATTCGAAAGATGTTCACTAGTGCCCTTCATCTGATTATTTCGAGGTCTGTTCTGTTACATTTAAGCTCTTTCTCTTACTTTTAGTTTTATCAGTCAAAGTTCCCCTTTAGAACAGGGTTGCATACTTCAGGAGAAGGAAGCATAGAAAACATGAGTTCGTCTTTTTCTTAGGACAGTACCTCAACACCTTAATGTTAAGCACCAGGAAACCATTCCCATCTAGCTCTCATCATTTTCTATCACCAATACTGAGAATTTTTCTCTCACTTTTGATTTTTCTACAGCTTCTTGAAATATTGCCTAAGAAGATTGACCAACCTGTTAATGATCTAGCTGTTTTTGATCTATCATGGGAAAAGCCTTATTAGAAGATAAATAGGTCTGCTGGTAGATTCCGAGAAGCCAAGATCAGGATTAGTGCTGCAAATGACTCAAATGTGCACAAAAGAGACTGCTTGGGTCGAGGGGCCAGTGAGCTCTACACCTTTTACTCGTACAAGAGAAACCAACCAACATATCAACCAGTCGAGGTTCATGTCCTTACAATATTTCTATAACAATGATAATAATAGGCTATGTCCAGAGAAAAGAGAATTTATCCTCTTTTATCCGCTTGTTAAAGATTAGATGATATACTAAAAAAATGAATTCAGAGCATATGTATTGTGCTTTATGTATTTATTGCAAGCAATTTTAAATCAGCTCTAGGTAGTGTTCATGATCTGGTGCCACGTAAACTTAAGGTATCAGGAGATTAGTATATTTGTAACCTTGAAGAAGTTTAAAACCTTTCAGAAGACCAGTTCTTCTCTCATTACCTAGATTTCTGGATATTCAAAAGGGAGCACCCATTGCACATATAAGAATTCCAAAACATTAAAGTTCTATGTGACAAGTACAAAAAACCTGGCTTTTTAAACAAAAAAATATTTTATTTTTCTCATATTTTGTTGACTTTTACTAAGCACAGTATGAAGAAAGCTTATCCATAGCTTGTGTGAACAGATACAGAAAGAATGTGCACTTTTAAAACCGCAAATGTTAAATGAACGGTAACTGTCAAAACCTTGCACAACTGCTTATTTTTCATTTTACTGCAGAATCGCCCCTGTCAATACCTCAACTGACTGCAGTAGTTAAAAATTTTGAGAACCTTGCAGTCTGCTTTCAGGTAGTGAGTCTTTTAAAAGCAGACAGTTTTAACACAGTGCATATCGTAGCTTTGGATGCCCTTGTCATCCAGGTTACATGTATGCGAAAAGCCTGCATCAGCTTAAGGGGAAGCTGGTCACGTTCACTGTTGGGGGTCATGAACACACAGAAACTACAGTCAGCCCAGGAAATGTATGAGACAAAAACAATTGGAGACTGAGAGAATTCTCAACAGAAACATCATTTATGCTTGCCCATACTTCCCCTTCTGGGCTTTTAATTGACCCTCAATAAGGACAGAATAAAGGTCTTGGGGGACCTTTATCTGGATCCAGTACCACTCTTATTATGTTTTTATGTCCTACAAGATAATACCATAATTTCATAGACCTTCATAAAAGAAGTTAATTTGACTTTTCAGAGCAAATTCCCAGGTGGCACTGTATTCCTCTTTTAAATTCATGGGTCATTGTTATTGAAATACACACGCACACACACACAGATGTATATATAAAAACAGTATGTACAGAAATAAGTCCAAAAGTTTCCCAAAAGTCGCATCTTCACAATGTCTTAGGTAAGCATCTGTCAGAGAATAGATATCTGCTGGCTTCAGGGCAGATGGTTAGATTAGGTACTCCAAATGTTTGTTTCCCCTTGTTTTTAAACGATATAGAGCTTACTCAAAAAAAAAAAAAAAAAAAATTTAAAAAAAAAAAAAATTGTAGCTCAGTTTCAGAGTTATTACCTTCAATTACTAACTTCATCTTCAACTTCACTTATTAAATTCAGCAATTTTGCAGAATGTAGAAATATAAGCAGTACGCTTGCCACTACAAGCCTGGTCCGTGGATCCATCAGAAATACAGATCCTTTTGTTCTTAGTTTTCTATTTTATGGGTTGAACTATTTATGCCCTTTAAAACAAGTCCAAAAAAAATCTGCAGTTACCCCTGTCTGGATAATTTATTTCCCAAGCCGACCTAATATGGCAAATTGCCATAATTTTTCCTCAGCTACATTTTTGTTAAGAAGAGTGTTGTCCTCAGATTCATAAGTTATAAATCAATACATACTGATCAACAGATTTACCAGGAATCTTTGATACTCATGTAGATCCACTATCTCACATTTTTCACTATTTTATCCTCTGAGCCCTGTGTCTATGGGGCAATACCTCAGTTCCCATTTTGGTGAGACCACCTCAGAGGGGATCTCTAACCAAAGGCGCAAACCTGGCATAATAACATAAACTTGTACAATGTCCTAATTGCACATATACAAAATGGTTTAAGTATTATCTTGAGTGAAGCAAAGACAGACTAAATCGTCTCAGTCTCTTGTCACCAGCTCAGACCATGTGTGGCCAGGTGCAACGTTGACCAGATGGGTACATTCAGCTTGAGGCTACCAGGGTTGTTTTGCCATGTTGTCATATTGCTGACACAGACAGGGAAATAAGACTTGAGGTCTTTTCTAGAAGATCCTAAAGAGCAACACCATGGTCTTGCTGAGTTTTGATCTGTTGGAAATGTTGACCAGACGCCTTAGGACAATGGCCAAGCGGACAGACACAGGTCAGAAAGCAGTGTTTTTACCTGCCATAGGGGATAACTACCGACCCAGAAGTGGAGATGCAAAAAAATAAATCAGAATGCATACAGAAAGCTGAGCCAACTAGAACTGTAACTACTATTTTGTCTATGACACTTGCACACAGTAGAAAACAAAAATGATCTGATAATATTCTGCATTCTCAATGTCTTAAATGCCTTAAAATGACTTCACAGTTAAATGACTGTGAATAAACTTCCACAGCATCTGCTCTGAATGATTATAAAGTATGATGATCCTTAAATAAAAAAAGGCTCCAGCCTCTGCTTTTCTTGTACTTAAATCTCTTAATCTTTAATATAAATATCTTTCCCACTAAAAACACAGAAGCACTGCATCAGCAATTGTCAGGGGAAATTCTAGTACCCAGCAAGCCAAACAGGTCATTCACTGAAGAGGAAGCCAATGTATTGGGCTGTGAGACTTTAACAGTGTTAAAATTAGCAGATCATTGCCAGAAGTGTGTCTGTATACTTTTGTTGGATGATACTACAAGTTGCAGTACATAAAAAGCTGACAAAGGAGAAAAGATGAAAGCAAAAAGCTGGGATATAACTAATAGTAATAAAACTCTTGGCAAGTGAAATTACTGAGAGTCTCGTATCAAAAGCAACTTTGACAATAATGGGATTCCAGAGTCCATAAAATTTGTCATGATTCAAAGACAAAAACATCAACAATTTGCATAAAAGCTTTCCTTTTAAGATTTAGCACTGTGTACCAAATGAAGAAAAAAAACACTACCATAACAGCAACACTTTAATATAGGTATCCATTATCTAATGCTTATATAATGGAAGCCAATTGAGCTCATTATTATCAGTGCTATTATGCTGAATACTAAATGAACTCATCATAGAAACACACTTGCTTAAAAAACTATTACCACAACATCAGTGACAAGGAAAAAATTGCATGCAAACTTCCTGAGATGACTAATTTGATTTCAGTGTTAACTTCTAATGCATTATTAATCAATAGTTCATTATACTTTAAGATAGCACTTAGTTTATTTGTGGTTTATTTGTATACATTTCATTTCTGTAATCTTTTACTGTATTGCACTTTATTCCTATGTAAACAATGCTGGTTGTTCTGTTACAGATTTAGAGTAAATGCAAGTATGATCCATTTCTGTGTAATTCAAATTTGTTCTGTTTTCCAAAACCTGGAGAGGTACAAAAATGGAGATGCAATTAAATGTAAATAATAAGCTAAAGCTATGAGAAAAGACTGAAAAATTTACATTTTTTAATGTCTTGCATAAGTTTATTGCTAAAAGATATACAAATATGGTAGAATAGTAGATGTTTTAATGTAACAGACTCATGTATATGAAACAATATGTTACTTCAAATCTACAAGTCTTGGGATTTTTTTTTTCTTTGGCATCAAAATAAAATGCAATGTTTGCATTATGGAACATTAATATTCCTTCTGTCAGGACTGGATAAACCATGATTTCTATTAAAAGTGGTGTTTCAGAGTAATTTCAGAACTCCAGCATGATTTCCTTGTAATAAAGTTTATGAGCAACAGAATAGAGGAAGTTAGGATTCCTGGAAGGCAGAAGTCCTTTTATCTTCATGACTGTTTTAGCACTTGCAGAAGTTACTCTAAAGCTCCTTTTACCCAATGTTTCATGAAAAAGGAAAAAAGGTTGTGATTTTAATTTATTTTTCTTAATATTTTCATTTACATTCACATTAAAAATTCAACTATTTGTCTAAAAAAATCACACTGTGTAAAACTAAATTGAAAATTAAAAGTGAATTGAAAAATATTTTCAAAGATAATAATTTCAAAATGTTGAAATCATTCTTCTAAAATGAGTTTTGTAACAAATATTTTGGAAGCAAAATATAAAACTAGTTCTCCTGACATCAAGATGTTGGGTATGACATAATCTTTCGCTGATGATATCCTATTTACAGAGGAAGTACACTAATCATTTTGCTTCCTAGTAATACTGAGTATAGGAAAGCTTTAAAAAGGCTGAAGCTGTCTGCCAAAGGAAAACAAAGAGTTAGTTCTGAGGAAATATTATTTCCCTGTTGTTAAATGGTATTGAGTCTTTAACTTATAGGTTGATTCACGCAATACAATTAATTTCATCATTGTATTGAAGGCCTGAGATATTCTCGAAAGGAAATGAGCTGAAAAAAGAATTACTATGTGATATTATGTATACAGATTTTGAAGAAATTTCTCAGTGAGTATTTCAAATTCCAGTGTCACCTTTTTTTTTTGTGCAGTGGTCCTTCGTTGTGAGAGGATTGTTCAAATCTTACATTCTGTTTCCGCTGGGTAATTAAATAATATGTGTACAAATCCTCTTATATAATGTTATTCTTTGCAGTGGCTCAGGAATAATTTTCATATGGTATGCACATGGACAGAAATTCCAAAACCTGAAACCAAAGAACTTTTAGTTTAACAGAAAACTTGGAAAAAGATCTTCTCAGGTCAACTTGAAAACTGTTTTAAATATTCAAATATTTATTTTAGTGATACAAACAAACAAACAATTCAGAAACATGCTGACTAGCCTGAGATGAAATATTTTATTTCATTATCTGCTTATTTTATCTGTTTATTTAACTTTTTTTTTCTGAGAGGAAATATCCAACAAAAGGCTTTCTGAAATGAAAGAAAAACCATAAAGGAAATATTTTTATGGTTTTGAAATTTAAATAGTTTCAAATTATGATGAATTAAAAAATAAGCCTGCCAGGGTTTAAAATCTAACAATTGAATTGGCTAAAGTAGTGATTGCCCTATTTACGCATTTCTAGTAAGTAAAATAGCTATATATTTATTTTTCTGAAGAGACTTGGATTCTTTCTTTTCTCTTCCCACTTGTTGGGGTAACAATGGAGGGATTGGTACCATTACCAAAAGAGGTAAAAGGTTATATTTCGTGAGTTTTGCTTTCTTATCTCTTAACCAAAAAAAAAAAAAAACAAACCTTCTTTTAAGATTAAAGCATAAAGTCATAGTTACAACACAGTACTCTTCATTGTTCAACTTGTCCTTGATGTTCTGCACTAGAACCAGGAATACCTGGCCAAACTTTCAGCATTTTTTTGGCTCCTTTGAAGGTCCTATTCCAGTAGTTAGCCAATATGTAAAGTACTGATTAAATCAATGTTTTTAATGGAAAATGATATTTCAATATGGTTACTATGGCTGGAATGGCTAAGACATTACTGAAGCACATTTTTGAAGCATTGTTTTGCTAGTCAAAAAGATCCTCTAACAACAGCTATATACATGTGTGCAGGGAAGAGTTACAGTATAAAATATGTTGAAAGAATAGTGTCATGCTTCCAGATAATTTATTTAATGATATCTGTTTTGCAGCCAGGATACACAGTTAAAAGCATAAATTGAGAGGTTGTTGGATTCGGCCTATCGATCCAGCCTGTCCAGGTCCCTCTGCAGAGCCCTCCTAGGTGACAGGAAATTTCCAGTACTTGACCTTAAACTGGATTCCATTTCTTTTAACTTGCCTAAAGGGCACGGTCACAAAACTAGTAAATGAGAGACAGAGATAAACCCTTCCAGAGAGTGTTTCATCAATATAAGAAAGCTATTAAGCTATTAGATAGTGTCCAAAGGAGTGCAATGAAGATGGTGAAGAGGCTTGAGGGGAAACTGTAAGCGGAGCAGCTGGGGTCACTTGGTCTGTTCAGTCTGTTCAGGAGGAGACTGAGGGGAGACCTCACTGCAGTTACAGCTTCCTCCTGAGGGGAACAGGAGGGGCAGGCACTGATCTCTGCTCTGTGGTAACCAGTGACAGGACCTGAGGGAATGGCCCAGAATTGTGCCAGAGGAGGTTTAGGTTGGATGTTAGAAAAAGGTTTTTCACCCGGAGGGTGGCTGGGCACTGGAACAGCTCCCCGGGGAAGTGATCACAGCACCGGCCTGACAGAGCTCAAGAAGCACTTGGACAATGCTCTCAGGCACAGGGTGACTCTTGGGGATGGTCCTGTGCAAAGTCAGGAACTGGACTCGATGATCCTTGTGGGTACCTTCCAACCCAGCATATTCTTTGATTCTGTGATCATATTTATCTTGCACACCTTTAACAGGTGAAGATAACTTGCTATTTAAAGGGATTTCTATTTCACTGACACCAGTGGTATCCTGGACCACTGGTTGACTTAATTTTTCAGTTGCTGAAGTTCCATCACATAAATCTTTGATTTTGGAATCTAAGATACATTATTTGCAAGTATTTTAATTGATTAAAGTCATTTTCCTGAATATGAGTTTTATGTATGCACCCAAACCTATGATGACTGCAACCCATAAAGTGTCCTGGCTAAAGTCATTATAGTAACCTCCCTTCCTTACATTTTGTTAGGATAGTCACTGCTCACATGTTGATCTTTTTTGTCATCCCATGTTCTATATAGCAACAACTGTTCAAAAACAACCTCGCATTTTCTTTTAATGTTAAAACAACCACCAGATGGCGACCTTACAATTGCAGAAATAAAACACAAACCAAATTGAATGTGGATTGATTTGTTTTAGCTTATATTTAGTGGGGATTTTGTTTTTAATAAACTAAAACAAAGGACCAAAACTGTGCATAGACTGTCTCCAGGTATTTTAATTGGCTGCAGGTTTTATTAAAGTCTATTCTTTGTAGTGAATTCTTAGAGAATTTTGTTAATGTGTATTCCTTAAATTCTTCACGTTTCCTTCCTCCACTGTAATACATCGTAGTTCTCTTCTTAATATTACATCTCTAATTACTGAAACATGAAACACTAGGATGGGGACTCCCACAGATTATGCAGTGCTACATTTTTCTATGAAATTATGGTCAGCATGTCGTTGCTTCCCATTTAGTATAGCAGCACAGCCTTTTAAAAGACTTTTTAGTTTGCATAGTCAGGCTCACAAATTGATCTGTCTGTCAAACTGATGCAGGTGCCAGACTGATGCAAGTGCCAGACACATACTAAGAGCCTTATCCAAAGTCTGAAGCCTCAGCTGGTAGGCTTTCTACTGCTCAGACTAAGCTTTGGGCCAATCCCCTTTTTTCTCCTTCACTGTCTGTCTGATATATATCTAGGACAGATCTGATGTAGAAAGCAATTTCCTGTTAAAACTATGTCCACAGAATACACTATTCTCCATCAATTTAAAATGGCAAAGTCGGGTATTTAAAAATAATTTTTGGAAATATATACTTTCACCCTGAAAATAAGTGTTGGATTGTTCAATGTTTGATCATGTTAATTTAAAAGAATAAAATGGATAGGAATTTGCAGACCAGACAGACCAACTTTGCTACTCAAAAAAGATAGTAGAACAAATTGCTAAACAATCAATTTTTAAAAATCTAGAGGAAAACATGCGGTGAGAAATAGCCTACATGGATTTGTCACAAGGAAGCCAGGTCAAACCAGCCAAATTTCCTTTCCTGAAAGGGTGACTGGTCTAATAGATAAGGTAGAAGACAATAGACGTGGCATATTTTGATGCTGGAATGAAAAGTTCCAATTAGCATTTATGCAAGCAGATGTTGGGGGGAAAATTTTTGTACCATATAGGTACAAAACCTGTTAAAAATCATACTCCGAGATTAATTAGCATGAGTTCATGGTCGGACAAGACAGCCTGTGTTGAATCCTGGTCAGCACTTTCACCACTAGCTTGTATGATGAAAGAAAACATAATTACCTCAGTGGATTAGAACATGATGCTGCTAACACCAAGGCTGTGGATTCAGCATGGGCCACTCACTTAAGAGCTGGACTCGATGGTCTTTGCGGGTCCCTTCCCACTCAGACTTTTCTGTGGTTCACAGTGATTCTGTGAAATGTTCACAAGGACTGCAGACACTCATGTTGGGAGAGCTGATACACTACTGAGCAGAGGACTGACCAGAGAAATCATATAAAACCAAGGAGATGGAGTTCAGTCAGAGGATAACAAAGTATTGCTCTTAGAAAAGGGAAAGCAGAGGCATGTAAGTTGCATATAAGATGGGAAATAAGTAGCTGGAAGAGGGAAATAATTCTGGAAGGATAAATTACTTCTGCAACACACTTAGGGGGGCTCACTGTGGGGCGATGGAACTGATACACACAAATCATTATTCTGCTTTATTTGACATTGTTAAGGTTTCACAGAGTGTTTCAACCAGTTTTGCCAATAATGCTTTTGGGTACAGAATAACCGGGGTCAGTTCTGAGGAAAATAATTAAGAGGACAAGTTATTTATAAAATATGGCTGACAGAAAGGTTGAAAGAACTGATTTTTTTTTTTGGGTTACAGAAGATTTCAGAGACATAAAAGTTCTCCAGTACCAAACAAGAAGTTTTCGTAAAGACAGCAGTACTTTTTATGCCACTGGATAGGACAAGAAACAACGATCTTAATTTACAGAAAGGCTTTCTTACTAAAAGGATAGTGAAATATACAAACTAGTTAATGATCAGGCTTGTAAAATCTTTTCTTGGAAGTGTATAAAACCAAATTCAATAAACCTATCAGGGAGAGGTTATTCAAAGCAGCCTTAGGAGAAAAAAACAATGGATGGGTTTTTTTCAAACGCTTGAAAAAGCTTAAGTTAAATAGCTATTTCTACCACTATTTTCATCAGAGGTAAAATCCTTAAAGAAGATCATCCATCACTTCCTTTAAAATGGTTCCATTTCCTTATTCTTAATGAAATTCAGTTAAGGTGCACTGCTCTCTTTCAAAATTCTTATTGTTTCCACAGAGAAAAGGCAGTGGACATTTTTCTTGAGAACAAATTGAAAACAATGGGGGGCAGATAACCATTTCAGCATAATCACCTAGACATTGGCAAGCTGCGAAAAAAGATAGTAATGTGTGGAATATTTTGCAGAATTCATCAGTCCTGTGAAAGAACCAACTTCAGGAATGAGACTATGCGAGGAAAAATCCTTTTATCCTATATGACATGAAGATAGGATGTACCAAAGGATCCTACTAAAGAGTTTCAACCAAGGGACATCAAAATCTTCACATTTCTTTCATTCTAAGGATAATCGAAGATGAAGAAGTAGTATATGGTAAGCCCAAGTAATTTGTTAAATTTTTAAAACTCACCCAGGAAAGCTTATTTTCAAATTTAGAAAAAAAAAAAAAAAAAGAAGAATCTTTGTTACAAAAGAAGATCATTAAATGTTTGCATTACATTCAAAGCTCTTAACTCTGGAACTGCAAGCAGTACTACCACAGCAAGTTTTAAGATAGTAGTATCTGTAACAGAGAAAAAAAATATTTTCTGATTGTACCTTCCAATGTAGTTAAGATGAAAAAAAAGAACCCAGAATAATGAAAAAATATCAAGAACATGTAAAAATAGAAATAGCATAGATAAGAATTTTAGATTTTAATAGTGGGCCATACTGTAGGAGAGAGACTTGACCAGTCTTGGCATTTTTAATTCATAGAACTTTCTTCAAGCTCATTTTGTGATAACATGGAGTGAAAACAATATATAATGCTGCATAGGTCTTAACTGAAGCATTTGCTTCATTATGAGTCATGTTGTATCAAACTGGCAAACCTGATATAGAATGAAGATTACAGAGTCAGCAAGGCAGTGGAGTGTCTTTCACACATCCTTACTGTCCTTCAATAGTATGTATACATCATACCCAAGGAAAGCAACTTTAGGGCATGCAGGGCTCTCATTTCCTCTTGGGAAAATTACACTGCCTATTTTTGCTATAATTTTTTAATACACTTCCTATTAAAGAAAAAATAATCATCAGTTTCATAATCCCATAAAATTGTTCAGCATTGAATCACACACCATAGCTTTGATTTTTTTAACTTCTTACATTCCTAAGGAGGGCCACACAGAGGAGTGTCATGATTTAACTCCAGCCAGCAACCAAGTTCCAGACAGCCACTAGCTCACTCCCAGAGCTCAACAGAGTTGGGGAGAGAATTGGAAGGTTGAGATAAAGACAGTTTAATAGGGAAGTAAAAGACATGCACACAAGCAAATCAAAACAAAGAATTCATTCACTACTTCCAAGAGGCAGGCAGGTGTTCAGTCATGTCCAGTACAACAGGGCTCCATCATGGATAAGAGTTACGTGGGAAGACAAATTCCATCATTCCAAACATCCCTCCACTTCTTCCTTCTTCCCCCCACTTTATGCACTGGGCATAATGTCATATAATCTGGAATTTCTCTTTGGTCGTTTGGGGTCACCTGTCCTGGCTGTGTCTCCTCCCAACGTCCCATGCACCCCCAGTCTCCTCACCAGCCTGGCAGTACGAAAAGTAGAAAAGGCCTGGGATCCATGTAAGCCCTGCTCAGAACTAACAAAACCAGCTCTATTACTATCACTGTGTTCAGCACCAATCCAAGCCCCAGCCCCATGCTAGTCACTGTCCAAAACTACTGTAAGGGGGTATCAAGGAAGAATCCAAAAGCTATGGGCTAAAAGCTTCATACTACTTAGAAAAGGATTTTCACTGTGTGAATATCCTGTTGCATATATTTTGGTTTTGAAACATTCATTACTCACTAATTTTTCACAATTTATATTACACTCGTATAGCTGGTAATTTTCAGTAATGACTAATAAGTACAAGACTCGAAAGATTCTCTGCAATTTTGTAAGGAGACATTGGTTTTCAATCATTTGACCATCTGCAGCACTGTTATGGAAAGAGACTGAGGCTGCCAGCCCTTCTGAAACCAATGATCCCGAAATCTCGGAAGGAATTTGTGAATTTGAAGGTAAACTTTCTGTCTGTTAGAGAGAAGAATATTGAATCTTTAAACAGTTGAATAGATTTGCCTCCATGCATTGATTAACACTAAATCTTTTTAGACCTATTTCAGCTTCATTGTTCCCCTGGCATTTGAATTGATGGCCCAGAAACATATAATTCAAACAGAATTCAATTGAGAACTGCACTATAAATAATATTCTCACTATACAGAAAAGTGGGTACTATATAGGTAATATTTTAACCAAACTAGAGGAGCTCTCACTGTGCAGTAACTCCTATTTTGTGCTGCAGTGTTAGCACGGGGGATGATATTTAGGATGAAGCTGAAAGGAATGGAATCTGGAACTTCAAGGAAAACTTTGCTATCTAGTTTGACCATTGCTACCACATACATTTGAACAAAATTAGTAGCAAAAAGTACAAACTTGGTAATTTGAAGACAGGTTTAAATCTGCTTACTATTTTTCTTTCCTGCAACTATAAAATGAAATTTTTAATTCCAGTGGATTTGTCAATTGCCCAATTAAGATTGGCATTTTGTGAGGAAACAGAAACATCTAATGTACTGTATCATAAAAAGGAGAGAGGATTAATGAGTTTTCTTTGATAAACTCTTAGGCCGAACTTACTTCTAATCTGGTCACCTAGACGCATTTCAGAGCTTTGTGAAGCACTTCTCTTTCTGGAAGTAGATGATTTTTCTGACAGGTAAATAATAGAAAACTGGACTGTGTCATAAGAGAAGACAAGTTTGAATTGACTTTCTCAGCACATAGATATTATCCAGAATAGTCAGAATAGAGTTAGAAAAACATGGTAAGTATTACCACATTGAAAATTCAAAGAAACAAGCACATATTTTAAAAAGTCTAGACCTTCTCTGTAGTTGCTCTAATTTTACTTTGGTTAATTTCAGTTTTTCAAATTATGATTACTTCCTTTAAATTTTTCTAAAGTGTTTTGAATACTGATAATTTTAATTTTACACATTTGGACAGCTTGAGAATCCTCTGATGAAACAGAGATATTACTCTCACTGAATTATATTTCCAACCCCCCTACCCCCAGATTCGTTTTGGTTTGGTTTTTGCCTTGTATTGGGTGCAGAATGCAATAGGAAACTGATTGTAATACTCCTGGTTACTGCTATTTCACAGGTTTCAAAATTTGTAACTGTAATATACTGTCCTTTTTTCAGAAAAAGAAGGCACTTTATGTGACTTGCATTCATCTATGAATGTTTGTCTATTCCTCACTTTTTTGCCTGGTTAAAACTACATCCAGCTAATGTGTCATGCAGGGTGCTGGGTGCCCACCACCCTGGTTTTGTGGTGGTACATTTTATAGATAAGTTTTTCTTGCTCTGGAGGGAGTTTCTCTCTTTCTACACAAATTAGTTATCATGCAGAGTTCGTTCTTCTACACCTTTCCAGAAATGGGCTGGAGGGCTTCAGGAGGCTTCGGTGAACTTCCACCCCCATCCAGATTGACCTTTGGTCGACAGTCCAGGCCCAGTTCTCAGCTTTGTTACTGCTTGCACTGAGCTGCATGGTGCTTATTTCCAGAAGCCAGAACAAGGACATTTCCCCCAAAACAGGCTGCCCTACCTGCCTATGGCCCCCTTCTCCAGGCACATTTTGTCCTTTCTCATAGCCTGTTCTTACCAGCAGTCCTTGGTTGGCTCTATGGTTACTGGACTTACATATTAGCTCCTTATCTTCTGGGCTTTTACGTCTGGACAAACCAAATATTTTTGGTATCATGGCTAAACTGAAACAGAATAATCTGTGTAGGTCGGAGAAAGAAACATCACTGAAGTTTTTGTTAATATACAGATTGTGAGATTCTATTACTTTTTTAATCTAGTAAACTTCAAATTTCTTTTTGAGATAGTTATTCTGCTTGTTACCATAGCAGTCTGTTAGTCAGAAAAAAATAATAAGTCAGTGAAAGAAAGGACTGTTGCCCCAGACGACAGCCTTCATTACGTTAAATTGTAGTCAAGATTTTACATATAATATCATTAGGTGGAATGAAAAGGGAAATGTTTGCTAAAACAAAAATATTTACAGTATTGGGAACCTTCTCTTTCTTTGAGCACAAATATATTCTGAAGTGTGCTGTACTCTCCCAATTAGCTAAGGCTTCCATCATTTTTAAAAATCAGGCTACAAGTGTAATCCTATTAATATTATGATATGCAGTTAAACTCTGATGTTACTTAGACTGCATGTTTTTCTGCATTTTACATAAAACAAACTATTTGTTTGCTTTTTAATTATTTTTCTATGTTTTTCTTTTTAATTATTTTTATTCTAAGAAAAGGATAATATTTATTGAATAAGGTGTAATACTTTGTAAAAAAACATCAGAAAGTCCAGCCCTCAATTTTTCAGTTAAGTATTATTGCCATTCTTGTCTAGATGTCTTTAAAATATCTATGCAATACTGCTTCGAAATTACCCTTCAGAATGACTAGCATAACTGTAATTTTGTAATAAGTCATGAGTCTCAAAATAGGTGGAATTGCAAGATATGTTCAAAATGAGCAAATATCACAAATCTAATGCCTGGATTCTCTTGGCTGTGCTGTTCAGTAGTGATTCCAGATAGTCCATACTTTACAGCACACACTTTCTATTAAGAAGTTTGTCAATTACTTTGATTATACTGTTGTTACTCAAGTTGAATGAAGCCCATGGCCCAGGGAAAATCCACTGAAATAATTTAAACTTTTCAATTAAAAAATTATTTTGTGTTAAAAAAATATGTATTGAGATTAAAAATGGGCATTAGTATGAATAAAAAAAAATATTCAGTTTACAAAACCTAAAATAAGATTTCACTCTTATGGAAGGTACTAGGAATCTGCCCTGAGTGATACTATCCCTCCACACCTGGATGATGCAGGTATGAAATAGTCTCAATTTACTGTTCACATAAATTCCTCCATAATCTCATTCCCAGATAACGGAAATAAACTGAAATTTTGTTAGTGTGAGCATGAGAGGATATTTCTGTACCATAGTTCTTCCTATGGTTAAATTCTTGGTTGGGATTATGTGCCACCTTCTATGCCATGGTTTTTCCTTTTCTTCCTGTTGAAAACAAACTACTCATCCTTGAAGGAAACAAATCTCTCAAGCCTACAGGGATAGCAACATCTTCTACTATAAATCAAGTTTTTCCACCAAGAGCTAACTCTTGAAAAAAGTGCCAATTGCTATTCCCAGCAAAAAAAGAAAAATGTCCTTATAACATGGAGCATTCTGTATAAGAAATGTCATTAATTACAATTTCCAATATTTAATCAAATTAGTCTGATAGTCCCCCACTTAATCTGTTACTCACAAAATTAGAACTCTTGTAGCAGACGTTTCACCCACAAAATACTGAGGTTTTGGGATTGTATATCAACTGAGAAATCTCCAGTGTTTTTATACTCATTCAACACTTTATCCATACGAAACTGAAAGGTCATAAGCTCTCAGCTTCTTATGAGCACAGTGAAGTATGCAAGATGGGCTCATTTTCATCAAGTACAGAGTGAGTTTACCCTAAAAATACTTTACATTAACAAATTTCATGTAGTTTTGTTCCAAGTTTGGGTATTATAAACCTGGTATTTTGAAATAAGTTCTTTACAATTTAAGTCAACTTTATTTTTATTTCTTGTACATAACTTTATATTACATTTATTCAGACTCGAAGAGCAGTTAGCTACTATTTCAATGAATAGAATGCTTCATAATCAAGATGTTCTGTTTTGAATGTAACAGTAGTTAGGACTTTTCATAGTTTCCACTATAACTAACCTTTGCCATCAATAGTCAGGCTACCTGTATAAGCAGCAAAATTGTATCATTTAATATCATGAAAATTAGTTTTTTTCTGTATAAAGACAAGTGAAAGGTCTAAAATTTCAGCTGAATTTCTGAACTAATAAATAAAATATCAAGGGGCTGTCTCCCAAAAACATATGAAAAGACAAAAAGATAGAATAATCTGTAAATCATGTGTTTCTGATTAAATAATTGAAAATAACTGAGATGGTGCTTGAAAGCCATAAAATAAAAAGGCAAAAAATTCAAGGTGTCCATGACAGTACTAAATCTAACAAATGAGATTATAAGAATTTAGCAGAAAAATCCACAGAATTTCTTGAGTAGCTCTGTTTAATTTTAGCCTCAGTAGTTTCCTCTATTATAGCTTTTTATACAGTGCTTTTGTAATATAATGACTGATGTTGATAAATTAACCAACTTGCATAATTAAAGAATTATGCAAAGCATGAAATTTTTAATGCATTCTGTAAACAAACAGATCCTGTGAGAGTGACAAGTAGTCATTGACTTATGCAGATTTGAGTCATTCTATGCTGAGGAGGAAGTTGTACCAAGGATCCCGAGAGAAAGAAGCCAAGGTACCAAGGCAGACATCAGAAATAATTATTTTTATTTAAATTTTCAAGGTATAGCTGAAAAAGTTTTCTTGAACTGAAGCAGTTAAATTAATCTGTGCCTTAGAACTATTAAATCTTCAATAAAATACAGAAATTTTTGCAACCAGACCAGACTGGTAATCTGAAAGTCCTAAATTTTCTACTCTTGTGCTTTTACTGTTACTTTAGCATTATGAAGATGGTTAACACAATGAGCGTAAGACTAGACGTTTTGCTGTTTTGCCTGTTTATTTGAGGGATACAGAGAAGGATTTAGTAAATCCTTGTTCCCACTATCTTTTGTTGGTATTTAGCCATCGTATTAGTTTAATGGTTGGACTCTATGATCTTAGAGGATTTTTGACAAAAACTACTGAGACAATTATTTCTGTTAAACTTGTTTTATTTTTCACTTATTTGTAAGATTAAGATCTCTAAAGAATAGGAGTAAATGTTCTTGGTCTACATGCTCATTTTTGCTACTTAAATTTTTGAGAAATATTTGCAAAGAAAAAATACTCAAATTCTTTCTGTACAAAGGTATTAAGTGTTCCCACAACCTGTTCTTTGAAGAGTCTGCACATTTCACTCTGTCATCGCCCAATCAATGCTTATTCCTTTCAATTATGTATCTTTATGTACTCCTATATTGCAACTACAGTTTCCTATCACAGAAGTACAAAATATTCCGGTGTACAAATAATGGTCTCCCTTGGTCACCCAGTTTAAATAAATGATTTAATTTTTAAAAATTCATTAAAATGCTGTAGAAAAGCATCCAACCTACGTGTTGTCAATTATCCCCTTGAGGATATCCAATCAGTATAGAACAAGCCTAAAAAAACTAATCTCAGAATTATGTAATTTTGAGAATACCCATCTTCTCCTGAAGGTGAAGGAGTTATTGAGATTAAATGCATTTGTGTATTCTTACTCTGTAATTTATTCTTTTTATACACCTACAAATCATTGATGCACCAGCATCTGGGAGACCAGTCACTCTTACTTTCGGGTTTATGTTGAACAAATGTCAGTGGGTGACAACCCAAGTTTTACTGGTGCCATAATCTAATTGAGCAGTGCTGTATATTGCTGAAATTCCAATAGCCTTTGTAGTGGGCACTTGATCATTTTGACACTCTTTTGCTCCAACACATGGGGACCAGTAGTGGCATGTCTAAACCTATTTTTCACTGTAAGCCACTAAACTAGTGATCAGTAAAAACCTGACCCAAACATTAAATAGCCAGTAAGAATTAATGAACCAGGTGAGTCATACATTTACTACATTGCTTGTTGGGATAGGCATTTTAGCAGTTGCAGAGTTCACATGAAGCCATCCCAAACAGCAATGTTTTCCCAATGAAAATATTTAGGTGACACTTTTCCACGGGGAAAGCTATAGTGCATTATCTGCATGTTAATATGTCTATGTATAGATATATATTCTGCTCAAAAAGGGCATCTACTGAAACTCTGGAAATAGTATGGCTCTGAAAATATCTTCTGTTCTCAATGAAGTAATAAGATATGTTAAGAGAAATGAAGTAATCAACGTTTAATGTAAGAACGCCTGTGTAATTGTCACAGATCATGGCTATAGGCCAGATAAACTGGGGGGGGAAAGAAACACAAAACATGGAAATTTCAACCTGACTGTAACTACTTAATATTGCCTAATGCAATTTAGTAATGCCTGAAACAAGCTACCATTGTCTTATTTAAAATAACAGGAGATAAGTTTAGCAAGCCATATTGGCATGGTGCGTGGAACGTTTCTCTAAAAGTCTAGCTGTACTGATTGGGAAAACATAGCTATTATAATATTGTAAAAGTAATGTCAGTTAAATTGAACTTCAGCATGTGAAATGAATACACCACATAATCACTGTGTACATGAACTTGCAAATGAGCAAGTGCAAACAAAGCAGTTGAAACATCAACAAAAAACACTCATGTAAAGACTAGTGGTTAAAAAGCCATCTATCTGCAGCCTAGAACTTTAACAGTTAATCATTACTCAGTTCAATTCTACCTGTGTACCTAAAGTTCTCTATAAAAGAGTACTAAAGTACCTCTATATTGTGCATCGAAAGTACTTAAAGCACCCTAGAAATAATTTAATAAAGTTTTAAAATTAGCTAAGCTTTAAGAATTGTATTAAACTTGGTTTTCATATAATAATTTTAGGTTATAAAATATTCCCTTGGGACTATAACTAAGAAAAGAGCTTCAATCTTTTCCCTTTTCCCAGAACCCAGAAGTGTTGCACTGTTAGTTCTCCATATTTTTAACACTGGATATACATTAGCAAGCAGTATGATGCAACAACAACGGAATGATGAAACAAACCACTAGTAAGACCCAGCACACAATATATCTGGTATGATCTGGTTGCTTTAGTCTATCTATAGTATCATCCCATGGACTAAATAAACATTACCAAGTATATCTGAAACACATGGCTTAGTTCCAGAAACCAAACTCAGATAAGGTTGCCTAATTTTTGTACCATGAAATTGCTCTGCAATGAAAACCAAAGTGGGGGAATACCTGAAGCATCAATGAACTCTGTGATTTTCTTTTAGTCTCAGGGGAGAAGTGTGATTTGGTGCATGAACTGTAGAATGGTTGGGCACAAGCAAGAAAATTGACAACCAAACTATCCTGATCACAGTTTGTCACTGCGATGACACTAAACTGCTCTGGATACAGAATATTACATTGTCATAGAACTTTCTGAGAAACCACTTGACCAGATTTACTTACCTACATCAAAATGAAGTTGTGAAAACACCAGAGAAAACATGGCATTTGTAGGGAATCATTTTAATAGTTCATTATAAATAGGGGACAAATATTGGTTTAATGTCTTCTATAAAACTGCTTTAGGACCCACTACATTTTTTTTGCACAGAGAAGATACCTTCAGACTATTTGGGCTTAGAGAATGAAAAGTTTCCACATTCAACATAATAAACAAACAAAAATGGCATAAATATATTAATGGATTTGGATCTCTCAAATTTACAGGGCAATGTACACTGTGATCTAAATCTTATTTAATGAGATCATTAAGAAACATAATAAACAAACATGACAAACAAAGGCTTAATCCCCTTTTCACCAGATGAGCCTGTCACACTAATTTACTCATTATCCATTTAAGTCATAAGATTTCATTATTTATACCTGTAACTTAATATCATGCACCTATGAACAAAAGAAGAGTTTTTTTTTTTGTTGCCTGACATTGAGGGTGCTCCTTCTTCCTCCATCTCATTGTGGGTGTCCCCTGTATCTCATTTGGAAGCAGGAAAGACTCAGTGGTCCCAGCTGCCATTAGATCCCCTTCAAAAGGTTTTTTTTTGGGTACCAGTTTTACACCCTGCAGCTTGAAGATTTGATCTAGACCATTTCCATACCTTAGTGAATTCTGAATAAACAGGAAGAAAAAAAAGATAATGGCTGCAGGAGACATCAATTTCATGTGACCATGGATGTATAATGGCCCTTCAGTTCTTCCTGGCAACATTTCCTGCCTACCTGGTACCCTTGATTTGAACTAGTGGTGCAGCTTCCATCATCCCTCAGGCCTTAGCAAGAGCTGGGTTACCCAAAACCTAACCAGGAGTTGAGTGAACAGTCACATTGGTGCAATAAAATACTTGAAAAAATACTTTAATAGATGTAAAACTATTCTTTTAACCTTTTAACTATACATGAAATGCAGTTCAAGGTGAAAAGGATATAAGATATTAAGCTGCACAGATATCCATTCTCCTTATAGCTATCAGTAAGATATATAAATTTCCTTTTGCAGTACTCTAGTAGCAGTTAAGAAGACCAAGTAATTTTATGCCTATGGTTCTGCACAATTCTCTGTCCATTTTGTAGCAGTATTGAACTCATGACACTTCTATTAGAAATCAAAGATCACAGTAAACAACTATGATACTGCCTTGCTGCATAATACAGCAGACATCTGTGATTTGAAAAACTAGTCTGACATTTACCACATAGATTCTCTAAAATAGACCTTCCTATAGTTTTCCAATTTAAATAAATATGTCAGCCTTCAGGTGCCTTGATATCAGAAGAAATTATATTAGCTGGAGGCAATCTGAAGGAGAGCAAGGGAAAAAGATTATTGGAAGGAAAAGTTGCTTTATGAAAAAAGATTTACATTTTTGTATACAATTCCTTTGCTTGACTCTTTCTTTCCTCTAGATGATTTCACTAATCTAACTTGTAACATGTCATCTCAAACACCAGTATCAACACAACTGACAGGACAGTCAATCGCTTTGGGAGAGACAAGGGAAACAGATAGGAAACGGAGAGACTGTAAGACTCTTAAACTAGCTTTACAACATAAAATTGTACCCACGGCATAAATCAATCACATTTATCTCATGAATCACAGAATTGCTAAGGATGGAGGGCACCTCTGGAGATCATGTCGTCCAACCCTGCTACCAAGGCAGGTCCACCTAGAGCCAGGTTACACAGGAACTTGTCCAGGTGAGTTTTGAATGTCTGGCAGCATATACTTTAGCAAAAAAAATAATTGTGAAGGTCCCAATTGAATGATTCTAAAACAATCTACAGAAAGTCTGAGTCCTACCAAGGCTCCACATAGCCCTGAAGCAAAATATGAAAGATAAGCTTATTGAGAACACTTATCTGCAAATGAGTGGAACGTAGTTGGATTCTGGTATAAGGGAACTGAAGTTGCGGTAGGAGAGAACACATAGCTGAAGTGTTAGAGACAAGGCTGTAGCTTGAGAAGACAGGTGAATGCAAAAGGTGGGGAAAAACCATGGTCACAGACCCTTAGTTCAGGTGATAAAAACACTTTGCAAGAAGATGTGGAGGAGTTTCAGCGGAGAGCAATGTTTTCAGTAGTGTTGTGTCTAAGCTAGGGTTATGGGTTTGATGTCACAGTAGGTGGGAAAATGACAGAGGTTGTAAAGTAAGAGAGCCATCAACATGTTTATGTGCACATCATTATAGGTGGAGGAAACATTTCTGCCTCGATTATTGCTAGTGTCATCAATGGTGCTCAAATGAATTCAACTGATGCTCACATGTTGTTCCTAGGGAGTAAGTTTGCTTTAAGGAGGATAAAGTTACTCCCAGCACCTGTCTTTTGTTTACAACAGACATGCTTCTTAGAAATTTAGTATCTTTCTATATATATACATTTATTTTGAAAACCTTAAGAAGTTTTATAGTTTAGAAACTAACCCTCTACTTAAAATGCATAATTCAATTTTCTGTTATGAATTGAGGCTGTTCTTTACTTTTATTTTATGATTACTGCCTTAATTTTTCTCTTCCCTTTCTGCAACACATATCTGTATTTTCAGTGCTTTAGCAGTGGAAATGAAATTTCCAAAAGAAAGTTATATTCTCCCCATTCTGAGGCCCGTTTTCAGAAGGATATTAAGAATGTTGTTCTCATGGGAAAATACACTTTCATCATTGTGTAAGTGATCCCTTTGAAAATCCAGAGATTATTCTACGAGCTTTAACATATGCAGAAGTTACAGATCATACTGCTTCAGACAGGAAAAAAAAAAGTTGATGGTAGATTTTTTTTTAACTCTCAGTTCCCAAGGGTCTTTTTAAAATGTATCTGCCAAATCTTAAAAGATTTTGCTTTAGGAAATTAGAACAGCCCTGCATTTGATTTTAAACACCATTATTTCAAATAAGTCCCAAGAAAGGTAGGGCTGCAAAGAATGAATAGAACAAAATCTTCTTTTCCTTTTTCTTAGGAAAATATTACATTTGCAGTAAAATAATAAAAGCTGAAAATAAATGCAAACCATATAAAATCCATTTTATACTATGCCCCTGGGCTGACACTCTCTTCCAGATTGCAGAGGACCAGACCAACAGAAAATCAAGGTTACTGAACTGGAATATATATTCTGTCAAACATCTTTAGTTGAATTTGTGAAGAAGAACTTTGTTATAAGGGGAATAGAATTAAACTTGTATTATTTACAATTATTTGCTCCTTGAAATACAATATAATTTTTAAACATATCTCAAACATCGAATAAGAACTGAGAATGAAATTAATAGCAAATTTGTGAGCGTGTTTTCTACTTTTTTTAAATGCGAACATTGTGCTAATCCAAAGGCTATACAATACAATTGTTGCAACTCATGAAAAATAAATTTATAATATTTTTCATTACAGAACATTTCCAAATAACTGCCAGAAAAGTTCTTTTCTGACCATATGTACTCACCTCCACGGTCATATATCACGGTGTATTTTGTCTGTTTCCAGTTGATGAAAAATTAAATAATTGATTAATGGCATAAGTTAAATATAATTTAAAAATATATTTTTTAATTCTGAATTTTAAAATTGTGGTTTGGTGAGTTTTGTTCATTGTGTAGAGAGTTGTAATTAATTAGTTTTGCTAAGATTGTTCCAGAAGTGAATGAAGTTGGGAAATATCAGGTTCTTCATGTGATGTCACACGTCGGGGTTTTCAGAGGTTTTTTCTGCAGGTTTGTTCCTCCAAACTACAAAACAACATTTACTTTCACTTTCCATACATGCCTTTTAAAACTCGCACTCTGCAAAAGCCTTAGCTATGCATCCAAACCTAGTTATTTTAAGTCAGGCAGCATTATGCTCCATTCCACCTGATGTAACAGAACTGAGAACACCAAAATGTTAACACTAGGGCATGCTCAGTAGAAATTAAGTCTTAGGTGAATTTACCTGCTACAATCTACTAGGTTTCTACCAGCTGTATGTAAAGGGGGGGATCTTTAAAGATTTCCATCTTAGTGTTGTGTCTCCAGCTGTTAGAAAAAGTATAGGTTGTAATCCTGACACTGAGGGTATGTGTTTTGACAAATTTCAAATTCCAATTTTAACTTATGGGGCTGCTACAATGCCTTGTTTAAACATTTCTAGCAATCACTTTTAATTTGAGATTGAAAAGAAAGAAAGGTTTTCTTTAATTTATTTTCAGAAATGGTTGGAGTAGTCCTTTATGAAATTTTAGGAAAACCCCACTTAATATTCAAGCAGCTTTCTGAGAAAAAGTCTTGTAATGGAAACTGTGAGATGGCTGAACTCTTATTACCTAGCTCTGCTACTGATTTCACGTTAAATTTCTTATATTTACATGGAGACAAACATCAATCTCACAGGGATTTATAGAAAATTATTCCATCAGTGTGAGAAAGTGGCAGGGCTACTGGTTTGGCGGAGGTAGAACGGCACGTACAACAGAATGGGTTCAGAGGGCCTTGAAGACTGTACAAAAAACCCTAAACCTTAAAAAATCAGTTTTCTAAGACAAATGCTGTTCCACATTGTTATTCCACATACTTTTCTAGATGAAAACCTTCACAGATTTTCAAAGAGAATTTTTGCTAATGATTGTTCTAATCCAGTCCCAGTACACTTACAGAGTGGGAACAAAAAGTTAGAAAGCTATCCTCTATCCCCTGTGTAGTCCATGACTTCAGGAATCAGAATCTGCCAGACAGGCACTTAACCAATTACTGTTCCAGAAAGCCACGTTTACCTAATTCCTTTAATAAGCTAAGATTATTTAACTAGGCAATAATCCAACTTTCATGGCAGCATGAGATGAATCGAAGAACACAATGTCATTATATCAATTAAGGATGTGTGATATTATTCTTCTGAGAGCAAAATGTGCAGAGCCATTGGGTTCTAGCAGTAACCACGCACCTTGGAGCAATTGGTCCTTATGAATATGGATGATGGTTGTTAGAGAAAAAGAATCTACATATGACTCTAGTGGAGGCTGGATTTTTTAAAGACACTAAGGTTGAGTGAGCAGAAAAATCAAAGGATTAAGAGGATGCAGTGTGTCACCTGTTGCAGTTCCTCATCCCCAGAATCCTTTATTTATGTTTGCAAAGCTGTTACATATGCATCTTTAGAAGTATTTTTAATTATGCAGGGTCTAAACTTTCTTCAAACCAGTTTTCTTAGGATCAGCTCCTAGACCATGACCCCTGCAAATGTCAGAATTTTACAAAGAATACCTAGGTTTACTTAATGATTTTAACAAAACTGGTTGAAAATAACATAATTATGCAAGTTCTAGGCATCACAGTTTGTACAATGATTTTTTTATCTCCCTATTCCTTCCTGTTTTATCCTATCTATATCGCTCTGCTGTTGTAATTTATATAAGAGAAATCAGGTTCACACAGTGTTTATATAGTACCATTTACAATAAGTACTAAATTTGTGGTATGAATTTTCAACTGTAGTCCAATCTAATAATAATTATTCATATTCAGTGAATATTTTAAGGTATAAAATCTCCACAGTTCAAAAACCAAACCAAACCAAATCAACCCAACCCAACCCCATGCAGGATTCTGCTTATTTGTCACTGATACTTTTTGTACTGTGATACCTTAAGATGTGACTACGGCTGGAGGAGAGCCTCTTAGCTTTTTGGTATTTTCAGAAGGAGCACTGCTTCGGGACATCAGACACAGTTTCTTCTCGGAAGACTGTATCTTGTTAGGGAACATTCTGCAGTTTTGAGTCCAGTAAGCTTTTTTGAGAGGTCTTAGTTCTCACAGTATTTGGATTTGCAAACTCCAAGCATAATGAGCGCTGCGAATTTTCAACCTGATTCATATTCTACCTGAAAACTCTGTCAGATTTAATGATAAAAGGAGACAAAATTTTATTCAATTTGACTTCATGCTTCTAACTACATGAATGACAGCAATATCTATAAATGAAACCAATGTAATATTGCAGTCTGACTCCATGCTTAACAGCTGGAATTGTATTTACTTCTTAGCCTCTGTTATGTATGAGTGCCCAGTCTAGCTAGTCTTGCATTCAAATTTTGTGACAAAATATTCTCTTCTATACTCCAGTTACAATTCCATTCTTTCTATTTCTGTTACATAAAATTTTCAAGAATTAAGGCTCTTGTTTTTACAGCACAGCCCCTACGTTCTATATAGGTATATATGAGTATACTACATCTGTGAAGTTGCTAGCTTACCTGTTCTCTGAATTAGGGCTTGGAAAATCCCCTTGAGGACTTTACCTCAAGATAACTTCCTTTACACTTGAAAATAATTGCTTACTGCAGCTGTCAAATCACTCAGTAGTCAAGACATCTGTGATCTGTACAAATGTGCATGAGGGATTTTTGGGTCCTTAACAACTCTTACCAACTTTTTTTTAGTTCATTTCCTTCACTCTTTTTCTGTTTGATCTGTGTTCAAGCCTCGACTGAACCTTCCCATATGTTCATGAGGGTTGGTCAGGTTTTAGGTTTCTATTAAAAAAAGATACTCCTTACAACTAGATGAATGACTCAGTGTCTAAACATACTTTTGAGACCAAGATCTCTTTCCTACCTTCAAGAATTTCAAGTCTCTGATTATCTGTAGTTCATAATTCTCCAGCTGGTTGCCTGAATTGACACTTGTTTCTCCTGAAAAAGGATTACTTCAAAAATCAGTGGTCAGCTAGGAGAAATGTGGTGAATCTTGAAGTTTCTGGACTAACTCACAAACCTCCACATAAAATTTGTCATGAATACGGCCAAATGGTTTATTATTGCTAAAAGGGAGAGAAAAAAAAAAGGTTGGTATATTTATTTATCAGAATCATTAAAGGCAAATCCTCCAAAATCAAGAACCTCTACCAGATTCCATTCCAGGAAAGACATTTTGAGAAAGAGGACAAAAATATTAATTTAAGCAAGTGACATTCCCTGCGTGACTCTTCCCTCAAGATTGTGCTTAGAGTTAAAGGCAGGGAGAGTTCCTGAAGGAAATTATGCCCAAAACGTTTTACATGGAAAAAAGCATGGCAATTGCTCAGAATTACTTTATTATCACATATCAGCCAAGTGAATCATTTTCTTAACAACAGAATACTCCAGTATCATAATCAGCTCATGGTTTGATGCCGACCACACTGCGTTGCTTTCAAAAAAACCTAAATGATTTATTCAGTTTTGGGGGAAGGCAGGAAGAGGTGAAGAAATCTTCCGTGTTCTGTGAATGTAGAACAAAAAACCAAACCAAAACGAAACAACAACAACAACAACAAACAAATGAACAAAAAAAACCCCAAAAAACCAAAAAAACCCACCCACAAACAAAAAGAAACCCAACCCAACCCAAACCAAACCAAACCAAATCAAACCAAACAAAAAAAAATTAAAAAAAGCTTAGATATTTACATTGAATATCTATGATCAATGTAAGCAATTTAGATAGGCACCTTCTCTGACTAACTGCATCCACCAAGGGCTTGGGACCATAGACCTATTGTGAAGTGGTGGGATGGGAATTCAACTAATTTTAGTTGTTCTGACTAATGAAAACCTGCTCCTTTTGAACTTGCTGGAAACACATATTGATCCAAGAGGGTAAGTCTTTAATGTACCACTTTGTCATACATTTGAACTTATAATTTACGTATTGAAGTCATATCCTGATAGTGTTAAAACTATCATGCTAGGCGTGGTAGCTAGCATCCAGTATTCAAATGATCTGTGAATTTTCACTAAGCAAAGTTCATGCTCAGTCACTTTGTGGTTTATGTCACGTTTCGTGGTGTTACTTGACACTGAAGTTCGGCCTCTAGTGTCTGCCTACTGAGTTCTTCTTATTTGAAAAAAAAAAAAAAAAAAAAAAAGGGGGGGGGTTTTTTTAAAAATANAAGGTCTTTATAATAATAGAGGGGAGAATTAAATCTTTCATTTTCACTGAGCACAAAACTGAAGTTGATAATCACTGGTAACAGTCCAGTCCGTTATCTGACCCAGTGCAGAGAAAGGATGTCAGAGTGCATCTGGATGGGATCTGCTTCACATGCTGTGTCTTTTCTCTTTATTGCCAGTTGTTCAGGCATGAATAAAAAACACTTCCAAAGAGCACATTCACACACTGATGGAACATAAACTTTATCACACTGTTTAGCAGTATGAACACTCAGGATGCAAGTCAACCTGAGGGCACCTAGTCTGTAATGCTTCTTTTTTTCACTTTTTGCAAGAACATGTCCTGCTGCTGAACTCCATATTATATTAAAGGACAAGCCAGCAGCTATTCCTGATATATTTTTTCATTCACATAAAATGAAAATTCCACACAGTTTATTTTGTTTTACTCATAGTCAGAAAATACAGTCTAGAATTTAAGGAAATGAATTAACAATTTATTTCCTGTTGATTAAGAATGCCTACCTTCCAGGAGTCAAGAACTCAAGTTCATTTTCCATCCTATTTGCCAAAAATCTTAAATGACCAAACATAATGCAGTCAGTGGGAATGTAAGTTTGTCCAAACTGTCTCCATTCTCTTAATGTGCAAGGTGGTTGACACCAGGATTACATCACTTTTTACACAGCTGTTTCTGGATTTTTTCTTTGAGTCTGGGGAAAAAAAAGACAAAAAAGACAAGGCCAATACACCACCCATGCCTCACAGCTTAAAAGCCTTAACTCAAAAGCCAAGGGTACTTTGTAGTATTGGAACTGCATGAGCATCCAAGGGTCTTTGAACACAGGGTCCCAAGTCCTTGTTGTAAAATACATTTCAATTATTGATCCTAGAGAATATGAAACATTTGGCAAAGAGATTAAACTAGTTTTACAAACAAGGTAGCAGTCCATGAGAGCCCAGAATTATTTTAAAATAAATTTATTAAGTATTTAACTAGGTACTGTTTCATTTAGCTTAGCATTATAATTAAAAGCGAATGCATAAATGACTTCACATAGGCTGTTGCCAGCTGAACAAATAGTAAAATATATGTGTTCCTCATAGTTTTGGGACATACTCCAAGCCTCATCACTGCTTCCCTTGGAGTTAAATTCTAGCACACAAAATATCTGATGAGAGTTGTCACTCTAATAAAGATACATTAGTTATAATGCAGATTACATCCAACAGAGAGAATTGCAAGTGGTATCTCACTGTCATTTTTCAGAGGAAAGCTGGAACAGATATGGGCAATATTTGAAAAACAGAGCTCTTTAGATCCCCACTGGTAACATCAAAACATTCGTACAAATATAATCCCATAACCTTTTGAGCAGCTGCCAGAGGTTAGATGACTGGAAACTGTCCAGCAATAACTGGGTATTTTTAAGAACTACTGTTAGATCTCATCAAAATTGGGTGTAGGAAGGTGAAGAAAGAAAGAGAAGTGGAGCAATAGTAGCAAAAAAATATTTTTGTCTGAACTAGAAGAGTGTATATGGAACTAACATCTCTGTGACAGAGACCAGTTTTTGTAAAAGATTTATTTGACTGTTATCATAGACATTTTGATATGCACTTAAATATCATTTACATGTACGTCAAGATCTTTTCACATTAAGAGCTGAGAAGAAAACAGGAATATAAATAAGTTAGATCTCTGAGTTATAAATTGGAAGCATGATGGTAGGAAAGCTAATAGAAATCTAAGCAATTTTAAAGAGTGCAAGCAGAATAAAGCACTTATCTCAAAGGAAATGTTCATGATCACAGTGCAAAAACCAAGAAAAATATACATAAGGTTGTTCTCAAAGACAGTGCTAGTAAAAAAATATAAATTAACTGCAGGAGAAAAATTTAATCCCTTCCAATACTTTAGTCCTAGCATATCAAAGGTCACTGCCAGATAAAGCTGTACCATACTCTGAATCACTGCCTAAGTAGAGAAAAATAGCATAAGAGCCTTGATTTCCATTTTTCCTTTACCCTATTCACTGAAATATTACATTGCATTATGTGATCCTTCAAGAGCCTGATTTGTCTTGTTCTCAGAAATTAAAATCTCAGGATGAAGCAGAAATTAGTATTTTATTGACTAATTAATTAAAGTAAAGATGAACTTCAACAATGTCTTCTCGATTGAAGAAGATCCTCAATTTCCTTACTTCTTTGGAAACTGGTTATATTGGGGTTATGCTACAAGGTTTTGATAGCAGGGAGGGCTGCAGGAGTGACCTCTGTGAGCAGACAGCCTGTCTTGGACAAAGTGAATTTTGCAGCTTTCCAGCCACTCTGCCCCCAGCCTGTAGCGCTGCCTGGGCTTGTTGTGACCCAAGGATAGGACCTGGCACTGGGCCTTGTTGAACCTCACACCATTTACCTTGGCCCACCAATCCAGCCTGTCCAGACCCCTCTGAGAGCCTTCCTGCCCTCCAGCAGATCAGCACTCCCACCCAGCTTGGTGTCATCTGCAAACGGACTGAGGGTGCGCTGGATCCCCTCATCCAGATGACTGATAAAAATATTAAGCAGATCTGGCCCCAGTACTGAGCCCTGGGGAACTGCACTTGTGACCAGCTGCCCACCGGATGTAACTCGATTCACCAACACTCTCTGGGCCTTGCTATCCAGGCTATTTTTGCCTGCTGAGTACACCTACTCACACTATAAGAAAACGGTTTCTCCAGGAGTTAGTAGCCTGATATACTGTAATAATGACATGAAAGGCCATGTCCCTAAATTATATTGTTTTCTACCATATAGCATGAATTTTACTCAAACTAACTCATAAAGGGTTGTAACACAAATGTATTTTTAATGTAAGGATCTGCTCAGTCTGACAAAGCACTGAACAAAGACAACTTGACACAAGAAAACAATCTGATTCAGATTCTGGAGTTAATCTCAAGTAAAAGAGACATACTAAGTGATATTATAGGTATATAGCTATTTATAGCTCTTGAGGGATGATTTATAAGCCAGATTTCAGCGACAGGACAACAGCCTGGTTTTGCTAAATAAAAGATAGATACTTTTCATACTGAAAGATAGAACTGTATCTGAAATGCACTAAAAGAAATGCCTTTTGTCAATGCTCAGTAAAAAAAAAATCTTCACAGCAGAATATAAGCCAGAAATGCACAAATGCACAATTATCAACAGCAAGGGATTTCATGGACACAAGGAATTGCAACCAGAACATATTGCAAACAAAATGCCCCTTGTTAATGATTTCTTGAAGTTCAAAATTCTGGATGACCTTAAGGCAAGTATTTTATAGGCTAAAGCAATTTTAAAATTATGTCATAGACAACATGCTCTTAAACAATGAACATTTTTTCAACTTTATTCTGCATACTGTTGAGCAATTTAAGAAGTCAAAGACATGACTGAACTCTGAATCTGAATATTAGGACTTCCCCTGCCTACTCACAGAGACATCAAAATAGTATTTGATAGCATTAAGTGTTGAAGCAGAGATAACAATGGCAAAATAGACAAGAGCATTTCTCTGTGAATGTTTCACCATAGCTAATGGGATAAAACAGAAGAAGGTGAAACACTTATGACAGCACAGGCAGAAGAGAGGGAAGCCTGTCCTCATAACATCTTGCTACGTGTTGGGAAGAGGGTTATCAGTGTGATAACTCACATACCTTCATTTCAGGAGTAGGGATAAGGAAAACCAAATTTTCCTTGATGTCCCTGTACTTGACATCTAAACATTCTGCTGTTAATATGCAAGTTGACTTTAAATTTCAAAGAAGTTAGATTTAAGTGCAAATGAATCTTTCTCGTTCTGCTCAGTAAGTCTGTATCTGCTGATACTCGAGTTCCTCATGAGATATTAACTTCTGCTGCCTGGAAAAGGAGAAAGAGTATGGAAATACTTAAGCAGGAGAGTGGAACAGAAGAGAGGATTGCAGCTCACTAGGAATAGGTGAGCAGGCCTAAGTTCAATGTCAAATTGGCACAAAAAGCAATGAAAAAAGGTGACAAACAAAGGTGCGTTGAAACACAAGTCAGATGAGAACAGACATAGATAGGTGAAACTAAAAACCAGCTATCAAATAGTAACCTTACATTGGCACACTAAAACATACTGAGCATAGACCGGAATAAGGATGCCATTAAACCCTCAATTATTAATAGTTTTATTGAAGAAAGATCCAAAGAAACAATGAGGATAATTTAGGAGTAATACTGAAGTTATAACATTAGAATACTTGAAAAGCCTTGGGGCTCAATAAGACACATTTACTTGTTACATAGCCATAGCAGGAGCCAAAGATAACCTTTGTCTGTAGCAACTCAGAAATGTTGCACAAAATGTACGGTCCTAGATATTGTTGGAGTACATTTAGCAAGCACACAACCTGAAAAACAAAGAACACCATAGAAAAGAAGAATTTACAGAAGTTTCCAGGAAATTAATCTCTCTTCACTTTTCTGGAAGATTAAGTTTTGTTTTAGAAATTTATGTTTATCTTGCATTGGTTGTCCCCACACAGCACACAAAACACTCTAGGAGGTAAAATATTAAACATACTGTTCAAAAGAGATGATGAAAAAACACGGATTAATGGAAAAGTGAATTATTTCATCTGAACTGTAAGAAACACTGCTGTGTACTTCCGAAGCGTCCTAGATATTTAGTATTTAATTAGTTGTCATATTGTAAGAGTTCTGATGGCATAAGAACTTTGGTAATAATTTTTTTTTATTAGTACCTTCAGTCTTTTTTGGTGGTGGAAGAATATTTAAACACAGTTTAGAGGCAATTATTAAGATAGCTATAAATTAGACTTCGTTATTGATTGTATCTATGGATATTTAGGCAGATATAATGTACTTATTGTTTGTCTATCTACCCAACATATATTTAAAGAAGAGATCTGCATGATTTAGTTCATCTCAGGAAGGTAACTGATGCACACAGAGCAAAAGGGAGCTTAAATAAAGGAGTGGAAGAAAACAGTGGCTATTGCAGAAAGAACACAGGAAGGTAATGTATGTTCGTATAGGTTGTTACTTTGCCTAAATATTAGGGTACCCTGTAACTGTTTACAAACAGCAACAGAAGCAACTGAGGTTATATGGCAATCACCATTTCACGGGCTGAGAAAAGGAAGGTGATGCTAATATGTTAAATTTCAAGACTTTTCCTTTCTTGGAGAATTGAGATTTGGTCTAACTGTCCTGTCTCTCCATTGTAGATGAGATGACATAGCCATCACTTAGAGTCAAAATCACAAGGTTTTTAAATGGTCAGTTTCCTCAGTACAGAATAAAAATTCTTAGCTTCTATTTTGCACAATCCTTGTTTTCTGTCCTTAATTAGAGTATATACAAACCACTGTGGATATGATTACATATGAATGACTGATACATATGAATGACTGATTACATTATCTCAGTATCAGACATTAACACAGCATACATGAACATTTAATTTGGATGACTGAGGCTGTAACAAGCATATGCTTAGATGGGATAATAGCGCTTCCTGAAATGCTTATTCTTGTCTTCCAAGGCATGTCAGTCAGTCTTTGATCAGCTCTATAAGAAATACATTGGCCTAGAAAGCACACAACCATAGAGCATGCAGCAATTTTTCTGGTAAAACAAGACATGCTGTGATCTCATAAAAACATGCCAGAACCATTTAATTCATGTGACAAATCCAACTACTTATTTATGGCAGATGTGCCAGTGCCTGATACATAGCAAGAATTCATACAAGTTCAAAAGGTGAAAAAAGTTGAAAAGACCTCACAAGTAAGAAACAGTTTGTCATATTTTTTCTTTTCCTTTTTCTTTTAATATTAAAAAAAAAAAATACAAAACATTGTACCAAGGCTGTCTTGATTTACAGAAGATCCCTTACTAGTATGGTTTTATCTGACTTATTATTTTGTCAACCTGTCAATTCATGCTGATACTGTCATTTGGTCCGTTCTATTCAATATGCAATACTTCCTTGACACTGCAGGAAATCCCAAGAACAACCTTCTATCATGCATATTGGTAGAATATGTTTATTGTTCCATGTTATTCAAATATCTTTGTTTCTATCAGCTTATATATATTTTTTTTCTTAAAAAGGTATCAAATTTAAAAAAAAAAAAGCTAATTTCACATATCTGAGATATGCAACTATTTCAAGGATGGAATGCAATTACTGAATAAGACCAAACGACAGTTACATTATGGGTAATTGGGAGTTAGGAGTATACTTTACCTGAGAATATTAATACCCGACTACCTATATGCAGCCTAGCATAAAAAACTAGGAAATTATTTGTTCAGTCTTACTATAACATATCTTTATTGTGTATGTGATGGAAATTTTTAGCAATTTTTCACGAGTTCATAACAGTGATCACAATTTCTCATTAAATGAAATTGAACTGCAGCTGATAGATCTGCTACATTCCTTGAATATGGTGACAACATATGAGCCCAAAATCCTAGAAAAGACAATTAGCTCTCCATGTAAGTTGCCACCTACCATTTATGATTTTCAGCTACATTGCAAACAGAAGACATTTTGTGGATTTGCTTTATAAAAATTATTTACTATGCTCTACAGAAATACTGCTGTGCCTTTCTATTCCAAGTTCTTGGATCAAGAACACATACTATCTGTTTTAAATATTTTATATACTGTGGTATTTTTTAGCAATGGAAGCAAACAGGCCTTCAGGTCTCAATTTTTACCACTACGTGACAAAAAAGAACAAGAGCAAGAACAAGAGCAAGAACAAGAAAAAGAAAAAAAGAAAAAGAAAAAGAAAAAGAAAAAGAAAAAGAAAAAGAAAAAGAAAAAGAAAAAGAAAAAGAAAAAGAAAAAGAAAAAGAAAAAGAAAAAGAAAAAGAAAAAGAAAAAAAGAAAAAAAGGAAAAAGAAAAAGCAGTATCTCATCTGAAGTATACTGACATTTGCTTCATAGTTTTTGAGATAACGGCAAAAATGGAAGAGTATTACCTTTCTTAGTCTAGCTCATCCTTGCAAAATTTCCTCCATCATTACTATCCAGACTCAACCTTGATTAGTTTGTCAGGTCTAATAGAATCAGAGCACAAATGGCTGTTACTGCCTTTCAAGGCACTCTGCACCACATTTCTGTACTACTTAACCAGTTTGGTTTTAAACTCCTGGCAGGCTAGACATCGTTAAAATGAGGTAAGTGGTCAAAGATCAAGGGTAGATAAACCTCAACACAGACTAGATCTGATGCTTGGTACTTAAGATCAACACAGTGAAATCCAGCTGTGAGAGTAAAAGAGAAAGGAAACTGAAGCATTAATTTAAACTGCAACTTGAGAACAAATGCAATCCACACAGTCTTAATACCTGCATAGAATGTGCTATCAAAAAATAAAACAGATTTGTATTATTTTTTTGAGCCAGAACAAATGGGGGTTTTATTGTTGTGGTTTTCTGGCAATAACAAAAGAAGTCCTTTTTGCTAAGGTGACATTTGATGATGTCTTTCCAACAGACACACAGAACATGCGGAGAGAGAATGTAGTGACTGAAATATTTCTAAAATTTTGGGAGAACTTTCTGATTGAAATTTGAACAATTTGATATGATTGCTGCTCCTATCAAACCAGCATACAACCACATTAAAAAAAATGAGGCATTAATTGTAAAATTTCTATCATTATAAGTTGATTAGCTTTAGTATCTCCAGTGTATTTAAATGAATAGCTCAGAAGCAGTATTGCTGTACCTAAATTGATTTCCCTCAGAGCAGTACATGATGTGGTATTTGATGCCCTTCAAAGGACACTATTAGCCAAGCTATAAAGTGTCTGATTTTATTAGCTTTGCTGGATTTTATCAGTTTGTAAATGTGTTATTTTCTCCATTTATTGTGCCTATGGGATCTAGAGATAGAGCGAGCTTCAACTTAATATGTTGTTGGAAGGTAGCAGTGGTCTTACTTTAGCACTCTGCGCTGTGATGCGATGACATTGAAGGTAGAGTCATGAAAACGCTAATGTCAGGGCCATTTATCAAGGCAATTCCTCACTCCTATAAAACTCTGCCGTGACATTGAATTCAACAGTAGGTTTTTGTCTTAAATAGAGCATTCCTGTTCTGTATTACTACCAAACCTCAATAACAGAATAGGACGTAGCTAATAATAAGAAAGTAAGTGATGGATGTTTGACAAAGGAGGGAAGGTAAGTTGTTAGCATGGAATTCTGGGATGTAGGAGCTTTAGGAAAGGTTTAGTTGTCATCACCTTTAATTAAGATTTGGGTGGTAATATACTGCAGCAGAATCCAGTTTTCCTTGTAACTCTTATGATTAACCGAAGTATTTGCTGTGGTGATCAGCAGAAAACTTCTTTGCAATGTGCCAGAGTAAAGGGCCCACCTAGTACAATTTAATGTAATGCCTAGCGTTTTTCCAAAGCCCTCTTAAAGTAGTTGCCAAATGAAAATATAAGTATGTACCACATCTTTCATGCAGTCCTATTCTCACATAAGTCTGTCTTCACACTGTATTCTGTTTGCTAGATGAGTCATATTTACAGCAATATATATTTTAGAAGATTTTCCTGTCTATTCAAGATTTTATCTGAAAACCAAGGCGGATATCACTTGAACAACATCACAAAAATGGAAAGGCCAGAACTCTGAAGTATATTCACAAGTTTTGATTAGAAATTTTCTTCATAACAATAAAAAAAAAGGGAATACAAAGCAAATTAGAACAAATATATGAGTAAGAAGATGCCTTTAAGTTATTTCATTGCTGTAGACTTTCAAAGGGTCTTTTAATGTACTTGCATATATAAAACACATTATATACTTTAATACTCTGTTTAGCTCAGTAATTGTAGCTCTTAATGGCAGTAATTTCTTTCATTTAAATAAATATTTCCCACCATTTTAGATACTTGCATTTGCTCCTGTGTTTAAGTACAGGAATTGAATTCAGAAATAGAGTATTGATGAAATAATAAGACGTATTCAAAAGATGAATTATGAGAGTGAATAATTTAATGTTTTGAAGTTAAGAGACTTAGAATGGACATTTTAAATGGTAACATCTCCAAGAAAAAAGGTTGCATAACACATTAATGGATTTAGAAAAATGATTAATGCTGCTGGTTTCTCATCCTAAAACCAGCTTTTTTTTTAAAGTAATATCAAATTTGTATAAACAAGAGAATATCTATTTACTATCCCTAAAAAAAAGTGCTTCAAGCTTATTGCTATACTAGAATAATCTTGGCATTCACAATGCTCCTTCCCAACCCAAAGGAGATAGATAGTATTAAGTGACAAAACCACTCACTGTCAGAAATAAAGGAATGAGGTATAGACTTAGATTTTCTAATCATTCTCAGGTCTTATGGTTCAGGGGTGAATACATTTAGTAGCTCTCTCAGTCTTTACTGGATCATTTTATAAATGATAGGTATAACTGGGAGGCATTCTCTGTTTTACCTGTTTTTACACAAAAATGCCCCAGAGTAGCCTAAAATTTTTAAGGTTTGATATACTCTTCTAGTCTCGCAGATTTGGCATCTACTCAGTAATCTGTTTCGGCTCTATGAGCAAGCCAAAAAAAGAAAAGGGCAAAAAATATTCTTGAAAATACGTTTTCATTTAATTAGCCGTAGCGTTATTATAAGCTGACTCTATTAGGTTAAAGATGACAAGGATGTGTCTTATAATGTCTTATGCAGGCAGCCCTGAAATACAAGGGGCCAAACAATACAGGCTATATCTTGTATGTGTAATAGTCAGGTATCTAACCTTTCCAGTGAGGCTGTTCAGCTCAGGTCACAAAATGATGGTTACTCATTACTAAATTCCTTTGCTTAGAAGATTCAGCTTGGTCTTTCGCCCTCTGTTTTTTGTGTAGCTTGCAAAGGAGTAGCATGTGTAGTGTATGAGAAAATGAGGTTAAATTTTAATTGCTTTTCAATTTTCTAATGGAATATCGCAGGAACTTAGCAAGGAGGGAAAAAAATATCGAGTGAAAAAAAAGTCTCAGAGGCCACTGAATTACTAGAAATTGTGAAAGGCAAACTTTGTGGTAGAATTTTGGAAAGACAGACCGGTTGCTAAGAGTGGAAGAGGATATTTTTCTGAGACAGACTTTTTCAGCAGCAGCACTTATCATCTTCAAGACTTCCCTTGTTTCTCTCCTCTTTTACTCCACCCAGCGGAAATAGGACTAGTGCTCCAGATGCAGCCTCACCAATGCAGGAGATGAGAAATCATCTCCTTTGACCTGCTGGGAACACAGGTCAACACATACATGTTTTATTTATGTATAGCACTGAAAGATGACAGAAGAGATTGCAGTGCAATTCCTTGTTCCGCACACAGCAGCCTGTAACAATGTCTCTTTTCTAGGAGTAACTCCCAAGATATTCCACTTTAAGAAAGGAGAGTAAACATTTCATTTGTTAACAGTTTCTCTTCAATTGACCTACATAGGAGAAATTTAGTATTCTGAATAAGCTGGTATTCCTCTCAAGAAAAATAACTTCATACTTCAAACATACTTCAAATCTGATTGGTTTTCGTTTTTGTTTTTTTCCCAAATAAGAACTATTGACTAGAATTTTTTTTTCATAAATAGATTTTTTGAATGTTTGGGGGAAACAATGATCAGCCAGCCAAATCAGTCAGCAGAATGTATTCTGGAATTATAAAAACATAACAAAATTTAGAATTCATAACTGCACATGATACTGTGTTAGACAATAACCTAAATTTATCCATATATTATGAAAATAACTTGTAGCTAGGTGTATCAGAAATCAGTAATTTTATGTATGTATAGGACTAATATTTTCTTGGTAGTTGAAGAAGGCTCTTTTTCTTGCAGCATTTTTTTAAACATATTACTACAATTGCTTCAGAGTACCCTAAGATTTGCAACCCTAAGCAAAACACAAGTGATCAAGTTAAACAATGACCTATGAGCTGTTACTCTGAAGAAATTACTGTCATTGGAAAATCCTGGTCCTAAAAGTTTCTAAATGTCATTAAATTTTGTATACATTTTTATAAAATTTATGACATCAAAATGTTCTATAGAAACATTTTTGCAATTCATTGGTATGCAATTTTTTCTCATATAAATTTATGATAATTTTAAAAAAATTACAAAAGCAGAATGCTTTATTTTTTAAAATAAAATTACATCTTTTTCCACCCACAAATGTTCTTCCATTTGAGAAGGAAAACAATATAATTTTGATAGAAAATCCAGTATGTATCTGATCTCGTTAACAAACCTAAATATAACATTTTATATTTTCGATTAAGTGTTCATGTCTTAAATCTACCTCCCACCTCTATTTTCACATTATTAAACATCAGAAGAATCAGTGCAACTGATGAATTGAAATACATTGCTAAAGAGGCAATGCAAAGTAATAGCAGAATGTATTAAGAAACGTACAAACTTTGAGTGAGAAATAAAATATGTCCACAAGATTTCCTTTGTAGAAACCTACTGCCTATTAACTCTTTTTTCCTATGGAATGTGTATCTTCTTGGATTTTAATGAAGAGGAGAGGAGAGGAGAGGAGAGGAGAGGAGAGGAGAGGAGAGAAGAGAAGAGAAGAGAAGAGAAGAGAAGAGAAGAGAAGAGAAGAGAAGAGAAGAGAAGAGAAGAGAAGAGAAGAGAAGAGAAGAGAAGAGAAGAGAAGAGACCTTACAGCAGCCTTCCAGTATGTAAAGAGGCATAAAGGAAGGCTGGAGAGGGACTTTTTGGCAAGGGTAAGCAGTGATAGGAAAAGGAGAAATTACTTTAAGCTGAAGGAGGGTAAATTCACATTAGATATTAGGAGGAAATTCTTTACTGTGACAGTGGGAAGATACTGGAACAGGTTGCCCAGAGAAGTGGGTGGCCTTTCTAACAACTCTGTGATTGTATGACTGTTACAAATAAAAATTATTCTTTGTAAAGAAGTAAACAATATATTTTATCACCTCAGCAGCTAAAACTTAAGATACACTGACAGAGTTATACTTTGATGATAGTATGATACCAACATTATTGGTATCTTCTGCTGGAGATTATTGTGAAATCTTATATCAATGTGTTAAATGGAATTAAAACCATGAAATATCAGGAGCTTTGGCTGTGTTTCTGTACAGGATTGGTCATCCACACTGTAAAGATTACTGTTTCCTCACCATTCCAACTCTGCAAGCTGCTTTTACAGAATCTACAAGTTATCAAGTGTTGATATTAGATGTTAATATTTACTGATAATTTGTTTTTGTCTCAGTCAGTAAATTATACAGCCGGATTGACAAGACTCACTCTTCTTTACCCTGAGACAAGATCCCTAAACAACCCAAGGATTATGGCACTTCCAGCTACACATTTGTCTGTTGTAATTTGCAATTGTAATTTGGCATTGTACTTAGTTAATATGTGATTGTAGATTTGTATACCTAATTGTGGGCAAAAAGTCAAAAAAATAGTTGGGAAATTTAATTTAATTTCACCTAAGTGTCCGGTTATTTTTTTTTTTGGATGACTGGGTCGAGGTACTGTGGTTGTATTTTATATGCTACGTTTTGCTCTTTGTTTCTTTTAACAAAAGAACAAAATTAAAGCAATGGCTTGTTGACATTTCTCTTACCATATTCTGTGGGGTTCTACTCTTCAGCATGTAAATGTGAATGTGTTTAAGGATACTGAAGAGTTAAGAAATACAAGGTACCTTACATAAAATAAAAATGTAATTTGTGGTGACTAAATTGTGGCTTAATTATGAAAATAATATTTGTTTACCAAACTATTAATTTTTTATAGCCCTTCTATTATTTGTGATTCTGAGGATAAAAGTTGCTTGCTGGTAGACGTGATAAACCTAAAGCAGAAGCATAATCTAATTTAATTTATTTTTATTAAGAAAAAGAAATTTTCTTATTAAGTTTTAATACTTTTCCTTTTGCTATGTCTGTAGTTAAATCTTTTTGCTTGAGGTTATATTAGAGAAGATAATCCAGCAGACACACTACCAACGTACATGATTAAAGTTCCATGAAACTGAAATTGCCTAACACTGTCCTTGACCAAAGAAAAAGATAGGAAAGTTACTTATTTTTATTACCATATTCTTTATACAGCCATATTTGTATTTTCTCAAGATCTGTCTGCCTTTATGTGGTGCTATCAAACACGGTTCTTCTGCATTACTTTCTAAAATCAGTGCAAGAAAATCCATTATAGAAGAGGAATAAAGGCTCAAGCTGTCAAATTTCAAAATAAATTTGGTTGGTGGTTCTCAGTAACCATTTGGAAGTTAATCATAAAAGCGGTCAGCTTGAAGTAGTTATTGCTTGAGATAAATAACACTTGGCAGGTTTATTTTAGTTTTCTGCCTACAGGCCTACCATTCTGCCACTGGCCGTTTGCCTTGATGTCTGTCATCTGGTTTTGATCTCTTCCCCATTAGTGTACAAAGTAGATCAAAACTAGGCAATAAGCCATTTGGACTCTGTAAGGTCAAACGTTTTCACTGCAAAGGATATGAAGGCAACTGCTTGCCAATAATTTTAACAAAATGTGAGAGAATTCAGAGCAAGTACATCTTCAACTGGATTTTAGCCATGAAAGCACATAACCTCCACTATAGTGTTGTAAAATTTGGAAACAGATACCTAACAGAAGGCTATCTTGAGATTATTAAGAGACAACTGTTTGGCTCATTATAAAGTCAGATGTATTCTATGGCATTTGAGTGGACAGCAGAGATCCTGACATCATGCATGGTCCATTAGAAGTGAATTTGAATTTGGCATTTTTATTTGCATAAACAAAATATCTAATATGTATATATGAATCATCCTGAAAATACCTTGCCACCTCTTTAATACATAAAGTCTTAATTAAAAATTGAAGGACTATCTATTTCACTTTGCCATTAAAAGAAATGATACTGGTTAAAAGACATAGGAATAGGAATGGTGTGACATGAAGGAAAATCAAATACCTGTTCAAGTCCATTGCCTCTGATGGTACATGAAGTGGTTAGCCCCTTCCTTGTCTTGCCATAGTTACAATGAGAAACAAATAGCACAGCAAAGTGCTATCATTGTAGTATCACGTTTAATGCATCATAGGAAGTTAAGAGTGTCTCATCTTTTACAAAATTTGGTATTTTAATTTTCCTATTCTAGTTTGCATTTTTCTGCAGCCTGCCATCCTGGACTATGGTGAAATATTAGCCACACTGAGATCAATGGCAAAACTCTCACTGATATCAGTTTCACTCAGGATCTTTGCAATAATGTAAGTCTCTTTCAGCTAGTCAAAAATTCCTGTCTTATGCTTGATGGAAGAACAAGGTAAAATGTTTATGTGATGCTTCAGTTGATTTGACTGATGGAGTGTTTGTTTTTAACAAGGAAGGGAAATTCAGCCACTGGACCTTATATACAGGCATAGATTAATTACTTTTGGTAGCAAGTATCCGTTGCCTATCAGATCATGTCACACATGATCAAAACTGAGTGACTTATATTTGCTTGTTGGTTAGACACATGGATAACTAAATCTCTAATGTACTAATATATTCAGATTAATTGTCAGCAGTACTTTTTCAGGCAACCTGATATAATATTACTTGTAGATTTGCAGGGTGGCATTGCCAAGGAGGAAATACTGTTGACAACCTAAATATTCCAGTGCATCCGTGTCAATGATTCATTCAAGAGAATTTCTCATACATCTATGCTAAGAATGCCAAGGGACTTCTACCTGTAGTGAAGTTTTATCAGCATTTTCATTCTCTTTTGTTCACTAGTCTTGCTCACCTTGGCATTAAATAGCTGTGAAACACTACGTCATTTTAGACTAGGGATTTTCTTGGATGGTAAAGATTAATCTCTTTTACTGAGCAATTCCTGATAAAGAGTACTGACAACTGCTAATGTATATGAAGAAAAAAAATTGCAAATACTACAGATTAAATTAGAAATTAGCTCTGCTACTAAACATAGCAATAATTTATTCTGGCCTTAGCATGACATGAGGCAGGGGAGGTATTACTGAGATTATTTATTCATTAATTGATGCAAAGTAGCTTGGACAAAGCAATTGATTGACCAAAATGGAAACATTATTCGTTAAAGATACCATCATGAAAAGATGTGATATTCCACAAAAGCAAAAGGCTAGCAAAGAAACCCTGATAGCAACTGAGTAGCTCATGCTAGAGCTTATTATTTATAGCCAGAAAATTACTTAATAGTTGCAAAGTTTTAATGAGCTCTTGCCTTAAAACTGTATGAAGTCATCTCTGTTTAGAAAGACTGAAGGTTTTTGCAAGTTTTGACCTGCCTCAGGAAGGTAAAAGTTTAATCCAAATTGCATAAAAAAGGGTACAATTTAAAATTTAAAATTTAGAATTTTCTTTCAAAAATATTTTACATCTTTCAGTACTGCATAGGAAAAATCAATGTGTTGAAATACTTAATCTGTTTCCCATTAAAGGATGGAATCAATGTAGATCAAATGAATATTATTCTTATTAGGAATTAAATTTACTAGGGAACAGTTAAGACTTTTAGTGGATAGTGAATGAAGAATTTCTTATCAAATAGGCATGAAAATTATATTTATCAAAATATATTTTAAGTGGTTTCATTCTTTGAAATGCAGTCTTACTTGCTCTAAAAAAAGAGAAAATGAATAAAATTATTTTTTATTTCCCTCTAAGTCTCTATCAATGAAGTTAAGTATTTTATCCCAGTAGTCCTTAGAATATTCTTGTCCACACAGTCTTTTAGTTCAGTAATTTTCCTTTTATGATAGTAGTACTGAAATATTTTTCAATAGTGTTGAAAAACAGTATTGATTTCTCAGCACTTTCAATATTGAAACCAATGTTATTACGCATTCCTTAAATATCACTTATGTGTCTTTTATATCTTTAGTCACGTTTTTACTAAGTGAATTTGACTGTCTTCTAATTTTGAAGGAGCAAAAATGATTAGAAATGCAATGTTTTCCTTAGTTTAATGTGGGAAGTGCAAAATGTCTGTTGGAAATCTTAAAATCCCTTTCTTCTTTAATGCCTGTATTCATTAAACTTTTGTAAGTAAAATCCATTAAAAGTAAGTTTAGGAACATTTTTTTCTTTAAATGGATGAAGTTTAGAAATGATTACATGGCTCCTAGACAATTAATTTGCCTACTATTTTATCTTTAATCAACATTTCCCATTTTTGAAACACTCATTTTTAATAGTGCCTTGCAGTTTTCCACTTTATTTAGTTTTAATTTTATTTTCAAGACACAAAGCCAAAGCAGGCACTCCCATGGCTGAGAAAAATTATGCAATAATTCAGTGTACCTAAGAAGAACCCAAACAAAATCTGAATTTATACTATGTTATGTAATGTAGATGTATGACATTACTGTACTTTGACCCAAGGCTGTTATATTCCTGCAAGTGCTACTGTTCAGGTATTTATATGCACAATCCGTTTTATGGCAAGCAGAAAAATAAATATTTTTCAGCAACTTAAATACAGTTTACAGAAAAAACATAATGACTGGCAAGAAATAAGTAAGCAATGATATTTATTAAAAGCACAGACAGTATGGTGAACTTGGCTGTCAAAGGAGGTGACCAGCATAGGGAACAGCATTTTTCACTAGCATGATTTCTTTCTCTACTTTCTATTCTCTCTCTTAAATATAAAAAAGGAGAAAAAGAAAGTAAGAATATAACTTTGAAATATATGTTTCCATTAGGCTTAAAAATCCCCCAGTAACCTGCAGATTTCAGTCATCTCTAAATTTATGGTTGTGGTTTATTAAATTTTAGAACATATTTAATAAATGCAAAAATGCTAATATGCACGGTTAAAATGTTATTAAGCTGACACAATCTATTACTTTGCTGGCAATGAGGCACGACAGGGAAGTAGTGCTGTTATAGCCATCAGCAAAATACGGGCGTAAAGTCAGACATACAGCAAAGTGCCTCCAGCATTTAAAAAGGGTGTACTTTTTAATGATAATAAGGGCCAATCTTGAGTTAACATACTCTGTTGGAGTTTAGGAGAAATTTCTGGAACTACAGCACTCCAGCCCAGCCCAAAGGCTGGCCCACAGCACACAACATAAAGCTCTAGTGATACCAATCCATCAGTGGGTATTGGTTGGGATGATGGCAGGTAGCACATGCTGAATAAGAGTTGAGGAGTGTTGGGTTTGTTTCCTTTCTCAGCAGTTCTTTTTATTCTCCCTTGCAACATCCTATTAGCTATTTTTATTAAATGGGATAAAACCTACTTGTCTCACTCAGCGGTAGAGTAAAAAAACTTGAATCTGTTCAAATTGAAGTAACCTTTTTCTATATAAAATATTTTGGGGACAAGTCTAGCACAAAAACATGAAGGATGAGATCCATATGTACTCCAACTAACTCTAACTACAAGTGCAAAAAGGAGAGATATCAGTCAATCTCTAAAATTCATTGGATAGAGATATCTCAGAAAAATAAATACCGTAGAGAACATCACTTCAAAAATGTGCCAAGAGCAATGAATTTTATGTATTCTTTTGTCACTTTTCTTGTAATGTATCAATCTACTCTGATAATAGGAATATAATAAGGTAGAGGTCATCAGGAAATAAGTACTGGTGTTTGGCTAGGAAGACAGCTGCTCTAGTTGCATACAGTTTTCAGCCTGAGGACATTGTTTATCTTAGCAGCCATTTCATTACAGCTCATAAACAGATCACATCAAAACTAGTCATAAGAAATCCCTGCATTTCTATGTCATCCTAGCTGAGACCGACAGTACATCCTGTGATTTGAAAATGAGCTATTCCAAAATGCTTTAAGGATCAGAATTGAATTTAAGACATATATAAGGTCAATTACACAGCCTTGGGGAGAGTAATGTTCTTTATGAAGTGGGGAAATAGGCAGGAAAAGGCGGTTGTACAAAATACATGGGGAAAGTGTCTATTTAATACTTGTGGTTTTTATGAAAAAGGGTTCACTGTTGTATTTTGCACACAGTTTGATTCAGAGAACAGTTACAGTATCAAAATAATGTATTCAAAACCACTTACTTTATAGCTCCCTCTCAGCTTTTATCAGAGTATTGTGATTTTTTTCCTAGCTCCTTTGGCTACATATACTGCCAGAATTCAAGGTACCCAAGAATATCAGAGTGAAAAGGTGTTGCCTATTAATAAAGGAGTTTACAGGAGAGTTATAAGGGTCAAAATTCTCTTCTTAGTTACCTTTGCAGGAGGAACAAATCTTTTTTAGTTAATCGGTAAATAAACAGAATTGCAATATAAGTCAAAAATTACAAATATTTATAAGATCAGTAAAGCCTTTCCTTGCTCTTCCATTAGAAATGGATGCTCATGAGAAGATTTTAACAAACAAGACAAAATAAAATTTATATTCCTATCTAATTTAATCATAGACTGACTTGGGTTGGGAAGGACCTTAAAGATCATCTAGTTTTAACCTCACCCATCACAGGCAGGGACTCGGCCCAGTAGATCACATTGCTCAGGGCTCCATCCAACCTGTACTTCAACGCTTCCAAGGATGGTCCACCCACACCTTTGGGCAACCTGTTCTAGGGTTTTAAGGACTCAAAGAATGTGGATGCTGAAAGCTTGGTGGCAGAGAGATTTTTCAGTGTCTGCCTGTGTCCGTGAGCATTCTTACTTTCTCACGGAACTAGCTGCAAAACAGCTAGCGGGCTTTTGTAAACAACTTACTTATCATGCACCTGCGAGATGTTTTTTGAACATTGTTATTGCAACCATGGTCTCTTTAGCAAACGTGTGTGTTCTGGATCTAGCCAATAGCCCTGGTGGGTGGTCGGCTAAGATCCAATAGCCTTTCTGTAATTCTGAGTATAAAACTCTACTGTATGTAAATAAAGAGGGGCATTTCTATCTAGTTACTCCTGAGTTCGGTTCTCTCCTTCCTCCCCGGGCCGTGTCCGTAATTGCGACAAAAGAATACAGTTGCCTGTCTTAAAACACTGTCAAGGACACAGAAAAAACATGACATAAGATAAACCAACACATACGGAATTTGAGATAAACATAGAAGGGAGGAATTTGCAACTATTTTGTGATCTGAAAGAGGCTGCTTTTCAGTTGCTGCCCTTAAAACAGCACAAAAGGAGCGACTAGTTACCCAGAAATCTGAAGATAAAATAATGCTAAATTTACAAGATTTGGTGGAAGAATTGTACTACCATTTAAAGGATGAAAATGAGAAGAGGCTGCAGGCAGTGTAATTGCCTTGGAATGCTTTAGGCAGAGCTTTGGGATGTGCATGAGAGAAAGAGAGAATCTTACCAGAAGAATTGCAGGATGTGGAACTCTTCTGTAACGTTTTTAGAAAACACAGTCTTATGACTCAGATTTTTTGTGTCCAGTGGAGGATTTTGGAGAAGGTGAACAGATCTGTTGTTCTGATAAAGAGCAAGATGTAGCATTTGCATTAACATCTGATAATAAGGATGTTTGCATTGACATCTGATAATGTGGAAGTAACATTACGACCCTTTATTTAAAACTAAAACCACAAATTATTGCCTGGGTCAGCAAACTGCTATGAAAACAGTGCCACATGCAGCTACCAAGATATCAAAGCTTGGCCATAAATTGGGTGAGATTGAAATCCAGTCAGTATTAATGCAGAGGGCTGCTGGGAAGCTGGGTGTACTACCCAGACAGCAAAGGGTTAAAATCAGTGGAGTATGTGGAGCAAGTGTTATCTGCCAAACTGCTAAGGTGAATTTATGGCTCCTGGGTGACAAACAGATGTCTACTAATCTTAACCCTAAAAGAAATCCAGAGACTGCAGTGCACTCTCTCTGAGCAGCACTTACAGCCCCTAAATAAAGAATTGATGGTGCATCACAGTGCTGAATTTTTGCTGTAGCAGAAAATGGATTTTCTGAAGTTACAGATGATTTGGCTCCACTAACAGCTGCAGCACCCAACATTACAAAACAAACAGCCACAATACAAGCACCCGTGTACTTGGGCATTGTCGGGTGGCTTCACACTCCCTTTCTAATTCTCCTTTCTGGCCAGTTTATTACAGGCAATTGAATGATAATGCTGCACCTTTAACCACTGCTGTGCTAAATTTTCTGGAACTGGTAACTCAAGTTCAGATAGCAGCAATCCTAGATGTAAGAGATATATCTTTTATGATTGCAAGCCAGGAACAAGGCTCTTGTTCCAGGTGCTTATCAGGAAGGGAGAACAATACTTAACAGATGCCCTCAGAGGTATAAGCATTCACCCCCCACGTCACAGACTGTGCTTGTAGAACTTCTACAAGTATTCTTACTCCCTCCAGACATGAAATTAGCCAGAGATGCCCTGAAAAGGTAGGGAAAGTAACAACAGCAGTGCGGCAAGCATTTAATGAAATATAATTTCGGAGTCCACCTGAGAAATGTAAAGTCCAAGCTGTTAAACAATTTGAGCCACTAAGGGGTAACTTGTCCAGGGACCAACCCTCTTTTCTTTTTCCAGGAATAGTGTCAGCATACCCCCACCGAAGGAACCAGCTCAGACTGGGACAGCTACCAGGGGATTTAGATGAGAAAGCTCACAGAAAACAGACAGGGAGATGTGATAACGACTCTTCCTGGAGAGCCTTTTAACTTTTTGATTACTTTAGTAGTAGACACAGGAACCGAATCAACATTCAATGGATTGTTCCTCTTTTTAATAATTGGTGTGTAGCAGGCCGAATTTTCACTTTTCTTTTTACAGAAATCTGCTAACAAATAAGATCAAGCTGCATGGAAGCCTAAAGTCTGAGGCAAAGAACTCATTAGGTACCTTGGTCTTCTCCATGTCTGTTGCCACCAGTTCTCTCTTCTCATTTATCAGTGACCTTTTTTATTCTTGAGCTTTCTTTTCTGACCTATATACTTATAGAATCCCTCCTTATTGTTCTTCATGTCCTTTGACAAGATCCATTCCATTTGTGCCTTGTCTTTCCTTATCCCATCATTTCACATCCAGACTGCATTCCTGTACTCTCTGCAGGTCACCTGCCCCTGCTTCCACTGACTGTATTTCTTTCTTACTGTTCAAGGAGCAGATCCTTGCTTAGCCATGCTGGTTTCCAGCCTGCACTGCTTGATTTCCTACCCATCAGGATGGAGAGCTCTTGTACTCTAAGAAGAGTGGCCTTAAAGACCTGCCAACTCTGATCAGCTCCTCTCTCTCTCTAAGGACAATTTCACAGGAGATTTCATTCACCAAATCCTTCAAAAGCTAGGATTTGCTCTTCCAAATTTCAGGGTCCTGACTTTGCCCCTTGTCCGGCTGAGGTTCTTCCAGATCACAAACTCAACCACAACGTGGTTGATACAGCCAAGGCTCCCTCTGATCTTTCTGATGACCTCATTCGCACTGATGAGCACAATGACCAGTAACTCTTCTCCGGGATAGTTTCTCCAATAGCTGGACCAGGAGTTCAGATGCACTCCAGGTGTCCCCTGAATTGCCTACAGCCTGCTGTATTGCTTCCCCAGCAGCTATCCAGGTGGTTGCAATCGCCCGCTGGGATGAGAGCCTGTGAGAACCATGATTCCTGTAGTTGAAAAAAGAGGCCTTGTCAACACTCTGCCCGTGGTGAGGCAGGCTGTGACTGACACCAAACACAAGATGTCCCTTGTTGGGCTTGTCCTTGATTTTTACCCACAGGCTCTCAGACTGTTCATGGTTCTTATTCAGAGACAGCTCTTCCTCATCTAACCATTCCTGAAGAGAGAGCAACATGCCCCTGCCCCTTTTTAGAATCATACAATCTGCTGAGTTGGAAGGGACCCAAGTGGATCACCTGGTCCTACTCGTGGCCCGTGTGGGACACCCAAGGACGCTTGGAGAAAAGGGCTCAACTGCTGCCCCCTGCATAGGATACTTCCTCACAGACTCTCTTCTCTTAAAGTTTCTACTTTCTCCATGTTATGTTTTGACTGTAACAGAAGCATTATTGTCAAGCTTATCTTCAAACTATGCAATGGGATTTAACCACAGAGCTTGTAATTAAATTAATGAAAAAAAAGGTGTATCTAAAATACCTTAAAGTGATCTCACTGAGAATGATTTATTTGAGGTGATGTAAGTAGCTGTGATATTATTTTAATATTAAATTCTTCATTATTTCTGGCATCTGCTCTAATTCATATATGCTTGATTGTATATAAATGAACATATATTGGCATATAGAAGTTAATGCACTTCATGGCTGCATCGAGCTATAGATCATATAAAGTATTTATATAATAGTAATAGTGAGTGACTACATGCATGCTTTAAATTGGCTGCAGAAAATTCAGAATTAAAAGTGTTCTTCCCTAAATATGAGGATTACAGCATTTCCACCATACGAAGCAAGCCAAGCACAGATTCTGTGAACCTATCAGCACCACTTTCTCTGAGTTTGCTGCTCACCAGAGCGAAGAGTAAAGTGCCACGATCATGACTGCATAAACTCTCGGGTGAAGTATAACGTGCCTGGCACGTTACTAAATTCAGAGAATTTACAGTGCATACTACTTGTGGCACCAATATAGTGACTGTAGGTGCTAGTAAGGGAAGTTTTGGTTGTACTGTTACCTCTAACATCAGTTCTTTGTGCACATATCTGGTAAGTCACTCTGGTGAGGAGCATGAACTTGAGATCAGTAAAGCTTCCACTGGAATGGCCTGTGTTTCTGTGCAACAAATAGGAAAATGCTACAATTTTTAAAAATTTTACTCCTCCTTAATGCAACTTCACTAGGTTTAGCCCACTGAATAACAGCACTTATACGTATAGATTTTTAAAGTGTCATAGAAGAATTCAAGTCTAAATCCAGGTATTTACTTTAAGACCTCTCTTCTATATCTCGACAGCTTAGGAAATCAGGAGATATATGCAGTTATTAATTTCTGACTCTTTTAGCAGTTAAAGCTTCTGGCCAGAACTCATAACTGACAGGATGGACTGATTAAGACTCTTGCAGCATTAAATTACAAGTGTCTCCCTGTAGATTTTTCTTGACAAACAATTTTGAAATTGTATTAAGCTTCTTCATTATTTACCACATACATTTCCTTCTGCTATTGATGGGTGTTTCCACAAGTCATTTCACTGTATTAGTAGGGAGCACTCACCTCAAAGGTGACCTTACAGGCCCAGGATAGCCATCTAGCTAGTCTCAGTGTCAGACAGTGAATGGAATCTATTGCTATAATGGGAGCACCAGGGATGGCACTTGGCGATAAATGGATATGGCTCTGAAATGGTGTCCAGGCTAGAGCCGAAAGGGAGGGCTTCTATTAAAATTAATAGCTTGCTTGCTCTGTTTTTATCAATGCGTTACTGAAATGGTGTTCTTTCAAGGTTGCACAGCTGGTTTAATGCTGATTATGTTTTAAGCCACAGTGGATAATTAAATAGGATAGAAATGAGTGTAGGGTTATTCATAACAGAAAAGATGCCAAGAACTATACAACCAAGGCATTTGCTGATAAAAAAAAAAAATTCAAAGACAAATTTCCTGCAAAACCATTTGTTTCTGGGTTCGCTTTCTTCTTCTGTAGAAGAAATAAGCTCTATGAAAGCATTTTAAACACATTGAAACAAGTCTCCAATTGTTACTTCTGTTGCAGAAGGTCTAACATGAAGGCAAGAAAGCAAAATGCCATGAGTTCCCTAAATTTTATAGACTTAAAGCTAGTACTTATTCAAGAAAATATATCTTCTCAGTCAATCCCAACTCATACAATTTAGACTATACAATTGATCATACAATTATTAAACACAAGAATTCTGAAAGAAATTGTGCAATTACAAAGTCTATATAATAGACTATAAAATTCCATGTTATAAAGTTACATTTCGTTAACTGGTTCATTTCAGGGCATGGGGATTTACGGCGTATGCTGAATGCTAGGTCTCAGTAACACATCTGCAGTAATATTTGACCACACTAGTCCTATGATTTTGGTCAGGAAAGCTTATTCACTTGGTTTCTTCCACAACTTTTTAAGTAGTAAGAAACTAATTTTATGATTTCACTGGAATGGTGCCCAGAGAGATCAAGAGGAGTTACCTCCATATTTTTCAATTAAATCTGCTTTGGTTCCTCTGTTTTCACATTAAAGGAAAATTGCCTTCTTCCAGATGTTTTAATCCTTTTGTTATCTAAAAATGAGACAAGTTAAGCTGTTTGGATGGTCTGTTACCATTTCAGAAGGGTTAATGGGAGACCAATATGCATACACAAAATAGTGTGATGGCATGTGGATCTGTAAAATAACCTGAGACAAGCTCTTTCAGAGTAAATGGTTTTAATAAATGGTCTGATATAAAATGTATTTCTGTGAGTCAGTGTCTGCACATAGAGATTCATATCAATATTGTGTAAGTATCTGCAGCCACTACATTTTGTGGAAGTAAAATATGCAACTGATGGTGCCCTTCAGCGAGCATCTTATGTTGTCTCATTTTATCAGATGAGGCGTGAGCAATGTAGAATCAATGTACAGAAAATATCGTTTCACAGCAGAGAACAGACATGGATAGAATTATGCTTTTTAAAAAGTGATTTTATAGCTTATGTGATCGTCTAAAAGCAAAATTAGTTCCACAATATTTTGCTGACCAGCCTACTGGTTATTCACACTGTCATAATATATAAAATGTCATTGCTGTTATAGCACTGCATCAGCTTTTCTAAGGTACTGCATAGCAGACATAATTAAGAAATAATTGTGAATCTAATGTCCTCAAATTCTATTTCTCTGGGCTCAGAAATCTCTTTTGAGAAAAATAGGCTTTTTCCCTCTAAGCGAGGCTTTTATATGTGCTGTTAAGCACATTTTCCAAATTCTCCTCATTTAAGATCTCACATTCATTTACCAACTTTCAAATGGATGAACATTGCCTGAACTTCATCTATTTAATTTCTGTAGGTATTTGCCTCAGGCCTTACCTCTGGAGAGGGAAAAAAAAAACAACAGAAAAAATTATCAACAAATATTTTTGGATAATAACAGGACAGAATAAACTCATATGGAGTGGATTTGAGATTTCTTAGACCTAGAACTCAAGCAAAGCTGGCTTTCATTCTTCCCCCTGGAGTTTACTGTTCCTGGGAATGGTTCAAAGATGCATCTGAGGAGGTACAGATGACATTAAGAAAAATATCTCTACTGAGAGTGTGGTCAAGCAGGCTTCTTGGAGGGATGGTTGAGGCCCAAGCCTGTCAGTTTTTAAGAAGAATTTTGACAATTTCTTAAAAATATGCTTTAACTTTTTGTCAGCCCTGAATTGATACGGTAATTGGACTATATGACCGTTGTAAGTCCCTTCTAACTGAAAATATTATATTCTATTCTATTTTATGTGTAGGATTATTTATATATACTAGATATACTTTAGCAGTATGATATGTGGAGCACTTCCCTGATTAACTGTTCCAGTGTAAAAAAAGCCTAATGCTTTTAGAGCCTTCAGGCAAACAGTAATCACAAATAAGGTGTTACAACAGAAAATATAAATAACAACCATGATTTTTTTACATTTCTCAGCATGTAGCATTTGGGAATCTCATTTATTACCTTTTATTTACATAGTGACTCTCATAAGAATTTTAAGTGGAAGTAGCTCTAAAGCCTTACTGTGTTAAACATAGATGACACTTACGACTTCTCTTTAACGTGAAAGACAGTTCCCCTCCCAGATAAAGAAAAAAAAATTGAATGTATTGTCTAATTTTACCCACTTTATTTTGTATTTAGGACTTATTTAAAATCTTTTAATGATTAGTTCTGGAATTCATTTATACTATATTTATGACTTGAACCAATTCTTTCACAAGAAAGAAGTGGACCTGTTAGAATGGGTCCAAAGAAGGGCCATGAAGGCGATGAGAGGGCTGGAGCGTCTCTCCTACAAAGACAGCCTGAGAGAGTTAGAGTTGTTCAACCTGGAGAAGGATTTGGGGAGGCCTTACAGCACCTTCCACTGCCTAAAAGGAGCTTACAAAAAAAAGGGAGGGGAACTTTTTACAAGGGCAGATAGTGATAGGGTCAGGGGGAATGGTTTTAAATTTTAAGAGGAAAAATTTAAGATAGATGTTAGGAAGGAATTCTTTACTGTGAGCATGGCGAGATGCTGGATCACATTGCCCATCCTTGGGTGGCCTATCCTTGGAAGTGTTCAAGGCCAGGTTGGATGGAGCCCTGAGCAACGTGATCTAGTGGGTGGTGTGCCTGCCTGTGGTGGTTGAGGTTGGAGTGAGATGATCTTTAAGGTCCCTCCCAACACAAGTCATTCTATGATTCTGTGGTTCTATATAAAAGTGAAAAAAGAGGTAACAAACACAGACGAAGGGAAGATTCTGGGAGATCTGGGATCATAACATTGTCAAACTGAAAAACAATACAGTTGAATAAACAATCAGAATAGTCAAAATGTATTGGAAGACATATTAAGAGGATTATAATATGTAAGGCATAGGATATAATTTTAGTTGGGCCTGTGGGTTAAATTACATAATTACAAACATTAACAGTGATAATAAGAGAATAGAAGAACATGACATATGAATAATTCAAAGAACCAAAATAATTTCCTTTTGGAAAAAGACAAACAAACAAACAAACAACAAAGCTCCAAATAAAAAGGACTGTGGGGGACTCAATATGAATATTCGTGTATGTATGGTTTGATTTGCATCCTGGTGATTTTGTCTTTTTCTGTTGTTCTTCTGTTGCAATTAATGCTTTAAGAAACTGTAGAGCATATGACAAAACACAGGTCAATATTTACTGGTTCCAAATAGTTAGATCTTTTAATATGAAAAAAATAGAAACAGGACTTTTTTTCACTATATCCACTGAGGGCAAACATAATCAGCTCAATTTGAAGATTAAAAGATTCAGTTTAGGCATTAACAAAAGCATACTTTCTTACTATAAAAAGCAATTAAGCACTGTCACTAGAATTTAAATAAAAAACCATAAAATCTATATTTGCTTAGAAAGACTTCATAAAAATTTTTCAAACCAGAACATTTATTTTTGGAGTAAATATTTGAGTCAAGCCATGTGTCGGTTTGGTACCTGAACTATGACTTCTATGCATAGCTTGAGCTCTTATTCTGCTGGAGTCAAGCAGCTATATTACCTAGAAACAAACATTTGCTTCTGGGCTCTGCAGCAGATTTTCTCTGAACTACTCTGAGGTTACAAGAGAAAGAGAAACTTCACCTTTCTGGCAGATTCTGTCCATCCCTTACTCCCTACAGGGGAATAAAGAGCTTTGGGCAGGAGACTGGGCATCAGGAGGATGGCTGCAGCTCAGCACTAGCTGGCGTAATGAAAAGATGTAGCACTAGGGCACAGTGGCTGAACTGGCTTGGGGTGAAAGTGGGGCAACCTTTCCTGAAATTAGAGAGATGCTTTCAGCAGATGTATTCCTTTGTTTTTCTCCCGTATGAAATGGGAAAAATAATGAAAAATATGCCAAGTGTTTGCTCTGAAGTGCCAAAAAATAACATGCATTGACAATCACTTTACTTTGTGATGCTGTTTTAGAAATATTTGAATAATACTAATCATTACTGAATTGGTTTGCAATGAAGATAGTCAAATAATTTATTGTACCTCTGCAAATAAACAACTATGGGTTTAGCTATATAAATCATGTTCACTATTCTGCCTAATATTATGTTGTTCCTCATTCTCTCTCTGCTCCTGGGATGTTCCTTGCCACAGGAATGTGAAGAAGGTCCTGAAGTCTATCTCCAATGTACATACTCTTGGAAAAGAAACAAGGATAAGAAAGATGGAACAGTGTTTCAGGGATCAGCAAAGGGTGGAAGGATAGGAAAGCTGACAAACAGTAACCATGTCTTGAGTTATATCTGTGTGACTGAACGCAGAACCACAGCCCATACAGTACTACTCCTTTGGACTTGGGTGCAGCGTCCTGTATTACTGCAGTGCTTCTCCAGTATCTAACATGTATAGCTTCTCAGCATATTTAATTAGTTGTGGTATAATCCCATGAGTCTACAGTTTCCAGTTCCAGAAGCATTCTGTTTGGAAATCGCTCTGGTACTTCTGAGATGTATGGCACTCTTGCATAGAGCTATACCTTGAGAGCTTGACCACTGTCAGACTTGTCTGGACATATATGAACTATGTGTTTCTATGGATACCATCAAAAGAAAATTCAGATTTTACAGTTATATAATTTAAAGATCATACTGCAGCAAATAAGGACATCCAAAACTAGATTTCAATTACAGCTTGTGACATTTTCTGCACAAAGCCTGTACATTTATTTCCTCCAATCCAGACTGTGAAATAGCATAACTCATCCAATAAGCATGGTTTCATCATTACTTATTAATTTTGTTTTATTATTCCAGCAGATTAATAAAATGGTTTTTTTTAATCTTACTGAATGTAAAGGTCGATTAGTATATATTTCTGGTACCCTGAAATTCTGAAGAGCGGTATTAAACCCTTCTGCACCCAAGAAAGAATCAGATCAACATCATTAGTATTCAGCTTATCGTCTGATAACTTGCCAAGTGTTTTAGCAATAGATTGCACAAATACTTTAAAGTGCTGGAAATCTACAGAAGTATATACAAATATACAATACAGAATTCAAAGTAACTGATTGGGTACCTCCTTAGATTAGATTTAAGGGTCTCTCCACTGATGCAGAAAGAAGGCATAGCAGATGTAGTATAGCAACATTAAGGAGCAGTCTCATTGTTATGAGAAACCTGAAGTTTCTGAATTCTTCATTATATTGCAGGGAGATGAGTCTTATCCTAAGAGAGCTGGCAACTGCAGAAAAGAATCTACGTGTGCAGCATTTCAAATCTACATGAAAGTAAATTTCTGTGTCTGCTTTGCTTAGCCGCAGCTTGCAGTGTAAGTCTTGGTTTCCAAAAACAGTTCTGCACACACCTAACACAGCTGTGGATGCAGAAATGGAATGGAGTCAGCTCTGCCCTTGCGGTTCCTTCCTGTTACATATGTACTGCAAGTTATAGGGGGGAACAGCAGATGTCACATAGCTAGAATGGGACTGCCTGTGTTTATAAGTTATTTCCACCTTGTGGGCTTATGAGGTCCTTCTTTTGTTCATACACTACATTCTGACACTGAAGGAAGCAAGCATAAATCCTTTTACCTTCAGTAAGAATTTAATACATTTAACCTGAGAATATGTAACAATACTCCATACTGTATGGTACATAAAAATCTCTTTCAATGACTGTGGAAAGGCAGCTACCTCTGGGATTCAATGTAACAACTGTCCAACAGGTTTGCACAGTATTTCTCTTGTATTACAGAAATTGAAGAGATACTTACAATTCGCTAGAAACCTCAGAATAAACTCTAGGTGTACAAAATATAATAGTTCTGCTTTGTTGCGTGAATTTCTGTTTACAGAATATATGGAGTATCCACTGACTACTGATTTTCCAAAAGCACTGAGATATTTGTATTTTAGGTTTTCCTTAAAGAAAAAAAAGGTCTCAAACGTTATAAAATATATGTTCTGTTAATAGATATTGTAGATTGAATTATGATTTGTGTAATATTCAAATATTATGAAAGATATATTAAATTTGCTTTAATACATTCAATACATTCTTCCAAATACAATAATACATTCTTCTGAATTTAGTAAAGGAAGGTTTGTTCAAACATGATGTGGCAAAACTGGTCCAAAATCTTCTGTTGCAAATACTGCCAAAGGAAAGACAGCTTATTTTTTTGTCCAGCAGATCTTATTTTCCTTGGATTCAAAATGTTATCTATTTTCTCAATAACAGTTATTTTTGTTAGTTCCCTTCTAAGTTGCAAAGGAAAACAAAATGAAAGAAATTAGATTCAGGTGTGAATATTATCAGTGCAATCTTTAATGAAGCCTTAACTGCAGTGTCTAAAATTCTTTCTGCTAAACTTATTCATCATAGTTTCTTCACATACACAGAGAGAATTAATTTGTTATTGGTGTGAAAAGAAATGTGCTAAAGATTTGTTTTTAACTCCAAGATTAATGAGTTCAGAAATTCCTTCAAAACAAGCCTCTTTTTTTTTCATGCCTGGCACATGAGTGCAAGTTCAAATTTTTTAAAAAAGGAATTTGTTTTGAAAACACTGAGACATTGGCCAGTGAAATATCTCAGTAGTATTTTCACATGATCATTATTCAGAAGAACTTTTGGAAGGTTGTGACTAATGGTTTCTACTTCATCTTGAGAAAGATACAGCTAATTTGCAAAACATGTCTGTTCAAGAATCAGCCACCAGTGTCCACTTAGGCCATGTGCAACTTGTTAATGCACTATGACGTTGGGAAAAGACAACTGAAAACTGAAGAAAAGCACCTCCAGCCACAGTATATTACACTGTCTGCATGAAATGTTTGTGCTTTACATGCATGCTTCTATTACAGAAGCTGGGCTCCAGTATACTCATATTTTATGAAAATCTTACACTGAAAGCTGGAAGCAGAATTTCCTAAGCAAGTGTTCTGCTAGCAACTAAAATAGCTGAAGGATGGGGTCGTGCTGCAGAACGAAGGTTCTCCAGAGTGGGAAGCAGCTAATGTTTACTATTCTGATGAGTTTGTCAGTTGCTTCTCTGGTGTGCGTTTCTGTACCATTTATTAACTATTTTGGAAAATAGCCTGAAATTCACTTCTTCGTTCCAATTCACAAGCTAGACTCAAAAGAAGACAGAGTAAGTTTGATTTTCAATAGTAAATTCTGATTTGACTAAAGAAGTTACAAAGGCCACAGAGGTTTAAATCTCTTACTTTGTGGGTTTAACTGAGTCACAGTTATACACTAAAATTGTGTCTTTTCTTTGACGCTTTTGGAATGATGGATGACTCACGTTGATATTAAACTCATTAAGTGTGTCTTTTGGGAGAAAAACAACTACAAAACAGGTTTCATTTTAATTCCTCCAGTCTTCAAAGTGCTTATTAAAATAGAATATAATCTGAGTCTCTGAAAAAATGGTAATAAAATTTCCTAATTGAAAGCTGTATTCCTTATCTTTAATAAACAATATTTCTCTGCTAGTAGACAAGACTCTTTACTTATAATGTAGGTAAAGGTCACTTATATTTCTTTTGTTTCTGTATTTTTGACACCAATGTGGATTTTTTTCATTGTTTGGACTGTTTATTTTGCACTTCTCTACTACAAACTCCTTTGGCATTTACTGGACCCTTTTCCCTGTAGTATGAAGTTCTCCTCCTTTTTAATTAGATTGACCTTTTGGTTCACTTGGTTGCCCTCAAAATGACTGAGAATGACTGCTCTTTTGGAAGACAAGTTGAAATCAGTACAGAGAGACTGAAAAGAGTCATGCGAAATAAAAATATTTTATGCAGCTATCCCAGCACTGTAACTGCATAATCGTTATGTTCATAGCCTCTAACACAAAGAAATACTGGCCTCTGCAAATTTAGTGACATTTTAATGATGACAGGTTCTTTCTCATCTTCTTGTATGAATGCCTTTATAGTGCACTTTGTGACTAATATTTTCAGAGTGTATTTTTACTGTCCCGTAATGATTTGCCTTTTTACCCTTCTAAGTTACAAAGGCTAAACTTTAACTACAAAGTATAAGTTCATCTGCCACTGTTTATTGCATAAAGCCTATTTCTCTTCTTTCTACCACCATCATAGAAAGAAACTACTGTCTAAGTTACATTTTCTAGGTTAAAGACTGGAATCAATGGACTTTATTTTATTCTGAGGGTGATTACACATCATTCAAGTAGTTTAGAAAGAAATAAGAAGAGTTGCCCTTACAGTCTTATATAATTACCCTAAAAGTTTAATAGGTGAGGCACAAACTCTTTTTCATTTTTTGCTAGGAAGACAATAATCAGCAAAATTCACATTTTAATTTACAGCCGTTACGGTAATGTACCTCAAGCTAGGGAGTGAAGAACGTTTTCTTTCTTGGTCTTTTAGGTGGTGAGAAGGAATTTATATCTCATCTCCCCACTCAGCTGAAGGTTCTCTATTTTAGAAATGAATATTGGGTCAGGAAATATTCATTCCCAGTCAGGTAATGCTGCACAGATTTCCCAATAATAATTGAAAGGCATCTGAAAAATGAAATGTGAGTTACTCAACTAATATTACCTTAATAGGTAAGGGCTTTAGACTTCTTGAAAAATCTGTGAGGAAAAACCTGTCTTTTTGGTACTTTTGTGTGGAACCAGAAAAATTTATCTTTCTGCTTCTGAGTTGCATTCTCTTATTTTCAGGGCCTTGGTAGATTTGCAAGAAAAGTGACTAGAGTGGCTGACCCAGCTAATCACTGAATCACTGTCATACTAATTTCCCTTCCAGAACATGACTCCTTGTGTTAACAGCCTGTCTCCCCTGCCTGTGTATGAGCTTCAAATCAGGCCAGCTCTGTGCCTTGGAACAAGGTGTCCATCTTCAACCAGCATTGAACTGCCACGACCAGTTGCTGGAGGTTTCGCTTTCTCCTCTTGGTGCTGACCTTTAGAACCAGGGGTTCAGTGAGAAACATTGTTATTTTTGGAATAGTAGAATCACCATCTGTATGTACTTATGTTGTTGCTTTGTTTCTGCTTCTGTAAAGCTGCATCTTGCTCTTGTATTCATTGATCAGCCTCCGTCTTTATCTCTATCCAATGGAAATTTCCTAGATCCCCTTAGAAGCACTTCAGTTTATATCCCACTTCTATTATAAGCTTTCAGAATGTCTACTTCATCCGTTTTAAAGGATAGTGAACACCGCTATTTTCAGGATTGCAGCAAGACATTTTAGTTCTTGTATATAATAATCTAGAAGTCCCACCATCAAGCCTGATCATTGTTGTCTTACAAAGAAGTAGAAACATTTCTCATCCTCTGTTTCCCAGTCTTTTTGCTCTAATCCTGAATATTTTTCTGTGTAAAACAAGGTCACAGAATCTTAGCTATTTGATACAAAGAATTTGTCATAAAATAAATTTTTACATCTCTTTGAGCAGACACTTAATGTGCTCTTACATTTGGGTTTTTATATCACCTGTTTCTGACCAGTTACTTAGCTGCAGCTGAAGAAGCAACTGCTCTATCATTAGGCCATTTATTTATGCAGTGTAGGATTTATATTTTCATCATGGTTTCTATGGAATTTTGTGTAATGAGGAGTTCGTTGTTGAAGAGTTTTTAGAGTGCTTTTGTTAGTCTAGTGAAATTCAGATTGTTGCGGGAAATGTTAATGAAAATATTTTTATAAACAAATACAGTGAATTTTATTCTTTTCAGAGGAAAGGAAAAAGCCCTTAATCCTCTTAACGATTAGATAGGTGTAGCTTAAGCAGACAAAAGGGAGTGGCAGACCGTGATGTCCTACACTTTCAGGGATGGCAAGTCAAAAAGATCAACAAAATTAACAGCTCTTTGGGCAAATTGTGTTCTGACGAGGTTTTGTGTCATTTTAAAGAATGAATAAAGATTTAGTGTTCTAAAGTGCAACAAAGTTTAAGTAAGATAATCTATCCCATCTCGAGGCATTAATTAAGTAAAATATTAGTAAAACTTTTCACATAATTGAAAGTAATCACTGCTTCATTCCTTAAGGAACCAGACAAATTATTAATTATCAGCCAAGTTTAATATTTTCTCAAAAGCTCTGAGAGTTTTCATAGCAAAATAAAATTACTTTTTTATACATATTTTATGCCATAATAATTTTTAAGAAAAAATTGTACTTTTAAATGCTGTTATAAACTAAGAAGATTGTCCCATGTGTTTAAGTTATTTTCTCTATGTGTGTATTTTCACATTACTGGAGGAACTGGACCTACTTTTCTCATAATTCCTGAAAAACATACTAGGACATACCTTATGTATATTTAGAAAACTCTTACTGACAGAGGATTTGCGGAAGGGAATTCCAACTGCACTAATTGAGAACACTATTTGACCTTTAATTTTGTTAATTTCCTTAGATATCGTTTTGTAGTTTTCTAGGACTTGCTCCCACTGAAAATTTTTAATATTTTTAAACCTAAGTATACTAGTTACAAACTTTGCTACACATATATAAAGATAGATGATTAAAAGCAGAAGTCAACATTTAGGATAAGTTTAAAAACAATGTTGTTAAGTGTGCACTAATACAATACTTCACAATCACAATTGAATTATTTAATAATAATATTAGTATGGGTATGACTCTTAATCCTAAAAGTAGTAAAGAAAGTTGGATGATTCAGAGGCATGGATGTTTACTGAAGAGCTTTATTGCAATCTCCAGGAGTTAGTGTGCATGGAGTTCTTAGCTGTTTGTCACATTAATAATAGAGGTACTGTGCTCATCTTTATGATCAACATATGGCTGGTATTCTAGAAGCTTCTGAAATTCCAGAAGCACATGTAAAAGCACATATCTCCATTCAATAAAGATGGAAATGTCATTGTCAAAGAGAAATAACATCTTTGGCTTAATTTTTAAAGTCTCTTTAATTCTGGAAATTTCTATATTTAAAAAATACCTGGTATTGAAGATTTACAGAAATATAGTGTATAAATACATTGTAAGACGAGCAAGAACTGCTTAACCTACTGGATCATGTGCAGCATTTACCAGTACACTCACTGGACTTCCACAACCTCAGCATCTTCCACAAAACTGAAATGCACTGGAAACGAAACTGGGTTCTTTGCTTCAGTTTCAAATTTCCCTTCATTTCATTGTAATGGCATTTAAAAATATACTGTATATATTTATGGAAAACATAATGTGGTTTCTCAGAAAAGTTATTTCCTCAGGCATCAAATGGATGATGAAAGGCTTGATGTTCTGGCTGTTTATATGAACTATCACACACACACTGCAATTGTATTCCTTCATCCCAGAGATTAAAATCTTGCCATTCTGGCATAACAAGATATTATTATGACCCATATCGTTAAAATGGCAAAAAGAATTCTGGGAAGTGCCATTGCTGGTATGTCCAAATTCGATTCAAGAATATTGTTTGTTTACCGTCTTTGGGAATGATTCATAGCAAACTTATATTTTGTGAAATTTGCCTTTATTGCTTCATCAATCTCATTAAAATCAAGGAGTCCCACAGGTTCATAAAATTAAACTGGATACGCTCAAAATATAAAATGCAAAGCTATGACAAAAACATGTTTCTACATGTTATCAATCCAAGACAGCATGCAACAATAATCATGGCATTCTATTTCCAATAATACTAATAATGAAGGAAATTTACCTCTTAGAATCCTTTTGTTATAAATGAATATTGAATAAATGAATACAGAACAAAAGTTTTCCCAGACCAAATTTTTTTTCTTTTGTGAAGGGATAGAAGGGAAAGGAAGTGCTTGGTTTGTGTAACTCTATAAAAGAATCCCTTTTAGTATTGTCTTTGTAGTTGGTTAAGCAAATACTAATAGATTTCTAGACAACAATGAAATTTAAGTACCTCAACATTTAATTCTGGATTTTAGATTTTTTTAAAACAAATGCTTTTTTAAAATGCATTTTTAAAAAACAATATTAACTGAATTTGGAAAATAATTTGTCATTGGTGTAACAATATCCATTTATTGTTGTTAATGTGTTGGATTTCTGCTAGTAATTTAATTTACATCTGATTAATTTGTTATAGAGATGGAGAAAAGCTCAATTTACAATTAGGCTCACGTAGAATTACTCTCAAAATGGGGGCATAGCAGGGAGGGATCAAAGAAACTGTGCTAGTGACTTCATCAGGGCTTTCAAACAGGGTTATGCAATTTCACAGAAAAAGGGCAGGGAGTTGTTGTAGAATTAAGATCTAAATTAGCAGTATTTTTTAGTGTTTTATACAGACAAAAGCTGTACAAAATTTAGAAGAGAGAAAAATGAGGCTATTCACATTATAGTGAATCACCTTCCAGGTAATCCTTTTATAGAATATAAACTTGATCTGTTCTTATTACTGTCAAAACAAGGTTTAACAGGCAATGCATAGATTGGCTAATATATCTGTGGAGAACGTCTTAGTTTTTGTTATCCTGGTTACAGTTTTGCAAGACTGATGCCATACTGTGGGGAAAACTAACTGGAAAACCATCTTTTCATATATAACACCTTCACGGGTTGCACTTCCTGGGAGATTTTAGCAAGATCTTGTTATAACACTTCATTTCTCTAATATTAAACAACAAAACAGAAGGTCATTTGGAACAAATCTATTTTTCGAAATCTTACTCAATTAAGTCTCTTTACTATTGCTATGTGGAAGTTTATACTCAAATTCTCTAATATATTTCTGCTTCTTCAAAACAGTGATCCAGGCAAAAGGGTTGGATCATGAAAAGAGCTAAGGAAATGTCTCCATTGAAGTATCAACCCCACTATGCCTTGAAGCCTCAGGGCCAGCATCTCACTCAGCATCAAGCGCTCAACTAAACCCAAAGATAATCCTCAAAAGATAGGAAAAAGGAGTAATTTATGCCATTATAGCACTGAATTATCTCCTTTGATTTGGTGGCTTTTTCAGTTGACTGTGTGCAGAGCTGGTATAACTTTTCTTCTTACTTTTTGTCTGCAATTATGTGGGAAGGATTCACGGGAAGCATTAAAGATGGCAGTAGTGGAGGGGACATGGTCAAGCAGTTCTGCTCTGCCCACTCATAGGACCCTGTGTCTCACTGGACTGCTCTGTCTACAAGAGGTAACAGCTAATTTCAGGGACCAATCATTGATTTTCTAAATGAGGAAATGTGCATAGCAACTCAGTTTATCAATCAAGAAATTTAAACTATTCTAGTGTCAGGAAATTAAGCATTTTCTTGCCTTTGTGATTTTCCTTAATGAAAAAAAAAAAGGCAGATTTGTAGAAATGTTTGATATTTCATTTGAAACATACAGCTTTACAGAGCATGCTTACAAAACTCACAGGAACAGGAACTGTGCAGATGAAACTCTGATGAAATGCTATTGAATTTCATTGATTTATCATGCAAAGGCCAAGAGTATGTGGTGGGAGAAACTGTAGGCTTTAATAAACTCTCTGGAAGCTTGATAAGGATATGTTCAAAAGGGAAAGAGAAGACTATTTAGATAAGACCATATTCTATGAGACTAGAATGTGATTATTTGTTTGATATTCAGAGACATTATAAAAATTATGCAGAACTGGCATTTGGCAGGATGACCAGATTAAGTAAAAAGGGGAGCTTTAGTAAGGCAATCTCTCTGTCTACAGATTTTTATTTTCAATTTTAATTTAAATGTAGTGCATAAGAAAGAAGCAATACAAAATACAGACAAAAATTTTCACTTCAGATTTCAGCCTGTTCTGCCACAGGAAAAGAAAATTGGAAAAGGACCGAATAAAATAAACAGTGCTCTTAAGACCAGCAAAAAGCATTAATAATGATATAAATAATGTTCCTCACATATTTGATCCATTTCATGCCAATTAATTATCAGTATTGAATTCAGCTCCAGACATGCAAGATTCTGTGACTGAATTTCTCAGTGATTCATAATAAATTAAGGCAAACTGCTCTGAGGGAATCATTAAAAGGATGAGACTTCATACTTTGCAAACTTACCTTAGTAATATAGTATATATAGCTTTTCATGTGTTTGATATTGTTCTGAACGCTGTGCATGGGATGAAACGGAAACGCAAGTCTTGGCACAGTATTTTGTAAGAAAAGGATTTTGAAGTAAATGCCTCTGTGTAGTTGTATGTAAAAGGAAACAGCTGCACTGCATCATCACTGCAGTTCCAGATGTTCAACGATGACAGAGTTTTCTTTTTTTCATTACATATCAATGATGTAATGCTTCATAATACATGTCTTACAGACAGGAAAAGAGAACACATTAATTTGATGTATGTTTCAGATAGATAACAGCTGCATGTTTTGAAAGGTCATCCTCAGATATCATTCAGATAGTACTTGCTCTCATAAAAGAAAAGAAAACAAATTTTTCTTTATCATGCATGATATTTTAAATTGAATCATCTTTCCTAAGTCATGACTTAATATTTTAAGTCTGTGTTCATAAGGAAAGATTTTGAAGCTGCAAATGACAAATTACAGATGACTCCATAGTAGTAAATGTTAACAAACAACAGCTATGGTTTTGAATGAGTTGTGTCAGAAGTATCTCAGCAACTAATATCTTGTAAAGAATAACATAAAACTAAGGTCTTGATTTCGATCTTTTAGCACAGTTTATATTGAGCACTAGCTCAGTCAGTGACAGACACTGTTTTATTTCTAGTAAGTCATAATATGCATCATCATGTAAGGCATCCTTTAGTCTTTTCTGCAGAAATAAAAATAATGTTTTTATATTAGAAATAAAAAGATGCTCATTAGTGTTTGCCTCAAATTCCTCAGAATTCCTTAAGGAACCCTTCTTTGCATTCCAGTAGCAAATCCTTCAAACATACATCTGCTAAAAATGTAAGGTAACATGATGATTTTTCAACATAAATCTACCATTTATTGGGTTGCTGAAGAACAACAAAATGCAAATTTCTAATAATAGGTGTTATTTTATCCTTAGGTAGCCCAATGATTCAGGGACCTATCTTGTATGCCAATGTCTTGAAACATCTCTGTCTTTAAGAGGAAGCAGTAGTACTAGTGTCAATGTCATGAAAAAGGATGCTCTTAAGGTATGATTTGTATGTATATGTATTTTTTTAATGGATAGATTAAATAATGTAGTTTTTAAAAATTATTTTTGGTACATGTAATTCCTTCTTCAGGTGTGAAACAGAGTCAGCTAATATTGGATTTAGAATAGAACAGTAGGTCTAAGTATTACCCAGTTATGTTCATCATTTAAGCTACTGGGGAAAGAAAAGGGCGTGGTACTTGGGAAACACAGGCGAGATAATGTCACTATGCATGAAACAAAAGAGAGACAAATGTCGCATTTGGGACACTGAGAAATGAGGTAGGAGGAAATGAATATCCAATGAAGTCACTACTTTTGCCGAGATAATAATTTCCATAGCCGTTGCTGCTACACATTGTAGCTTTCAGGCTCAACACTTTGAAATATCCCTTAGGTTCAGGACTAAAATCAGAGGTGGAAAGATATTCCACGAAGATATACTCTATCGGTAAGCAGATGTTCCTGGTTTTTATTGATCAAATGTGTTCATTATGGGAGGTATCAACTGTGTCAGTTATAAACCAAGGTGTACCAACTGAAGTCTAAATTCAATTGTAACTGCTAAATGAAAAAAATGAAGAATTGAGACTATTAATTTTGTTTTAAGCTCACCCTAAAGTGATTCACTAATTGAAAATGTGCTTCATCTTCTCAGAAGAATAAAACATTAGTAGGAAAATAAAATGACCTAGTAATATTAAAAAACAAAACAAACAAACCAACCAACAACAGCAACAACAACAAAAAACCCAAACCTGAAAAACAAACCCCCCCAAGCCAGTTATAAGAAAAGTAGAGAAAAAAGCTGTTGCAGATGTTACTTAGTAACCGTTACTGCTACAAATAAAATAGAATAGTAGAAGATGAATCTGAGACAACAGGAAGTACGCTATTAAAAATATCTCTTTGTCTTGCACTTGAATTGTAGTTCTTGGGACATGCAGCAAAGAGAGGATCATATTATAATATATTGTGCTTCTATTTCTACTAATATTGCATTTTCTTAGTTGGAAAAATGTCAGCTATCTCGCTAAAAGCTCAACAAAATATTTAAGACTGTTTCTAACTTCAAGTATGGTGGGAGCTCAATCGAAGTATAGTCCTTGAAGTAACTTACTGAATCTAGACATAAAAACTTGCTCCAGACAATAGTAAGTGCTGTGGTAAAATTTTTAAAATATTTTTATAGGGCTTGGGCTGAAATAAAAATGCTTTGACCTTGCTTAAAAATATACCCTACTGAGGATACTTTTTCACATGAATATTTAATTTATCTACATTTTGGCTTTCACATTTGCTTTCTAAAAAAAATAGGTCTTTCATTTAAAGTAAAAAAGTAAAAGTTATGCTATTCAAAACAAAATCCAAAGTGAATCTGAACAGTGATCCCTGCAGCTATAAAAAAGCTTTATACAGTATTAATCAGATACACGTATGTGTGTGTGTGTGTGTGCACAGTTCAGTCAGACAGCATATAAAAAGCCAGATTATGTAACTAGACAACCAAACAGCTTTTTGGTTTTTTTTTTTTTTAAGAAAAATTGTTCATAAAAAAGCACCAGGAGAAATACCAACTTTAATTTCAAGATGTGTATTATAATGTAGCTGCTTGTGAAGATATTGTGATTTCTTTTGTAACTGCGGATTAATTAATTGCTAGAAGAATGACTGTTTCTCAGTATGAAAGTACATAGTCCTTTTTGTTGACCTAATTGAAACATGCAGAAAGTCCAATTAATGTGTCATTAAATGGATACATATCTTCTTTTCAACGTGTTGCAGTATTGTTATCAAACTGATATGCCCACCGTGAATTTGACAAATCCTTCTCCAAAAGAATTATAATAAATACATTATAAATAAACTTTTTTTATGCTTGAAGTTGAGTTTAAAGTATTCATAAATAAAATTCTATCATGAATCAAAAAATTCTCATTATCTTTAACATAGATAACATTATATTGAGACTATGTAACAAAAACCATATCAGAAGAATTGCTGTATAACTTCTGAATATTACTGTTAACTAGATTTATACTTTTATTTATGTCATCTCAATGCCCTAAATATGAGACAGAGACATTATTACACCAAAGAGTTTTCAGTGTGGCCCTCAACAAAGTATACTTTCCCTGACAATTTTGTCTTAATTAGACCATGTTTGCAATCAGAATACACCTGACATGACATAATGTCATTAATAACAGCAAGATGTAATCTGCAATACAGTTTCAAAAAAAGTTTTCTGGATGACTTTAATGTCTTGCTGGACTGCTTATAAGAATGTGCAGCAACTCTTGTTAGAAGATATCAGGTGAGAAAATGAGCATATGTTTGGAACGTAGGGTCTATGTCTAGGAGCCAACTTCCACTAGCCTTTGCAAGTTATGGTTCACCCTTTTATGTTGCCAGTAATTTCAGCTGCTTATGTGTAACTTTCAAGACAGTGATGTATAGAAATGAGAATAAAGGTCTTTGAAGTTGTTCATGAGCATATGTAGCAATTTGACAGTGTTTTAGTACTTATCAACAGGTACTGAGCAAGAATAACTTGGAAATCATATATGCATCTTGGTGTACAGTCATCTTTCAAAAATAATTTTAATCTGTACGTCCAAGAATCTTCGAGATGTTCAAGCACCTCACAACCACTAATGGGCTCCATAAAGAGTCTGTTTTTATCTACGACAGGATATTGCCAAATCATTTTTGAGAATGAGATTTGAGTTTCTGTCTTTTTCTTGAAACACTGTCAAAAATGATGCCTCCTCGCATATTAATAGCTAATCGCACAATGAGAGTTCTAATGATAAAGCAAATTCATATGTGAAACAGTAGAAAACATTAATATTATGTTGGTGAGTTTGTCTAGAAAGGATTAAAATTGTATATGACTCACTGAAATACTGATTCTAATACTTATTGCACTTAATGTAAATGCTAACACTCCACTTAATTGATTATTTAGGATTCATACACAAAATGTATCTTTATAATCTCATGCTGTAGATGAAGCTTACTGAAAAAACCCACAATTAACCAACCAACCAAGCAAGCAACCAAAAAAAGATAATAATTGAAAGAATTTCAAATTATTTTGATAATATATTTTGATTGACATAATTCCTTTATTGAGATGAACCATAATAATTCTTTTCATAGCACATTAACAAGGAAGGAAGACATAAAGAAAATATTATTCCATATATAGAATCGTAGAATCATAGAATCAAATGGGTTTGAAAGGGTCTCTAAGATTAAGTCTAACCCTTAACATAACACTTCCAAGTCCACCAGTAAACCATGTCCCTAAATGCCACATCCACATATTTTTTAACCACTTCTAGGAATGTTGATTCCACTACTCCCTTGTTATAATGCTTGATAACACTTTTAGTTATCCCATTTTTTTCTAATATTCAAGCTACACGTCCCTTGGAACAACTTGAAGCTGTTTCCCTTTTCCTATAACTAGTAGAATGGGAGAAGAGACTGACTTGCCCCTCCTACAACCACCTTTCAGGCAGCTGTAGAGACTGGTAAGGTCTTTTCTGAGGCTCATTTCCTCCAGGTTAAACACCCGCAGCTCCCTCAGCTGCTCCTCACAAGACTTGTGCTCCAGACCCTTCCTCAGCTCCATTTCCCTTCTCTGGACACACTGCAGCGCCTCAATGTCTTTCTTGCAGTGAGGAGCCTAGAACTGAACACAGCATTCGAGGTGTGGCCTCACCAGTGCCAAGTACAGGGGGGCTATCAGTGCCCTGGTGCTGCTGGCCACGCAGTTTCGGATACAGGCCAGGATGCCATTGGCCTTCTTGGCCACCTGGGCACACACTGGCTTGTGTTTAGCTGTGTGCCCAACAACACCCCCAGGTCCTTTTCCTGTTGGCAGCTTTCCAGCCACTCTTCCCCCAGCCTGTAGCGCTGCCTGGGCTTGTTGTGACCCAAGGATAGGACCTGGCACTTGGGCCTTGTTGAACCTCACACCATTTGCCTTGGCCCATCAATCCAGCCTGTCCAGATCCCTCTGAGAGCCTTCCTGCCCTCCAGCAGATCAGCACTCCCACCCAGCTTGGTGTCATCTGCAAACTGACTGAGGGTGCGCTGGATCCCCTCATCCAGATGATTGATAAAAATATTAAGCAGATCTGGCCCCAGTACTGAGCCCTGGGGAACTGCACTTGTGACCAGCTGCCCACCGGATGTAACTCGATTCACCAACATTCTCCAGGCCTGGCCATGCAGTTTTTTAAGAAGTGAATAGTAGACTAACTCAAGCCATGAGCAACCAGTTTCTCCAGTAGAAACATAATTTATTTTACATAATGTAGGAGACTATAAGGAGGATATGATTTATTTATCAATAATTATTAATTATTAAAACATTTTTTATAATATATTATTGCCTGATTTCATTTGGTTTAACTAGATTCTGAAAAGTTTTTGGGCAAAAGATATTGATGGCTACTTCCTAATAACCAGTTATGGCCCTTACACTATTTTAGTTCTACTTGACCTTTCTGCAGCATTTAATAATGGGAACCGTGGGATACATTTTTGAGACCTGCAATAGCTCTGGTGTTTTTGACTTTTTCAGTTTGTCTCTCCCTTCACTTTGCTACTTATTCAGAGTTTGACAATCTGGTCTTTTGTGTCTCCCATTTTGTAACTATTTAACTGAAATTCTGTACTTGGATTACGGTTTCTCATAAACCACTGCACCCAATTTTGTCACCTTTTAGTTCTTATCAGCAAATATGCACAGTAAAAAATTGGTGTTATGGTGAAGTTCATTCAACTGACCTTTAACCCTCTAAACAAGGTTCAGAAAGATTCAGGAAAAAGGAACATCATCATATTAAGACTAGAAAATTATGCGTTTCATAAAATCATGAAGATTACATATTTGGTTCTGTTTTACTCAATAAAATGAAACTGAAATGCAATATATTATGATATATGTAAAGGGTGAAATTTGCCCATTTGCAACAGCCTCTTTTGTCCTGTTGTCACAGTGAGCTGGTCCTACACACTAAAGTAAATTTTGTCAGTTAAAGAAAACTCAGATGTTCACCAGGAGAACATGGAATAATGAATACCCTTTATTCCCCACCTTACAAGATAAGCTAATACAGTGCAATCTATGCCCGCTTCTCTTCCGAATATTAAAGATTTATTGAGAACAAAATTTTCACCTCTGTGTGTGTTTCTATAAATTTGGGGTGATTGACAATAGTTGATTTTGAAAGAGGCTCTAACAATGGCAGTAATTTGAATGGCAGATGAAACAGAAAAAGGAGAAGCTGATGGGATTCTAGAGGGACTTGAGCATTGGATATTGAGCTAGGTTATACATTGACATTTAGGAAGCGTTGATACTAAGTAGAGTAGTCTTTAGGTGTCTTCACAAGCAAAAACTGAAAAAAACATAACCTGAGTGAGAAGTCATCTGTTCACAAGAAGTTAAAAAAACCTATTGATAACCAAATTTCCCCTGACAAGCCTTTTTTTTTCTTTTTTTTTGTAATTTGGAATCTCATTTAAACTCTTGTGAAGACATTATATTAAAAACCAATTTACATCGAGTTTTTTTATATTTACTGACAGCCAGGAAGGTGTAGCTTTTCCTGACCCCCCCTAGAGGAAATCAAAGGTTTTCTTGGCTAGACACAAGCTGATGCTTGTCTAGATGTTCTAATGTAATAGGTGAGAGATACTTTATTCAAGTTTTTCTTTTATGTTTGCTGTGGGTTAACTCTGGTAAGCAGCTAAGCCCCACACAGCTGCTCTCTCACTCCTCCCCACAAGGGATGGGAAAGAAAATCAAAAGTGTGAGAAATCTCATGGGTTGAAATAAAGACAGTTAAATAGGGAAAGCAAAAGCTGCACATGCAGGCAAAGCAAAATGAGGAATCAATTCAGTACTTCCCATTAGCAGACAGATGTTTAATCCCTTTCCTGGAGAGCAGGGCTTCATCATGATTAGCAGATCTTGGAAGACAAACACCATAACTCCAAACATCCCCGCCTCCTCCCTCTCTGTCCAATTTTTATTGCTGAGCATAATGTTCTATGACATGGGATATCCCTTTTTTCAGTTAGGGTCAGTGCGTCTCCTTCCAATTTCTTGTGTACTTCCAGCCATTTAGCTGGTAGAGAAATATGAGAAGCAGAAAAGGCCTTGAAGCTGTGTAAACACTGGTCAGCAAAATCCAGAATATAGCACTATATACCTCGTCTTTCTTATGAGATGGCTATGGCAATAACGACATTGAGCTGTTTTGATGATCTTACAATACTAAGTTGACAAAGCTTGGCAGAAAATGCATAGGAGTGAGTGGAACACAGAAACAGCTTACTTATAGGACAGAGCATTCTTGTGGATGTTCGATAGAACAGATAGAAAAGAGTCTGACTGTTTTTAAAGCCTTTAAAAATTACTTCAACATTCAATTTGATGTATTTTGTTTAGAGCTTTGATTATGCAACAGAGATATGGCAACATAATGTGGCCTTTAGCTCCTGTTTATCATGTTTAAAAGATTATCTCAGCCAAAACTAGCACACTTCTCTTACAGAATATATATCTCATGATGTAGTGAATAAAATTATAAACTTATGATAGCACAGCTGTACACGGGGGCAATATGCCTTGCAGTTACTCATTGAGTTTCATTTGTTATGCATTGGTAATAATACCAGTCTCGTTTCTGTAATATTAATGGAAAGAACACGCTGGCATTTTAAATAGAGCCTCTGATTTGTGGTATTATTCAGCTGAATAACTATTAAAAGCTTGCACACTGAAATATTTGCTGTACAGCACAATTACTGAAGTGCATTATCAGCATGAGAGCATTGTAAGATCTGTGGATTCTGAACTTTAGAGATGGGAAATGTAAAATTCCTCTTGAAGTGAAAATATTACTAGGCAATGTATGTTGACAACAATGGTGATACAAAGATGACTGCAAAAAAGAAATTGAAGGGTTTTTTAAAAATTATTAGTAGTTTTTGCTGTAAAGTGTTCCTTGAAAATTTTGAAAATACTCTTTTGCAAAAGGAGGCAATTGTAGAAAATATTTCACAAGTTGATGATAAGAAACATACTGCAAATTTGCATGAGCCATCAAAAATTCCTGACTTAAACATGGATAAAAATGATTATAATAAAAATATCTGTCAAAAATTATCTTTAAATTGTGTGACAAATATAATAGGAACATATGAAGAGATTATCAATATACTCTTTAGAATTACTTTTACTATGCATTATACTATTACTTGTGATTTTAGAAAGACAATGAAGTTGACACAGTTTGCCTTTACAGTTTCTAATGAAAAATAAATACACAAATGTACTTTAGGGTTTTAATTTAAATTTACTAGTGTTGTATATCCCTAAAATATATGCTCCATTTTAAATAGNTAGACACAAGCTGATGCTTGTCTAGATGTTCTAATGTAATAGGTGAGAGATACTTTATTCAAGTTTTTCTTTTATGTTTGCTGTGGGTTAACTCTGGTAAGCAGCTAAGCCCCACACAGCTGCTCTCTCACTCCTCCCCACAAGGGATGGGAAAGAAAATCAAAAGTGTGAGAAATCTCATGGGTTGAAATAAAGACAGTTAAATAGGGAAAGCAAAAGCTGCACATGCAGGCAAAGCAAAATGAGGAATCAATTCAGTACTTCCCATTAGCAGACAGATGTTTAATCCCTTTCCTGGAGAGCAGGGCTTCATCATGATTAGCAGATCTTGGAAGACAAACACCATAACTCCAAACATCCCCGCCTCCTCCCTCTCTGTCCAATTTTTATTGCTGAGCATAATGTTCTATGACATGGGATATCCCTTTTTTCAGTTAGGGTCAGTGCGTCTCCTTCCAATTTCTTGTGTACTTCCAGCCATTTAGCTGGTAGAGAAATATGAGAAGCAGAAAAGGCCTTGAAGCTGTGTAAACACTGGTCAGCAAAATCCAGAATATAGCACTATATACCTCGTCTTTCTTATGAGATGGCTATGGCAATAACGACATTGAGCTGTTTTGATGATCTTACAATACTAAGTTGACAAAGCTTGGCAGAAAATGCATAGGAGTGAGTGGAACACAGAAACAGCTTACTTATAGGACAGAGCATTCTTGTGGATGTTCGATAGAACAGATAGAAAAGAGTCTGACTGTTTTTAAAGCCTTTAAAAATTACTTCAACATTCAATTTGATGTATTTTGTTTAGAGCTTTGATTATGCAACAGAGATATGGCAACATAATGTGGCCTTTAGCTCCTGTTTATCATGTTTAAAAGATTATCTCAGCCAAAACTAGCACACTTCTCTTACAGAATATATATCTCATGATGTAGTGAATAAAATTATAAACTTATGATAGCACAGCTGTACACGGGGGCAATATGCCTTGCAGTTACTCATTGAGTTTCATTTGTTATGCATTGGTAATAATACCAGTCTCGTTTCTGTAATATTAATGGAAAGAACACGCTGGCATTTTAAATAGAGCCTCTGATTTGTGGTATTATTCAGCTGAATAACTATTAAAAGCTTGCACACTGAAATATTTGCTGTACAGCACAATTACTGAAGTGCATTATCAGCATGAGAGCATTGTAAGATCTGTGGATTCTGAACTTTAGAGATGGGAAATGTAAAATTCCTCTTGAAGTGAAAATATTACTAGGCAATGTATGTTGACAACAATGGTGATACAAAGATGACTGCAAAAAAGAAATTGAAGGGTTTTTTAAAAATTATTAGTAGTTTTTGCTGTAAAGTGTTCCTTGAAAATTTTGAAAATACTCTTTTGCAAAAGGAGGCAATTGTAGAAAATATTTCACAAGTTGATGATAAGAAACATACTGCAAATTTGCATGAGCCATCAAAAATTCCTGACTTAAACATGGATAAAAATGATTATAATAAAAATATCTGTCAAAAATTATCTTTAAATTGTGTGACAAATATAATAGGAACATATGAAGAGATTATCAATATACTCTTTAGAATTACTTTTACTATGCATTATACTATTACTTGTGATTTTAGAAAGACAATGAAGTTGACACAGTTTGCCTTTACAGTTTCTAATGAAAAATAAATACACAAATGTACTTTAGGGTTTTAATTTAAATTTACTAGTGTTGTATATCCCTAAAATATATGCTCCATTTTAAATAGATTATATAATGTGCATAGGAGATGTCAGAGTAAATTAATCACATATTCTGCAACCATAAAGTATCAACACATTAAGCAACTTACCTATTACTGCAGTAGAAATCAGATATTGCAGGTTTCCAGCACTGTAGATCTCAAGACTGAGTGTGTATAAAATATACTGTGTTCTCTAAAATTAGGAGTTAATTTCTCTGCTAGAATTCTAAACATATATTAGTTTGAAACCACCTATGATTACTATATTATAATAATATATTTTTGTTATTATTTATTATATAAATAAAAATACAAATACAAATATAATTATAAATATATGAGTATTATAATAAATAAACTAAAACAGCTGAGCTAATTTCTTCTGGTTTCATTTGATCTTCAAGAAGTATTCTGCAATTCTCCCTCATTTTGACAAACTGACATAAGGTAATATAGCCTAAACATTAAGGTATTTTAATACTAATCTCTGCTCTGGATTGATATATACACTGAAAACCAGAAATTCTTTAGCAACGTTTGTCAATAATAATTTCATTAGTTCACCTTAGTTCCTGTCTCTTAACTAGTTCCAAATTCAGAGTAAGGCTCTTTACTCTCTTAGAACTTGTCTTTCTTTATGTAACTCCTACTTGGGTCAGTCATTCAGCTCAGATCCAGCTGCCTGTTTCATTAACCTAATTTTTGACCAAATCTCTTAATGTCAGCTACTTACTGGTCACAATGTCTATTTATGGCCACTAAAACAAAATAATAAAAGGAAATTAGTCTTACTTCATATGTATTTGTATATATTCATCACCTTCACTTAAAGAAAAATGTTCTGTTCTCAGATTTAGGGATGGCTGAGTTAATAAGATGCATTATTTATATATATTATATATTATATATATTATAAATATTATATATTTATGCATTATAATAGTTTGCAACTGGTGTCTCTTTCTTCCATGAATCCAGGGACTGAAAAAGCAGTAGATGTAAACAGTAACCTGGCATAACCACTCTGGTCAAAATGGCAGCCTTGGAATGTAAAGAATATTATCTCAATTTACTTTGTTGCTAATTCTGCCAGGGTGATTTGCAAAGGGAAGCTTCCAGAGAGAAAGTCAGACTTCCACACCTCCCTGATCATCATACCAGTTGCAGAGAGACTGAAAGTAAGTTTCCTTCAGTCATCTGAGTCATTTATCACATTATCAAACATGTATGTCTTGTTCCCACTTTTCCACCTACAGTGTACACTTTTTCTTTGTTGTTTTCCTTAATCCAAAACTAAAAATATTTCCAAACAGAATGTGCAACATTAGTACATTTTGTACTAAAAATGTAATTCAGAAAGGTTGCTCTAATTGATATTTTTGTTGAAAATTTTATTAGAGAGATCCAAGGAGGAAATGGCAAAAATGGACATCACATGAGCAATCTCTTTAGAGCTAAGATAAACTAAAAAGCATGAAATAGAGCTGAATGGCAATTCCAGAGCTGAGATAGGCAGACCTGAGGTACCAGCAATCTGACAATACTCCCTGGAGTGCATATATTCCATCAGTCTGGCAACAATGAATTTATTTAAGGAGGGGCTTGTGATATGTGCCTGATTTCTGTAGCATGCATATGTAATTTGTTTGCTCTTGGCTAACAACTTTTTTTTTTTCAATTTTTTGTTTTTTTGTTCTTTCCACCTTATCTCAATCTTTCTTGAAACAGATGACTCTTAAAAAATAAACAAAAAATACTGGCAGCTTTCAGGCTACCTTTCCATCTTGAACTTAACAGACAAATGGTATGAAACTTGTAAGCACAGTAGTCAAAGCTGCCTTTACAATCTGTTGTTTGGCAATTTGCAGTTAGGGGGTGGAAAATTTAAATATTTTAAGAGATGTAATTTTCCTATGGCAGCTCAGCACTTCAGCTATGATCTTCTTTGAAGAGAGGAGTGGGAGAAGCCAAGGAGGAGTAGTGTTTTGGAGATGGCCAAATGATCTTAGCACTTCTTTTAAATTCTGGCAGCCTTCATGCCCTGACTCTTGCAGACAGACCTCTCAGCCCAATTCAAGATTCCTGAGTGTAATATGTGGAAGGATCTTCTGGCAGGAGTCATAGCAAAATCGACATCTTAGTTACAAAGGAATTACACATCAGGTCTTGGCTCTGTAGAAATTTCACAGCACCTCTCTCTTACAACCTGAATTCTACAAGATGCTAGAGTATTGGATAATGGCATGAATACAACATAAACCAGATCTCTGTATCTAAAATCTGGGAAAATGTTGAGACTGAAGCCATATTTGGGTATATTCTGTATTGAAAGCTATTTAAGTTATATTCAGCATAAATAAATCAAACAAGGATTGTCAAAAAATAGCTCTCCAGATGGCCTTGTTAGGTCCTGCAGTTTTCATGCCCAGAGTGCCAGCTACTGGGGGAAGCAGCATGACTGGGTTCGGTGCCACCAACTGGAGTCAGAGCTGGGGCATAGAGGACTTTGGCCTATGGTGATGGTGACTGGAGAGAATGGATGGCCTCAATGCCATCTACTGGAATGGATCAAAGTCTCTGCTGCCAGCTACTGGGACAGGCACGTTGTGTATCCTGAAAATCAGCTATTGGGGGGCTGGTGTGAGTGAAGCTAGTGAGGAGGTCAGTGCTGGTGGCTGGAGCAGGACTGCAAGTTGCAACAACTGTGCCCTAGTGCCCCTCCACCTGCTGCTGGAGCAGGTCAAGTGTCTGTACCTGACCCAAAATGATGTGTGATAGGGTTTGTGTGCCTCATTCTCTAGCAAGCTTCAAGACTGATGAGCCAGTGGGTAGATGGCCCTTGGTCCAGCAATGAGTATCAGAGCAAAGGGTCTGTGCTGGTATTCAGGGGGATCTGTGAGTGTGGGGTGACTGTGAGATGAGTGGGAGTTTGTATAGCTGTTTACTGTTTAGCATCAAGCTGAACATGCAAAAGAGTACAAGACCTGTGAAGTGGTTCATAGAGCCTGCGATCCAGGCAGAGGTATGAGATGGACATGCTGTGCCAGTACTCACAATGATTGACAAACGTGCATGCCCATGCAAATATTGTGAACCTGAAGCATGGTGAGTTTGTGTTTTTAATAATGAAGCTCAGTCTTTACCAGACAAAGAATCAGAATCATAGAATCATAGAATCATAGAATCATAGAATCATAGAATATGCTGAGTTGCAAGAGAATCATCAGGATCATCAAGTCCAACTCCTGGCCCTGTGCAGGACATCCCCAAGAGTTAAACAGTGTGCCTGAGAGTGTTGTCTAAATGCTTCTTGAACTCTGTCAGGCTTGGCACGTAGCCACTTAACTGGAGAGCTGGTTCCAGTGCCCAACCACCCTCTGAGTGAAGAAGGTTTTCTTGATATCCAACCTAAACTTCCCCTGACTCAGCTTCAGGCCATTAAAGAGATCAGTACTAGCCGTGAGAGAGTGAAATGTTAATGCTTAATGACTCAAATTCTCAAAAGCAGTAGGTGCTTTGCTGAGACCAGGTTCGGACCTCCCAGCCAAAGGGGAGGATGAGAATTTTTGGCTGTTCAGTGGTGAAACCTCTGATCTGTATGAGAACAGCCCAACTCAAAAGCATTACTGGCAAATTGACCTTTTTTTAGCAAGGAGCTGGGTTTTGAGCCAGATAAGAAAGGAGACTGATAAGAAACAGATCCTTCAGAGGTGGGGCAAGGCTTTTTATCATGCCAATTTCCTCCCTTACAAAACAGGCTCAGTTGTAAAACTCCCCCATCCCAGGGAAGCAGTTGGGACCTGGTACATTCACATTAACACATAGGTCTGAGGGTATTCTCCCCTTCTGATGAGGCATAAATGGCTTAACTATGCTGGTGTGAGAGGCAGCTTCCATGTCTTAGAAGGTGTAATAAACCATCAAAGACCCCCACCACACTCCCAGACTCATTTCTGGAACCTTCCAACATGACCCACAGTGTTGCAAAAGACAGTATAACACTTTACCCCGGAGGGGAGGACCTGGGTGTTCCCACATAAATCTGAGCATCTATTAACCCATTGAATTCTAGGTTGTGTGGGCTTCTTTATCCCCAATGGATCAAGAATGCGACCATCACTTTGATCAACAGACATCAAAATTGTAGCAATCAAGTCTTGTCACTGAATCCACAGGCGGTGATATCTTTCCTCTATCAGTTCTTACCCTTTCTTTCTCTTTCTTTTCCCTATATATTTTCTTAAGCAATATTTATATTGCTTATATAAATATAAATATATTTATTCTTTTTTACCATTTCTTTTCTATGGATAATAACCAAAAGGCTTGGTTCCATTGCAACCAAATTATTCTAAAATAAACCCTACATATATACATTATATACACACCAGTCATTCGGTGTCGCTTCACTCTAATCCTCCCCAAGGGATTTCTTAACAAGAAGCTCAGTTACCCTGCTCCAGGGGTGGGTTGTAACCCTTGCCCCTCCTCTTCCCCTACAAGGAGGTTGTAGACTGTGATGAGGTCTCCCCTCAGCCTCCTCTTCTCCAGACTGGGCAAACCAAGTGACCTCAGCCCTTCCTCATAAGGCTTCCCCTCCAGATGTTTTACCAACCTCATTGCCCTCCTTTGGATGCTTTCTAATAGCTTAATGCCGTATTTATATTGTGGTGACCAAAACTGCAGACAGTATTTAAGTTGAGGCTGCCCCAGTGCAGAGCAGAGCAGGACAATCCCCTCTCTTGCCCAGCTGGTGATGCTGCGCCTGATGCCCCCCAGGACAGGGCTGGCCCTCCTGGCTGCCAGGGCACTGCTGGCTCAGATTCAACTTGCCATCAACCAGGACCCCCAGAGCCCTTTCCACAGTGCTGTTCTCCACCTTCTCATTCCCCAATCTATACACACAACCAGGACTGCCCTGCCCCAGGTGCAGAAACCAGCTCTTTCCCTTGTTGAACTTCATACGATGGTGATTGCCCATCTCTTTGCAGGAGCTCTCTCTCTGCAGGAAGGAAGGCAAATTGTGTATGTCCGCACTTACGTTGTAGATGAATCTGATACAAAGGTGCTGTTGAAGGCAGTACCTTGGCTGTGGTGGTTCATGCAGCTGGCCATGCACGGGACACATGCTGAGCTTTGCTGCTGCAGGCTGAACCCGCAGTTTGGCCACATCCCCAGCTGGCCAGGACTGGGCTCCAACAGTAAGGCAGGAGCGATTCCTGGGTGATGAGTTGCTGGAACCAGTGGCACTCCTAACATTCCTTAACAACTGGGATGCATTTTCAGTCAACCTCTGGAATAAAGAATTATACTTTCTGGGTACTTAAAAAAGTAAACCAGTTATAAATTTTACCCATTCAGACACTAAAGCCACTGTTTCTTCCCATGTATCATAGAAGTGACAGTGACAACAGGTGTAGAAAACCCCTTGAAAATAAGGAAGCAATTAATGCCAATTTTCAAAAGCGTCTTTTACTCCAAATATTAGAAAAACTAGAATTTTTATCTAAAATATAAAATCCAGCAGAATAAGTGTTCAGTCCATATAATTGTCCAGAATAAAGCTGGTTGGGATACGGGACTTTAGAAGATTTATAATATTAAAATTTTTCTGTCTGGGAAAATGACTTTAAAATGCTAAAAATAAAAAGCTTATTTGCATTCCAAAGTGAACCTCTGATCCAAGAAAAACTAAGGTGAAATTATATATACGGTAGTATAAACATTTTTTTTTGCACTGTCCAGAATTTTCCTTCTTTTTATTATTCTCTGGTGTTTTCGTTCAGGAAGCTAGTCAGTTTTAAATATCAGAGTGAATGCTCTTGGTCATGGCTGAGATTATGTTTAAGATTGTGGCTTACTGTTCACAGTATATACTCACTCACTGATTGTGAGCAATCACTTCAAATTTTACTTCAAATTTCCAACCTCAAAATAACTACATGCACAGGGAAGGGCCTGAGTCAGTCTTTGGTAAAACAGAAAGACCCACAGAATGGATGTGGCTGCAGCTGATTATAAATCTGCTGGAAATCTCACATGGAATAAAGCAGAAGGGAAGAAAGCATTTTAAACTTTTATGAAGTGTATTTTATGCTTCCCCTTGGCCAGTCTTGTGTGCAGAATCCTGTCCTTAGAGGCAGTAAGATGATTCTATGAAGAAAGGCTGAGAGGATTGGACTTGTTCAGCCTGGAGAAGAGAAGGCTATGGGGTGACCTTACTGTGCCCTTTCAGCACAGGAAGGGAGCCTACAAGAAAGATGAAGGACTTACAAGGAGAGCATGTAATAACAGGACAAAGGAGAAGGTCTTTAAACTGAAAGATAGCAGGCTGAGATTAAATACTAGGAAGAAATTCTCTACTGTGAAGGTGGCCAGGCACTGGTACAGTTGACCAGAGAAGCTGAGGATGCCCCATCCCTGAGAGTGTTCAAGGGTGGGTTGAATGGGACTTTGAGCAACCTGGTCCGGTGGAAGGTGGCCCTGGCCACAGCCACGGGTTGGAGTGGTTGGAGCTGAATGATCTTTAAGATCCCAAACCATTCCATGGTTCTATGATTCTATTTCATAATAGAACAGGACCTAGAATATGAAATATGCAAAATTAAGATTATTCATGTTATCACTGATATGCATGTGTAATCTGGCTTCAGTAATGTAGTTAGCACTAAAGATTTTCTCTGGCTTTCCATTAGTAAGTGAGTTTTATAAAGATATCTCCTAAATATCAATGCCAAAAAATACAGACAGGAAAAAGTATAATTTGCAGATATAAGGCTCAGTTCTATTATTCTCTTTAGTGATAACACTATCCAGATTACTCATTAGCAACAAAACTGTTTAGATCCCTGTACTTGAATCCAGAAATATAATTTATTCAATAAGTTAACCAAATATAATTTATTCTGTCATAGTTTAATCACCATTTCTTTCTGTAGCAGTTACAATGGCTAATAATTTCAGCTCATGCGCCTCCTGTGTTACCAATATTTTTCAAAAAACAGCAAAAATACTGACATAAGAGTATAAAATAGTAAATTGCTTGCAAAGAAATGTTTTGCCTTCCATATAATTCTGTATTTTTATTTTAAAACCTCTGAACTTGCTAGCTACAAGTAGTAAGTGGATATCTTCAAACTGCTTCACTCAGAGTACTTGATATTAGGCTGGTATGGTCTGATCTACAGTAAAAACAAGTGATTAATTTCCTTACAAAAGTTTTTTCAAGAATTTCACTAATTGTTGAAACCCCTTGGACTGCTTTTTCATTGCATCAGTATGTCCCAAAATAAGCATGTTTCCAAAGAAAAGGGTATTTCACATTACAGAAATATTCATGTATGGAAATTATATGCTATTTCTCCCATGTCTCTCAGCCAAATTTACTTTCATCTAAATGTTTCAGAATAGCAGAAATATTTTCTCCATTTTATTCCTCAGCTAATTTCTTTTCATTTTCCAACTGGCCATGGGGCATTCTGTCCATGGAATATACAAAGCAAAGCCTATTAAAAAAAAGAAGGAAAAGGAAAAGGAAAAGGAAAAGGAAAAGGAAAAGGAAAAGGAAAAGGAAAAGGAAAAGGAAAAGGAAAAGGAAAAAGGAGAAATATACTTTACTTTCATCCCAGTGTCACTAGCCACTTCAATCTGATCACTGAGTAGAATGCTTTTTTTTGCACACATGCCTTTCTTCTGGTGTGTTGCACGCACACTTGGTTACAGTACAGGAGAAAATCTATTTGTGCTTGGCTGAAGTTGCAGTTAACAGTATATTGCCCTTTGATCCTTATGTTTCTCTGTGCATTTAATATTCATACTTTATATATACACTGAATTAATACCTTGAGTGTTTAATTTTGATAATGTCAAACTGATTTTCTGGAATTCTTCTTTTTAAATAACTTTTCACATACTCAGAACTGTCCAGCTCAGTTGCCACAGTGAATTCAAAACATTTCTGCCCTTTCTCTCTCACTTTAAGTTTCTAAAACAATGTGACAAAAAATATTCTTAGCCACAGGAATAAATATGTTCCTGGAATATTTATTCAGAAGAAGTTGAAAAGGTTGCAACCAGAGACTAACATTGTATAATACTAGGTGATGTTGCAAACGGTTGACAAGTATTTAGCCCCAATGTCTTATGATGACAACAGCTTATCAGCCTTGGCCAATAATTGTGATCTTTGGGTATTCACATTTTTTATTAGGTGTTTAGTCTTTTATTTTGTGGGTTTTTGTTGTGGTTGGTTGGTTTTTTTTTTTTGGGGGGGGGGGGGTTTTTTGTTTGTTTTTTTGTTTTTTTGGTTGTTTGTTTGGTTGNATTGATTGATTGTAGAGCTTTTTAGATTTGGTTGTATTTTTTTTAGAGAAGGGCTGTGTCAGGGTCAGCTTACTTTCAGTAGCAAGACTCTGTGCCTCCCTGCTTGTTGCACTCCTTCAAATTCAAGGTAATCTATTAGGATGAGAAGAACACCTATAAGACCAGACAGCTGTTTCATCATAAGGCTTTGTATTAGTCTCTTTACACCCTTACCACGCTTACTATTTTCTTGTAACTGTCTTTTCTCTTTCAATCATTCCATTTTGCCTCACATAACATTTTCATAGTAATTCTGCATGGAGAATGTGTTCCACCGGGTTTAGAAATCTATGGGTGCATAATACCACTACCAGTTACCAGAGTAAGTGGTAACACAACCACACCCTACTTAGGAGTTTGCATGAAGATGCAAGACAGAAGAATTAACAAAAGCAGACCCTTCCCTGCTTAGAGAAATGAATCAGCTTGCTCTGTCTCACTTCAAATCCTGAATGCTATTACCAATTAAACTGTAAGTTACTGCTAAAGCCGAGGTTACAAGAGTTGCTTCTACCTGGTCTATATGAGAATGTTCCATTTGACTTCTCATCATGCTCTAGAAACAGTGAGAACAACTCTTGACATCAAAAGAATTACCAGATTTAAAAAGAAAAAATTAGGAGTTATGAAATGCTGTCATAAATATAGCCCAAACATGGAAAAAGTAAGTGATTCTTTGAGGTACCACATCTCCTCCTGTGAAGAAAATAGAAACCCTGAAGAATATAATTTGTTGCCCAAGGAAGCTATGCACCATTAAAATCTATTTGTTTCCTCCTGGAGAATTAAAATCGGACAAAAACCTTAAAATTGAGTAACAAAATCATTGCCAAGAAGCTGCAGCTGGATTATGATCATGATTATGATCATGATTATTGTATTTTTTTCAACCATAAAAACTTTTTGAACAATTGTTGTTTGAAACCTGTGCAAAACCCTAAATCAATTAAATGAATAATACCTTCCTAGTAACTGCACCGTGAAGTACACTTTCATGACTATGAAATTTGTTTTGGCAAAATGAATCTTTCTATGTAATTGAAAATTTAAAGCTTTTGTGTTCTAATATGTATATATTTTCTCTGAGTGATTTTGAGTTTAATTGTTTAATCTTTCTCACTGTTTCATCAATAATGTCTTCTTCTTCCAGTTTGTACCAGTTCATCCATATAAGAAAAAGGCTGAACTGCAATATAGCAACTGTAATGCACATGATTCTAGCCCCAGAAAGCGAACAGACACAACTCTGACCAGTGAAGAGTTTTATGACCCCTATGCATGTTTAGTCAGCATGTTACTACTTCAGAAAGAAGACTAAATACTGGGAAAAAAGCCTGTAATACAAATCACAAAAAAACGATGAAAAGGCAGGTATATACAAATTAGTAGCACGTCAAAATGAAGATTTCTTCAGCAAAATAAAGAAAAATTAAAGTATCAAACGTGTTAAAGTATCAAAATCAAAACCTTTTCATTTTAACCAGAAATTTCTGAATTAAGGTTTTGACAGGAAAAGTCCACATGACAGTATGGGATGGAAACTTCTGCAGAAATTCCCTATTTGGCATTAAAGGTAAAAATAAAATGCATGCATTTTCTGCAAGGTTTTTTTTTGGTTTTTTTTTAATCCCAATCATAATAAAATTATGTACATGACAAAATAGTTCATCTTTATATGTGAAGATAGAGCCTTGCATAATTGAAGAAAAGCATGTGAATATATCTGTAGTCTGTGACCTAAAATTAACCAGTTTTTAGTTGAAATCCTTTGAATTGTAGGGCGTTCCCACAAACAATATTTTAACATTCCTAAAGTGTTATGAAATTTCCAACATTTGCTGGTTGCCTTGGTTGCAGTCAGTAACAGATGTTTCAAAACATAAGCCAGGTCATGAGCCACAGGACTGAATAAACAGCTTTAAAAAAATAAATATATGAAACGCTATATTAATTATACTAGCTAAGTTGCAAAATTTCCACTGGCTTGACTCTTTCCTTTCTTCTGCTGTAAACAGAGCCAGAAACTTAGTTTGAGTCAGACAAGCCCCAGTTTACACTGTTCTGCCAAGTTGCAGATGTCATTTATTCTCTGCCATTACATTATAAACAGACTTTTAATTTACTTAAAATCTGGAAGAGAGGAAGTATTGTCCAAAACATTTATTTTGGAGCCACAGGTTCTACAAAAGTTTAGGATTTCTAGTAACCTCTGGTCTCAAGAGGAGAGGGAGAAATAATGTTTCAAAAGTGTATTTTGCTCCGAAATGTTCATAGCATCATTTTTTTCATAAAAGTAACCCATTCTCATGTGCTTCATCTTGGGTCATTCTTTTTTGGTTGGGTTCCCTCTCTCACTTGCGTACATGTATTTGTAAGTGCTAATGGAAATATTTGCATAACACCAGCACTATGCTTTTATTTTTCTCTGCTTTTGGAGGTACCTTCTTAGTTCACAAAAAAGCTGCTATTGCTTTGGGAGTCTTACTAGAGTCTTACTAGAGATGAAGGTGTTCAATTATTGATATTATATTTTAAACTCCCAGTGTTTTTATTGGGGAAGCAGAAATGTTTATGGGGTGCAGTGCTGAATTCAAAGTATTGTATGTTACTACAATGTTTTTCATTGAGTGATTTTGATATTAAACCTTCTTCGAAATTTATGTCGGGTAGAGGATAAGGTCAATAGTCAATTATTTCATATATTCTCCCAGTATATGTGTCTAAATTTGACAGAGAGTAGTGTTGCAGAGGATGACCCGGAGGTCAAAACATTTAAAGTGCTCCCCTCCTAATTATTATTTTTTTTCCCATTGATTTTGTTGAAGTTTGGAGGAGAGTAGTGGATGCTACAGGTCTGTAGACTTTGGAATAGAACCTAAAGCTGTGTAAAAGAGATTCTTTGAATCCAGCTAAAACAGTTATATCTGACTGTTCACTGATTTGTCTTCACTGGTCATGAGCTGCCTGTGGCAAAGCACTTCTCCTTGGGGTTGTGAAGATTACTCTCCATGTTGCCTCTTCTAACAGTGTGAATATTGACTTGCACTTATAAAGGTCAGGCAGCTCCTACAGTTATGGGAAGGGAGAACACTAACTCCAGCAATGCTCTCTGAGAAGAATTTAACCTTCAAATGACGAAAAGTGCTCACAAGAGCCAGGACTTCAGCCAGCTTGAAAGTTAACCTTCTCTCCAAACAGATATGTGGACTTCAGTGTTGCTCCAGCAAAAGAAAAAGAAACCAAACAATTAAATGGATAAAGAACCCAAGAGTTATGAATCAGGCATTTTATTTTTCATTTTAAAAGGTTGGTAGATGGTATGGAATGAGGAATTTTTGGACTTCTTAGCTTTCAAAACAAATAATGTCTTCAACTTTTAAGAGCATTATGCAGAAAGATAAAGCATCCCATACATTTATTTTCTCTATTGTTCTGACGTCAGATCAAAGAAGCTGATTCCCAGTGAAGCACAGCAACCCAGTTAGCTCACCTTTGAAACTTCTTCTTTATTTGCTATCATGCAGAATCAAGCTCAGAACACAGCTGAGGTAATTTAAGGTCTATGGGAATCTGGCTATTACTGATCAGGTCCTGTGTTACAAGGCAAGAAGGATGACAGTGTAGTAGCAGAACTGCAAATGAGAATGAAGGCTCACTTTTCATCTTGATGGAGTGTAAAAAATAATATTTTTAATTTTTAATGCAACACATTTATATTGTGGCAGTAGTGGCAGTAGGCTCATATTGCATATAAATGAAGATGATTATTTGGTTTGTAGGGGAGTAAAGAAGACATTTTGATGAAGAGTATACCAGGAATGTAATAAAAAGGAAGAAATATGTGTAAGTCTTGGCTGTTTAGGAAAGGCATTGCTTTCTGAGTTTGGGCGCTTTTTTTTTTTTTTAATGCATTATAAGTTTCACAGTTTTAAGTTTGATATCTGGCAGATTTGAGACTCTAAAAATCATCCTTAATGGCCTTTCTGCCTCATCAGTAAAGCCACCATTCAAGTAACAAAGTGCCAATCAGTTGCTCTTGTTTTCCTTTAGCTTCAAGATATTGCTGGAGAGCTTTCTGCAGAGATCATGATCTCTCTGCTTGAGATACCATTTATTACAACTATAGTTAAAGGTCTTCAGGTTTATCTCTTATAACTTCCTAATTTCTTGACTGATGTTTTTTCTCCAGAATAAGACACAGCTTGCTAAGTTTCATTCCCCCTTGACCATCCTCACCTCCCCTGACAGAACAGGTTTTATTACATCTGAAAGTCAAGGAAAATAAAAAATAATAAAAAAGATAACTGTGCAGTTTCATTTGAAATATGAAAATGAAAGATGAACTAACAGGTTCTTTTAAGATGTTTCATTGTACTGCTACAGATCTAATTAAATTGATTTTTTTAAATGAAAATGAAATTTCATGGTCAATTAGTGAGTGAAATAATTCACTTCTTACAAAAAAAAAGAATGCAGTATGAAATCAGAGAAAATATGTGAATTATACACAGTGCTTAAGCTGAGTGAAGAAAATAACCAGGGTCGCTCCTCTTCTCTGGACATTATTTAAATCACTCTGTCCCAGTTATCACTTTTTTTTGGCTTATCAAGTTAATTCTGGCTAAGGTAGTCTTAAAGTGCACTGGATAATACAAGTATTTATTTTGAAAAAATGTGCCTAATTGTTTCACTTGTTTCTGAAACTTAACCATAAAAAATTTACAATATTCTCTTCGTATAAAATCAAGCAAGTACTAGTCTGATTTTCAGCCATTGCAACATGGCAGACATTACCAAAATAAAGCAAGATAGTGCAGTTCACTGACACTTAAATGAAATGTAATAATCTTCATGATATGTGATCATATTTGCTAACACCTAATTCATACAAAAATAGCATAGCATTTAAGCATTTGCTTGAACTTAAGTTCCAGACAGCTTTTTGTATTTTATTTCAAAACTTGTCTTATAGTTTACAGAACAGAAGGATGTGCTTTTTACATACTATTGTGAATAAAAATATCCTAGTCAAACTTTTATTTACTTGAGTTTGTACCAAAGAGAAGCTAAACCAAACTCTCAGAATAAACCACAAAATCTCTGAGTTATTCTATAAATAAAAATAAAAAAAAGAATGCTGCCATGTAGGACACTTCACTTTCAAAATTAAAAATAACAGAAAAAAGTACCTTCTTAAGTTCTAAACTGTTCATTTCTAAATATTTTCATATTTAGGAGATTACACTGCAGATGAATATAATACCATTTTATTGGTCCACCCTCAAACTCTCTATCTGAACCGCCTGCCATTCATATTCCTCATTTTGACAGCCAAGTTGCTTCCAGGCTTCTTCACCTAAATTGTGACTTGATTTGTACTAGGACATACACCAAGTAAACATGAAGTGAAGCACAGGAACTAGATTTCTTAATTACTAAAATGTTCTAATACTAAAGAGTCAGCTCAGGATTCCATGAACTCAAAACTGCAAAATCTAACATAGAAAGGAGTTGCATCTTTTGTTGAATCCTATTTTCAGCTATTTTGGTAGTTAATTACAACACCACGCCTGTCCGCGCGCCCCCCCTCCCCACCCCGCAAATAATTATTACTTCACAATTATCAAGACGAATGGGCAAGCACAGAGTGATCAGCTTTCCAAGAAAATGGAAAAAAAACCAGGCCTTTCCTTGCTCAAATGTCATTAAAAAAAAATCACATACTTTTTTACCACTTCTTCAACACACTGCTCTGACATTTCTTAGATTAACCTGATTGCTTCAAGCAGTGGTGCATAAAACTTTGCAGTCTACTGTATCAAATGTACCTGGATTGATCAGGTAAACCATAGTGACTGAAGCAATTACTATCTTCTGTCAACTGACTCACAAGAAGGTTTCAGAATTGGCTTTATCTTCTTAGGCTGAAACAGCTCAGAAATTTCATTTATAAGACTGCATTTCCTATTATATTATGGCTTTAAAGCACTCTTTAATTTCAGTGATATTTTTACATCATTAGTTAATAGTACATTAAATATGTGTGACTTAGGAAAGCTATATCTTCAAGTGTCATTGAAAACTTGTGACTTCCCTCACTTTGTAACTAATTCTTAACTGATGAAAAAAAGGAGCAGTGATCTTGTAGCAGCAATTCAATTGATATACAGGGATATGTCACACTACTGAGATTTCTGATATAAGGCACTGCTGCTTAATAGATACTCTTGAAGTTATTTAGGAAAGATTAAATTGCAACAAAGTCACTTAAAATGTGGCTTTTAGATTCTCTAATAATAATAGTATTAGAAAATAAGTTATTACTAACTATCACAAATAATTTTCCTGAAGCCTTTTATAGCGGATAAAACAGTATTTTTCCTCAGCTAGTAGGCTTTGGTTCAAATCCTAAACCTGGTGGCTGCTGTTTAAATAGAGCATGTGACGATGAAAATTGTAAGGACATCCTTAATAGAGCAGACCAAAAGTCTATCATGTTCAGTGGCCTCAGTCTGGCAGGGACCAGGAGTATATACTTATGGAAAGACTATGAGACAGGTAAACATATGATACTAATGCTTCAGAGGAAAAACTTTCCAGCTTTTATTAGTTTGCATTTGAGGTACCTTCTGCATGCTTGTCTGTAGCCGTGTGCTAACTAGCGCCAGCTGGATTATTTTTTTCTTGAATTGATGTAATTTCTTGAACTTATCTTTTAGTTACCAGAATAGTTTACATTACTTTGCTCCAGTTTAGATATTGAATGAAAATAAAAAACAAATTTATTTACATTGTCTTGACCGTACCACCTGACATTATTTTAATTTGCTGTTTCTCAGGATGTTTTATTATTAGAAAAAAAGTAGAATCATAGAATATCCTGGGTTGGAAGGGCTGCACAAAGATTGTCAAGTCCAACACTTGGCTCTGCATACCACGTGTCTGTGTGTTGTCCAGACGCTTCTTGAACTCTGTCAGGCTTGGTGCTGTGACTGCTTCCCTGGGAGCCTGTTCCAATGCCCAGCCACCCTCTGAGGGAAGAACCTTTTCCTATTCATCTCTCTGCCTCAAAACTTTGTAGATCTCTGCCATAAAGTTGACTCATTGCAGTTGCATATCTGTATCCTTTTTTGGGTTCCTACAATTGTATAAGTTCAATTTCTGTGAATATCTGGCCAACATCAATATTTTGAACGGTTTATTGTATCTTTAATGAAAACATAGCTCTTCTAATTTTCTAAAAATCTATTTTTATCCATCAAAAAAGTCCTTTACTATGACACCAGGAATGTTTTTGAATGCAAATACAAAATAAAAAAAACTCAAGCATTTTGCAGGCAGAATATATCTCATTTCTATAATAAAATTGTATTTTTGTATATGGAAGCCAGTCATTCACAACACCATCAGGATATGAAAATACTGGTGAAGAATTTTGTAAGTTTAAGTATTAGATATTTTCTCATCTGTTTCTTACGATTGTTAAAACTGTATTTAAAATTCAAAGTTTCTGATATAAAATACTCTTTATTATTTTAATAATATATGTAATAATCTTTTTTTAATTATTAAGAAAAGTAACTTTAGGTATGAAAAAAAGGTATTTGAGAGAGTACAGCCTTAGTGGTGCAAATATGTTTTCATTTCCTTTGGTTATTTTTTCCCAAGTGGTAGTTACTAAGTGACTCACTAATAGCTACATTATGCCTTTCAACAGTACATTGATTTATTTCATTTGCAGCGACAAGTTTATTCTTCATGTTTTTTAGAGTAGCCTATCCAACTTTTGGGTTCTGCCAGTTCAGCAAAACATAATTTTTCCAGCAGCTACCCCAGAGGTTTTATTTTTTACAACAAATGAGTGGTTTTGTTGCATAAATAAAACAAGTTTAAATAGAACTAATTTCAAAAGCTACCCAGCATAAAGTGCGTTTCTTTTAACTGACCCAAACATAAGATCTTCAAATATCCACTAGGTTTCCTTATGTAAATTTCACCTTTGTCCAAATGGATGGAGGCATTGTAGTCTAAAGGTTTAACTGCCCCAGTTCTCATCCATGGACCAGGCTCCTTTCTCAGACCAGGATCTCTTCCCTTGCTAATCTGTGATTTGATATTATGGGAATCTCTGGACATAGTGCCACACTAGAATTGAAGTTCAGGTGGGAAACTGGGCTGCATAGGCTGTGGACACTAAGACTTAAAGACTGCAACTGTTACAAAGGTATTATTTTTCAATGTAATCTATTGTTCTAAGAGGTAGTTTCCCACAAAAACAGGTATTTTCCTAAGAAAGTTAATTTTATTGGAAAGTTGTTGCTATTTAAACTGAAACCCAGTATAGATAGAAGTGTTCCAACTACTTTTCTTAATCTTTGAGATCCAGGCTCATGCTGTTAAAGCCTTTGTGCAACCTCATAGTGCATCTTTTTCAAAACAGCTCCTTTTTCCTATATTTTTCTATTTTCTTTTTTTGTCTGTGTGTCTGTAAATCAATAGTTTGAAAAGATCTCAGAATACTGTACATTTTTTAAAGCTTTGTTTTCGCTAGTGTTCTATTTCTCAGTACCCATGCAATTGCACTAAATATTATAGCATGTCTATGATGATATTCTGTAAGCACTTGTCTATCGATCTGTGAACCTCTAAAATAAAAGTAGATCACCAGTTATTATTTGGTCTTTGCTTTCGAGGAGACAAACTGTTTCTTCCAATTGGAAGAAAATGTACTGGGGCAGGGGGCAAGGGGGGCAGAGAGAGCAGGGAGCAGAAACGGAAACCCTTTCTCTTAGATTTCTTTTTTTACACTGTTTAGTAGGAGGGTAATGGCTTGGAATCCTTCATTAGTTTTGTTGTCTTGCAGATCCTGTACTCAGAGGAGAGAGTGATGATCATTTTGTGACAGTGCCAGCTGGAAGCAATGTCATGTACAGGGCGTAAGAAACTATCTAACACCCTAGGTCCTGAACTGGAGGAGAGATTTGTATCTGTAGGAATTCTCAAAGAGCACTGTTACTGAATGTTCAAACTCTCTCTGTGTTCCCTTAGGCCCAACTCTAATACAAGCCCAGCTGCTGAAGTTGAGAGAAAGGAAAGCACAAGGAAGACGTAACTGGCAGGAGCAGAATAGAAGCTCTGCAGCAGTGAGAAGGTGATGTGGGGTTTTTAAAGCTAAACTACAACGCATGCCGATGTCAGATGGAGCAATTTGCCTCCTGCAGCATCCAAGAAATGTGCATAAATGTAGATGCTTTTCTGTGGACGAGAAAAAAACCAACTTGGCTTAATGAAAACAAACACATTACATCAGAAAAAATTATGTTTCTCTCATAATCTTATGTTGCACTCCATGCAAGATTGTACATGAGTGCTGATTTTGCAAACAGGAATAAGAAACTAGATTTACAGGATTTTTGGCTTATTTGTTGGACAACATTCAATGACCAGAGGACCAGTATAGCCACTGCTAGACTTTCTACTTCCTGCTAGTACTGCCTTCTTGGTATGCACAGTCCTGTTCAAATGCAAATATAAATTTTGCTCTCATGTTACTCAATGTCTCAGAGGAATCTTGAATATGTTTTTCAGGTGAACTTGATATTTTTCTCTGCTTTGCACTATGGCTCCATAGATCCACACTCCAACAACTATTAGCATTAATCCGGCAGCCTTATATAGAATTTGTCTTTACAGTAACCACTGGCTGTTGTATTTTTACTTTTATTCTGTTTATAAATTGACATTAGCATGCGAGCTTTCCTTGTCTGGAGAAGGACAAACAGTGGTCCAGAGGACACGGGACTGAACAGTGCATTTTTTCCCCTGCTGTGGGGAATTGAGGTGTGACCGTGTGCAACTCATTTAACTGTGTTCTGCTGCAGTCATCGCCAGTCGTGAAACAAAGATCATAAGAACATTGCTGGATGAGAAACTATGTATCTTCAAACTGATGAAATGCTTTCATTGCTGTCTCCATTTCATTGGGAAGTCTTAACTGTGTCTTGAATAACATAGATTTACATACTGGTAAAACCCAGGCCTTGTAGCCTCTCTAATGGCTGATTCAGCTTCCATTATTCTGATGCCAGGTATTACTAACTGGCACGTGGATCCCTCACAAGCTCTGTAAGTCCCACTGAGAAAGATTTCTCAGCTGTCTTCAGAAATCTCAGTCCTGTGAGTGATTTGTTGTGCAATTTGAACACGCACTTATGAAAAAATATTTTATTTTCCAAAATATGAGGTTTCTTTTTCTTTTTCTACTTATTTTTTACGTGGAACTTCCATTTTAAGGTAACAATATAAAAAAGAGCTCTACTGTAGAATTTAATACAAATTATTGCAATGATCTGAATACCAGTGTCACCGTGTTCAGAAAACTACTTGTTCCAAATAAATCTAAGATTCTCTTAGGTCAGTAGAAGAGTCAAAAGCTCTGCCAGACAGCTCCTCAGTGGATATAAGACCCTCGTTCACTACCATAGAGAGGATATCTGCACTACAGCAGGTGCAGGGCTTCAGGAAGGAGGAAACAATGCTCTCTTGTGGAATTAGAGAGAGAAATAGTCTTCTATCTCCCACTACACTTGCTCTCTGCCAAGAAGATGCACTTGTACTGGGACTAAAGTGCTAAAACCAGTGGCACAGAGGGAAGAAGTATAATAGACAAACAGAATTTCAAAGAGGGTTGTTTCTTTCTTGCATAAAAAAAAAGCCTAGGAATGCGGAATTGGCTTTTCTACTGATAAAGACCCATCCAGAAACATAATTTACAATGCTATTGTGAGGCATAATTCAGGAAGAGATAAGAAGAAGGCTTGCAGGGCCTGCCACTGGAATGGAAATCACACAGAGATTGATAATTTTTAGATCTAGTTATCAAATCCTCACAGAAAGAAAAGTTGTAAGAACTTACATTAATTGCCATTGCAGTAACATTGCAAATTTATGGTTAGATCTTCTCTTTGGCAGCCACTAGAGGACAACCTGATCACATACTTTTAAGTTAGTCTGACGTTTATACCCACAGCGGTACATAGGTACCAGCAGCCTTTAATCTACTGCCCCTTCCCTCCGACAAAGCTAATTTCTCAATGCTATAAAAAGCCAAAATTTTTAAACAGATGAATAAACGGGTATCTCACAGGTCTGTGTGAGAATCTGTATGAACCTGATCCGTAAGTTCAGATCTGTAGAGAAATGTAGAGTTTTGCACAGCTGTCAGGAAACAAAGCAAAGGAATTTTCATGAAGGTAAATAAACAGGAAGTATGGAATAATGTGACCCCTGATTTGTCTGGCCTGAACTGATTCAGGTATTCTGAAATACCTTCATCTTATGTTTTTAATAGCATTTTAAATAACTGTACTGTAACTAGTCTACTAGAACATATATATTACAGTATAGTCAAAAGGCCTCAATTTACCATATGTAGCAAAAGTATACTTTCTTATCTTCTTCTCTACGAGCCTTACAGTCTGAGCAGTCAAGGCAGAAAGGATGATAAAAGAAAAAGGGGGATAAAAAGAGTTCAGTGCCATGCACCAGCAGAAACAAGGGGATAAAAAGAGAGACAGTAACGAGGTCTGTCCATGCACCTGGTACCTCAGAGGTGTTAGTGCAAGGAATAGCAAACATTTTCTCCCTGTAGAGATTTCTTTTAACTTTAAGAATAGGCTATTTATAGTTTCTGCCTTTGAGAAAAATAAATTTTTTTTTTTTTTCTTGAAATCACTCATTTATATTGTAGTATAAATGTGCCTGAATTTTTATTCTCATGCTCATTAGAGAGGCTGGCAGAAGGAAAATTACCTGTTTTTCTAGCATCCCTTTCTCCCGTGTACTGTGTCTAAGAGCAAATTTTTCTCTGACTGCGGGTATCTACAAACTGCTTTTATAAGCTAGGGCAGTCTTACTTCCACGTATTTACCCATATAAAGCATATTGTGCAGTCTGGAACTTCCCTATCTCAAATATATTTCCTTCTTCCCATTTTTGTCAGACTTTCCCCGGGAGTAACTCTCATTACATCCAATTTCCATCTGTCCAAAGTTTGCAAAACGGGACCTAAAAAGGGCTTGTGTTTTACCTCATTTTACATTGAATCAGATTTTTCAACAAAAATCAGGACTTCTAGCCCTTAAAGGGTTAGTAGCTAAATGTACACTGAAAGCTCACTGGGGTGGGAGCAGCAAAGGCACAAAGCATTAAGTCAGAACAGCAACAGGGAAACAATGTCAGCACAAGGACAATAAACACTGTTATTCTTAGTGCTCCAGGAATAACAGTGATTATTGTTCTGGTTTAAACATCATGTTGTTTTCATAATTTTTCTGGACAACAGCATAATGTAAGAGGAAGCGCTGAGGTGACCTATAAGGAGATTTTAAAATTATAAAATGAAGACAGAGAGAAATGCCTTTTTGTTCATGTTAATTTTGCATTGATGGAACTTTAAGAGTGCTGAAACCATAACACCTAGACAGATGTGCATACATATTTATTTATTTCTTCTTGACAATAACAGCTTGTGAATTACAACGGCGCTCAAACAGCCATGTGTATGGCCCCATAAAGGATCCCTTCCCTCTCCCTCATCTGCCTCCTTGGTGATGCATCGCTCTCTTACACTTTGCCTTTCAATGAGATTGTAAGATTTTGAAAGGAAGATCCTACCCATAAATGATACACCAGGCTAGTTGAAAGCTGTTGAATAAAGCAGCATATTGATAGTGTATCACTATTCCCCACATGAACACTGGTATTGAACAGGTACCAGTGAGATATCTGCCTTTTATGCGTATCTCTAGATTTACATTCACTGCCACTAAATGGAACCTGTGAATCACTATAAAATTTGTCTACGCTGGTACTAGCTGGCATTGTAAAATACTTGCAATACCTTCATAGTTAGACCATATCCAAAAATGCCTCCCTGCTGCTCAAAGACCACCTCACCATTCTAAGGGAATTTGCTAATTTCAGTACCTTGTCTGAGGTGTCCATTGTGCCCCACTGCATTGTCATTGGAGATGTAACAACACAGTAGATAGCGCGTAGCAACTGTAAAGTAACAGTTCACTTTTCCCAATGCTATTCCACAATGTTCCAACTCATATTTCAGCAATGGTTTGGACAGCTGAAAGCCAAGTGCCAGCCATAGAAAACACCACTTTCAGGCCTGAAAGCATAGGTCAGCACAGCTCAGGCTTCTAATTTTCCTTAATATCTTTTTGAAACACTTTTGTTAATGCCTGGTTCATCAAACAACTTTCCACAGGTTTAATTCCTGAAATACTAAGACAGATCTCCAGAGAAATATATCAAAATAGTTTATAAAATGAATACATAAAATATCTTTTTCATGTTTGTCTTCAATTTTGCAAAGTTACTTGATGAAACCAACACCACAAAATAGGGCAATTAGCTCCATTTATTATGTCATATTGGGATATCTCTTATTCTCTTGAAAAATCTCTCTCAAAAAATAGGCATAGGAATGAAGTAAGTCATTATGTATTCCAGCCAAAGGCTACTCTGCTTCTTCTTTCTTTCCAGAGAGCCCAAATTACTCCTACTATCTCACAGTGTTCTACAAATGCTTTGTCTTTGTCCCTTTTGATTTCAACTGCTGCAGACTTAAAGAAGAGACATAACATGGACTGAATTATACTGAGGGAACTTTCACCTCCAGAAATATTCTAGCTTCACAGCACAGTCCCTTCCATTTCAAATGCTCGTCAGCAATCATATGAAAGAAAACTGTAACAGCTAAGGCTGTGAACAAGCAACCAAAAGAGGCATCAAGAAGAGAAAAACACAAAGAGTATAGACTGCACAGGCTTAATCAGCAAGAGCAAAAAGAGATGACTTACAAAAATAATTCAAACAAAAATCAAACCCCTTTTTTCGCATGAAGCACTTAGGCAATCTGAAAATGAGAGGGTTCCACAACCCTGCCCTAAGCAGTATGGTCTTTGCCATTCACAAAGCATGAAAAAATCTTTGTGCAAGCCATACTGTTTCAAATTATGGAATAAAGGAATGGTTACAGATGCAACAAGAGATTTCCTTAAAAAGGAACTTTACACTTATGCTGGAAAGCAGTGTCAGGCATTGCAGAGGAAGCATGAATCAGAAAGAACATCTAGCCTTCCACAGAGATCAGGACTTTATGCATTGGTGCTAAGCTGGACTGTGCACAAGAGGCAAATCATCTCTTAGCTGAAAGAACTGCCTTCTCCAATACCCAGCTGTTTATAGGTGAATCACCTACAAAAAGAGAGTAGAAAAAAATAGTGAGACTGACATGCAGTGAAGTTTTGCCATACAGGGGTTTACTTCAAAATCTTGAGCACTGAGCTCAATCACATGTTTGTGAATATAGGACTCAAAAAGCACCTGCCATAAGAAACTTTGGAGCACAAGTTCCTGGCTCCTTCAAGGCAACTATACTGTTTGAATGTAACTGCCCGTGTGAGTCAGATGTTTACAGAGAGTGGTCAAGCACATAGGTGTTTCTAACCTTTCCATGACTGGCAAATACGAAGAGTACAACTTTGCAGCTCGTATAAAGCAACCTAAACCGGCACAAGACTGTTAGATTTCAGTAGTATTTTAATCATTACACATAGCAGATCCAGCAACACAGATATTTATACCAGGGTCTGATGCTAGTATTTCAGATCTCCTTATCATTTTCAGCACCCTAACTCAGATACATTTACATAACCACACCATGACAACCCTCAAGACCTACCAGCAATATCTTCAAAAAAGTTAGCACTTCCTGATTCACTCAAATTCAAGCATTTCAAAGACTATTCCCCAGTTTGTAGTCAATAACTTTTAAGCTATTTCTGGAGACTGGCAGAAGTTAGCAAAGGCTGACTTTTCACTAGCATTTCCATCTCTTATGTTTAACTTTGGTAAGGTTGGCCAGACTACGCCAGCAATCACATGAATGAGATAATTATAGACACAAAGGGATTTTACAGTGTTGACTCTGTTAGCCAAATTAGCTGTGGTGGTGAGGGCTGCAACACATCTGTTATTCCTTCACTTCCTAAAAGCAATTTGTCAAAACCAGTCATGTTTATGGCTATAAAATGAAACACTGGAATAAATTCTTGATTTCAAACAGTCCAGGCATATTAAATTATTCTGCATCTACTTAATATTATCTCTGGAGAAATGAAGAAATGGGAGTGAAAAACTATTTCTCTCAATACAAGCCACTTAATGTTTCTGGCAAAGAAAATAAAAAAGTACCTATTTTAGCTGTGTGCCTAAAAGTGAATGGAGAAAGAACAGAATGAAGGTAGAAAAGTAAACAAAGAGAAAAGAAAGCAAGAGCAATATTAGGAGAAAAAGCAATAGTAATTGATTTTAAAATCAAATAAACTCTGGAAAGCTTCCAAATGAAACTGCTTCACTGAAACACAGAAGAGTGTGAAAAAAGAATGCAAATGTTTCAGAAGTGGTTGCAATAGCCCCACTAGACTTTCCATTTCAGATATTATGAAGCCATCTGATTAAATGGTATTATTTCTCAGTTTTTCCATTGCTTATTTACTCTGCTGCTCTTTTTCATCCCAGTCTTAGAACAGTCACTCTGGACAACTATCAGAGTTGGACTTGAGTAGTATCAGCTAAAATTTTAACTCAAAATCATAACACAGTGTATCAGCAGGAGCTCCAATTCTAAGTATTTTTTCTTCTTTTTTTTCCCTGAATCCTGTACCTTTCAGTAGATTGCCTCCTGAAGTGTGGGTGCAGAGGTCAGAGTGTGCTTTTTGGCTGGGTTGTCTTTACTCAGTTAACTATAACAGAGAACACACCAATGCTTTCATATGTAGATACATTTCCACCAGAATAATTTTTTTTTTTTTTTTTGGTGGGAAATGATTACTGTTCTTTACATTACTTTCTTTCACTTTGATACGGTAAGGAAAAAGGTCACATCTGACTTTGAACAATTCTGCAAATGACCCTTGGAACATATTTTTCAGCCTCACTTAGCATTTCCAACCAAGGGCTGAACTACATGCTGAGTTGGATGGGTTTTTATTAGTAGTGATATCAGACCAGCTTCCCTGCTGGATATCAAGATCATGTATCTAACTTCCCTCCCTATGGCAGTTTTTCCCTTAACCAAGCACGAGCCTGTTTGTCCCTACAGACTCCTTTTAGACACATAATACTTTCTTGGTTTCACATAGAATAAAAAACTAGGCCTTGGAGGCATCCTAATTTATATGCCTTATCTGAAAGTGTCCCTCCAGCAGAAATTGCTTTGCAAAAGTGATACCATGGTACCATATAAACATAATCCCAATATAATTTTTCCATCCCAATATTCATTTACTCATCAAAACAATTTTTATCTCCTTTCTCCTTAATTCATATTTCAGTTCTAGTATGGCAAAGATAAAATCAACATGCATCCGATTTATTTTAGTAATGTGCTAAATCCTTTCAAGTAACTTTGATACCAACTGAAAAATTGTTTCCCAGTTGCACATAGAGTGATGTTTATAGTTTGGTACCTCGAGGGTTTTTTGCTCTGCAATGAGTTTCATTTGATTGTGTCAGATTTAGTGAAACAGGTAATTATTTTCCTGAAGGCATAACAGGTATTTTTATAATACTTAATAAACGTTCACAGTTTTAAAGTTCAAAAATATTTAGATTACATATGAAGAATTAGCAAATACTTCTAAACATAAAACAGCTGTGCAGGGCAGGAATTTTCATTGCCCCTGTTCCTTAGATCCTGTGTTCAGCCAGGCTGAGAGAAAATAGGGAATCTTCCATGTCATGCATTCTGTCTGTGTGTTGGCCCTATTAGTACTGTCTCAGGGAATGTAGGGTGTGATTTCAGTAGGCAACTCTCTCATTCTCCCTTATATTCATCAATCCACTGATCTCCTGAAGCTCTGTCACTAAGCAGAGGAGTTCCTCTACCTGGACACCACTGGTACAACCTAATAATACCCTGTACAAACAGATATGATTAGATTAAGCTTAACTCATGGATGTTTTTGTTTTACTAGACATGAGTAATGAACTTTCCCCTAAGTTCAATCTCTTTATGTTTCTGATAAAAAGTTCAAGTGCTGAACACTTTCAGAAACTAATGTGGAGTTCAAAGTGTAAATTAGATCTACCACATAAAATCTAAAGTATTTTAAACTAAGAGATTTACATGACTGATTAACTCACAGCAAGAGTGGTACTTACTAAAAGTACTAGAAAATAACACGCACTGAATGAAAAATTATGTGCTTTACGGTTGTATTTATTTGCATTATTCTTTTTCAAGGAGAAAACTGATCGCGGAACAAAATGTGGAAAATCAAAACAGGGAAAGTATATATCTAGAGCTTATTTTCCTGGGCTACAAAATACCTGAGGCATATATCTTTGCAGTTTCCAATTCTAGTTAGAGATAATAGGTGCAAAATGAAAATCCAGATTCAAACAGCATTAGCTAGCACAGAATATTAATTCTTATCAAACATTAAGTTTTCAGCAGGTACAAATCTAAATCTCTTCAACTGATAATATTTGAAGCCTTGAAATGTTTTTTTTTTCTCAGCCTTTACTTCTACCATAGAGTGTCCAACACTTCTCATATTTCAGCATAACCTTGAGAATTATAAGTCAGATATCTTTAGCTTTTCCATCGACAGTTAACATAGAATTTTAAGAGAACTTTTCAGCATTTGCTGATTTGCTTTATTTGTTTTGCGGAAGAGGTTAATTACTAAATTACATATCTTAACTCTCATTTGTTATTTAATTTGGTTACAGTATTTTTCTATTTTTTCTTCTGTCCCACTCCCTTATTTTCATCCAAATTCAATGGATTATCTGGATCAAATGAGGAAATTAATAAATTATAATAAAAAATATGCCAAAAACCCCTGCTGTGCTTTCACGAGCAGATGTCATTCCCACAAGAAGTTCGTCCACAAAAGTACTCCTTTCTTTTTTTTCTTTTGCACCATTAGTGCTTTTTAAATACTCAAAAGTACATGCAGACCACAATGTTCTAATACACCTACTGGCTGTAGTAGTTCTTGCTGGCAATGAAATATCACTCAGGCCGAGTTTGGAAAGGGCAGCCTAACCCTGAACTTCAAGGCAACGTGGTGTTGAGCCATGAAATAACTAATCCAGTGATTGCCAAAGCTCTCTTTTGTTCATCTGTAGTGGGTTGGCCTTGGCTGGATGCCACCAAGCCACTCCATCACCCCCCAGTGGGACAGGAGAGAGAATATAAGATGGGAAACAACTAGTAGGTTAAGATAAAGCAGTTTACTAAAGAAAAGAAAAAACAAAAGTTTGTGAGCACATAAGCGGAGAGGAAAAAGGAGTTTATTCTCTCCTTCCTGTCAGTGAGCACTTCCCAGGAAGCAAGACTTCAGCACATGAAGCAGTTGCTCTTGAGGGGGAAACAATGTAAAATAACAAATACCCCACCACACCCTTCCTGCTTCCCTTAACTTTTATATCTGAACTGACATCATGTGATTTGGAATATCCCTTTGGTTAATTCAGGTCAGCTGGCCTGGTTGTGTCCCCTCCCCAGACCTTGGCCACCCCCAGCCCCTTGATGGGAGAGTGGAGGGAGGAATGAATGTTTAGAGATGGTGCTGTGCCAGCCCTGCTCAGCAGTAGTCAAAACACCAGTGTGTTATCGGCACTATTCTAGCTGCTGATGCAGAGCACAGCACTGTGAGGGCTGCTGTGGGGAAATGAACCCCATCTCAGCCAGATCCAGTACAGCATCATAGCTGTCAAAGGCATTTTGGGATCTTCCAGCAACCCAGCACCCACATTTTGTTTTCAGCATATTTAACATTAATGGTGCCTTAGCCCATGTGTGTCACGGGCATAAAAACGTATTGCTAATTTCCTGAAAACTGGCAAGGGATAATTTTAACAACTCCCTACGCTTGTAAGGCTTCGATTTATGCCCACTAAAAGAGGAAGATTTACAAAGGGTGGGGAATATGGAGTCTAGATGAGTGATTTGTCTATTTTTTTCCTTGTGGTAAGTCAATTCATAGAGCAATATATACACTGTGTACACTTTTTTCCTCTTTGTTGTGTAACTTCATATGATAGATACAAACATTCATTTGCCCTGTTTTGTTTGTTATATTTAGTCAAATTATTAAAATGATTGCTATAGAAATAACAGCTACTTACAAAAATAAATAAATAATGATCTCTGTGTCCAAATAATTATTTATCAGCATGAATTTGCCCCCAAAGCTAATGTAAACAAAAATAGATTGAACATTCAGTGTTGATCAGAGAGACAGTATGATGTACTTCTACCAAACCATTGACAAATACAGATGGGAAAGAGTCAGTGCATTTATATTCCTGGTTGTTATTTGGACAGATGGCCAGTAACTACAGCTGAAATTTTTCCCCCCTAATTTAAAATTAATGAAGTACAAGAGATCCACCAATTTACATTATTTTTTTAATATTTCCTGGGGGAAATAAATGCTATCTTTTGCCTCGCTCCTCCTACAAGCAGCACTTCTGTCTCAGTCTGAAGCTGCTACTTAGAAAATTAACAAGTGCAGCTCTCACCTACATGAAACTCATGATTCTAAGAAAAACACGGAATACAAAATTTCACCATCATTTTGACAGTGAAACAAAGACCTCTGTACTTTGGTGGGGGTTTAGGTGGTTTGGGGTAATTTTTATTTATTTGTTGGTTTTTAGTATTGTATGTATGCATGTTGTTTAGACTTGGTTTTGACAGATCAGCTTTGGCCTAAGTGAAACCAGGAAGAAACTTCTAGATTTTTAAATGAACTTATAGTTTTCTGGATCTATTATTCTCTGAGAATATTTTAAAAATGCTGTACTTCTTTGTGTAGTCTTCCAGCCAGAACTGTTACCTCAGAAAGTCTATTCCCAGAACTATGTGAACATCATTGATGATGTAATCACAGATGCTTTTGACAAATAAAATTGCAGTCATAAACAAATAAGTCACATTGGCTGGGAACCAGGAAGAAACAGGGGAAAACCAATGTTTGTTGGAATGGAAATAACCAAACTGGACAAGAAAGAAATGTTTCCAAAAAGATGGTTAAAAAGAGAGAAGAGAAAAGAACAAATATCAAAAGTTCAAATGAAATCCTTGGATTTCATAACTTCAGAACTTAAGAAAAATATGAATTTTAATATTAACATACCAGACCTGTCTCCAGCCACATTTTATCTAAGTTCTGGTAATAAATCTTAAGCACTTGGTCCTTATCAGTCAGCATTTTTTGCGTATGATACACTGATATTATTTTACTGGCTACAGGTGAAAATCATTTAGCTGAAAATCAAAAAGCTCTTCTCTCTGACAATGCTACCTTTGGCTTGCCCTCCATCTTAGCTTCACTTAAACTGAGCAGAGCTATCATGTCTAACAAACAGAAGAAGTATGGTTTCAATATTCATGTTGGATGGCTCCATGGTAGGTGTGCAGAGCACTGATCATTTCTGCTGCTGGATGGGGAACTTCAAGTGAACACGTGTAAGATTCCTCTAAGAGGAGAGAGATGTGTAACACCACCTTCTCTAAACAGATGAAACCGAACACAGATATTCTGGAAATAACAGTGTGCAGCTCTGAAATTTTTTTTTCAAGACAAAACTGCTCTGCATCCCTTCTTTCTCCTGGCTTAACAGCAAAGCAAAAAAATCGGAGGAAAAACATTTTTGAGACTTTTTTAAGGACATCTCTCCCTATTAATTTGCTGAAGCGATTGCAACAATTGTTCTCAGGTTGAGCCAGTGGATGCTCAAGGGAAAGTCCCGACTATGTAATCAGAATAGCTTAATCTTTTAGACTACATATAATAACAGATGAAGAACATGGAGCAACAGTCAGTCAGTCTAGAAGGTATGCCTCTGCCCACAAAACAGCAACAGGAACATGATATGTCCCCACTAGGTTGGTAGAGAAACGGTTAATACAAGCCAGCGAGCTCAGTTTGAGCTTAGTGTGTTGACACAGCTGCAGACTGTGACAATAATGTCAAGCTAAGGAAGGGTGGTTTTTTGTGTGTCACTGTTAGATGAATAAAGTCACTGGCAGATATTTTCAGCAAGCACAAGTTCATGTAGTACAGTAAGCCAAAAACTTCTTTTAATTTGTCTTGTGTTCTTACCCAGAAATGAGGGCATATGATGGACACAGCCTATAGTAGGACATCTAGAGATTTATTTGGGACATCGTATATGTTGATATGAAATTCTGTAGGTGGCTGACAATCAAGAAGTGCTCAGTAGTTATTACTTGGATGAAAGGTGACATTACGAAAGAGGCAAGCTTTTGCAAGGACCAGAGCAGCAGCAAAGAGTGAAAGTAGTGATATCTTCTTCCCATAATAAGGAAGGCACTACACTGATTATAGAGTACTTTCTCACAGGAAGCAATACTTCTGCCTCAAGTGGTGCAAGAGATGCTGTATCAATATACTCTTGAGAACCAGAAACCGTGTAGAGAACTTGTCTTTTTTTAATTGCTGAGATATATGGGATTTTTGGTCCACATTTGAAAAGTGTAAAGAAATTTAGAGCTTTGAGAACAGTTTAATAACTAATGAAGTGTATTTGTAAGAATTATACCAATGGGGCCTTGTTTTTCATTTTCTTTGCCACAAACCGAAAAAGAATGAGCAAGTTGCATTTATTTCTGTCTAGTGTTGAAGCAAATTGCAAGTACAAAATTTGCTATATTCACCAAATAATAAATCAAAGTTTGTGTAGTTTGTAACTAGCCCTGTCTACCTATCACTTTCACCAGGCCTGAAATTGCGATGTTGAGGCTCAGATTAAAAACTGACTGTGTGCGTATAAGTTTTATGATACTACCTTGATCTCAAGGATTGTGGATAAAATCTCTGCTTCTCAACTAATGCAATTTTTCCAAACACTACTCTGAAAGCCACATAATTTTCAGCAGGATAGAAGGCTGTGGTACAACTTCTAATACCTTCTAACTGCTTGTAGATAGAACCCAGTGACAGTTATTTCTTTTGTGAAATCTCTTCATATTAAAAAATCTAAATTCTAATCTAAAGCCCATTTCGAATCATCCTTCAGTGGGATATATAGAAGCCAGTAGGCTCCAAAATATTATAATGATTACAATATTTGCTTGGTAGGGAAGAAACTGGAAACTGAGAACTTCACTCTGTATTACAACCATTCATCCACCTGCAGTGCTACCTTCTACAACAAAGTACTGCCCCCCAAAAATTCTGCTTCTCTCTAATGTCAGATTTCCAAATAATGAAGTGTAGGCATCTGTCAAGACGAAAACTAATTTATTCAGAGTTAAAATGCAGCATTAAAATGGATACTTTTTTTCTTCTTCCTTTTGCCTTATTAATCTGAAGCTTTGAGTATGTGCATGGAAATCACTTTGCACACATGCAATCAGTAAAGCAGTTAGTTACACACCACATAAGATACACAAGTTCCTACCCAGTCAGAAGAATGTGAAAAATAATTAAAGTATTTGTATTTTATTTAACAGTCCGGTTGAGCATGTGCAGTGAACTGGGATTTTACGTATTTATTTATCCTTTCTCATTATACTTTTTTTTTACATTCACATTCTTTACAAAACAAACCAGCAAAAATGGATTCTATAAAATGCATCTTTACACGATACTGAAATGCAACTCTATTTACTGCAGGTTTTATAAACCTCTAGTTAATGAGGTAGAATGGACTTTCAAAAGGCAAAAAAAGTCCTTAAAATTTTCTTCAAATAAAATGACAAATGATCTTTTGAGAGAAATCTCATCACCTCCAAACATTTTTAAATGGAGAAGCAGAAACATAGTTAGCTTTTCCCATTATCCTGCACACTTCTGTTAATTCTTTGGAAACCATGGACAAAAATTACAATATTGAAGTCATGGTTACATGAAGAAACTTTCCCCTAGCCCTTTCCAAAAAGCTTCCCTGATTAGTACAGATGTGTGCAACACACTTTGCTGCTCAAATTGGAACAGGATGTATAAGGAAAACACTTAGGACTGAGGCTGCAGCTATACTTTTCTCTTAAAGGTCTCTATCACAGAGATTTTAGGTGTGAATTTATTGTTTGGTTTTTTTTTTTTATTTGATTTGCTCTTGAAGGACCCTTGAAACTCTAACTAAAGAAGCTAACCCTAGTGAAAAGATCCTTCAAGATCATTCAGCCTTGCACATTTCTGAGGCCCTCTGATTATGGCTAATATTCAAGGATTCCCCTCCAGAAAACAGAGAACAGATTTGCAGTAGGTTGCTAAGGGAGAGAACATATCACATTAGGTTCCACTACGCTTCTTTAAAAGTTCCAATCCTGTAATTTACTGACCTTCCTTTCTTGAAATGATAGAAACATAAAAGGGTTGCAAGAAAGATGCCCTCTGCATCACAACAGACTGTGATACATTACCTCTCCTGGGGTTTAGTTCCCAGCTGTCCCAGCCCACACATCTTTCATCATCTCTCTAATTTATCCCTATCTTTTCATAGTCCTAAGAAACAATGCTAACAGCAAAGCAAAAGGTATTTGACCTTTGAGATGGATAAAGACATAAAATGTCTTCAGCACTTATCTAGCCTAATTTTTTTTTTTTTAATTTTTTTTTTCCAGAAAGTCCTCTCCTTTAAAACTGTGTCCCTAGTGCCCAGAAATGTGTTCAGTGATCCTTACCAGGGTAACCTTGGGCAGCACGGACCAGTTGCAATGTAATTTTTTTGGCCACTGCTGTCCACCTACGCATCCTTGAAACTACTTCAATAGCTGTTGAATATGGAGAAGGTCGATGCTCTGGATATCTGTTCCTTCTGTCATTTATGCTGACACTTTTCCAACAATATTATTTTGAACAGGGAAGTGAAAAGAGTGTTCGTGATTATAGGTAGCCATGTAGACAAAACTCCAAGGAGCCTGAGTTTTGACCTCTATTAGAAATAAAATTATCACCATGCTTTACAGATTTTGCTTTCTTTGCATGTCAATTTCCTGCTCTCCTCCGTCCCCATCACATGCAGCAGAGGCTAGTACAGTATATAATGCTCTCTGTCGAACAGATTGACAAACCCAGCCTCAGAACTTTCCAGCAGAACTATCACCTTTCCATTCACGCCATGTATTTTCATCTCTTGATGAGAAACGCCAATAGAAAAAGGCAATAGCCCATTGATTTGGAAAATAACACCAGTATAATAATCAGTATATAATGTTTCCACCATCACCACTCCACCCGTGGCTCAAGTATTAACACAACATTTCCGTCACCACACCCCTGTCTTGAGCATTAGTAGTTTTGTTTTGTTTGATTCATGTGATGGTGCTGTGTTCCTGGCAGAGAGTCATCCACAGCTACTCGCACAGTCTGTCACTTTATCTGTAAATCCAGAATCATCCATTGGTTTAGTTTACTCTTCAGGCCTGGGAAAGGGTGCATTTTGATAGACTGAGTATTCCTGCTGGTTCTACTAAGCAGTTTGACTACAACTGTTTCATTGAGTCCTATTGTATGGCTTTACCACCTACATGCTTACCCCCAGCAAACTCTTTGGCATAATTCAGTCCTCTCAGGAAAAATTTCAAAGGAGTGCATTCAAATACTACTGCAGGCATGCAGGATGAAAATAAAAAGATTATGCTATGTCCCTTTTTCCACCACTATTTTGCACAATTGTCCAAAGAGGCCAAGTGTTTTAATATGTATGGTACCAATGGTAAGTAATATCTATGACCTGAGATTTAGGTAATTATACAAGTGTAAATTACTTCTGTGATATTTGACGGTAAATTAAATACTAATTCTGGCTTTAGAGGCAAGTGGCAGAGAGTTTGAAGCCAATCACAAACAGCTGAAATTTTCCGTTTTCTTCCAAGAGATTCTACTGAAGCAACTCTACCATGATTAGCAGAGAAATAGGAAAATAGAATTCCAGTAAGTAAATATGGCACTAGATTATATGCCCAGCAGGGATAATATTATTTCTGGGCAGACTACTCATGTTATTTATTATTTTTTAAATGGTACTATCTTCATTTTATTCTCCTGCTTTAATGTATTCATGCTGATGGTTTAAGACTCAACACAAAAATCATCTTAGTAAAATCTCAGCCGAAAAATATGCTGTAGACACAAAAGTAAAGTCATCAAAAGCTGAATAGTCTATCTCCAGAGAAAAACAATCATTTAATTGAATGATAAAATGAAAAACCAAATCAATTTCCTCTGCAGAAGATAAGGAATTGCAGGAAAAAAAATAAATTGCATACCATGTCAAAATACCTTACTGCCCAAAGGACATTCAAGAAATCTATAATAGGAGAAAAAGATTACTAAACTATGAGGACAGTCAAAGCAGCAAAATAATATTATAGAAAAAAAAAAAGCTTGAGCATATTTCATCGTACAAATTTGAGAAATGAAAAATACGTGAAAGAAAATAAATTTTAAGGGATACCATTTCAAGTGCAAAGTAATGCTGAGAAAGCCCTAAATTTATGAATGCCTTTGTGTGTATAGCTGTCCATGCACTCAATTTTCTGCCATATATATTCATGCTATAATGAACAGCACAGAAGTTGCACCAGTTTTAGGTGGGGGTGTTTTTTGTTGTTTTATTTATATTTTTATTGGTTGGTTTAGTTGATTGGTTTTTGTGGGTTTTTTTTTGGTAGTATTAGCTGTAAAACAAAAAAATAATATATCAGAGTCTTTTGTGAGCAATTCCTGAAACTGTAGAATATAAATTGCATTTCACATTAGTTAGCCTAACAACAGTGTTTTATATAGTAGTCTGTGATTATTTTCTTTTTCACTGATTGTGATGGATACATTCCTGTAGCAATTATTTTTCCTTTTCATTGTTTGTGCTTGATGTATTTTCTTGTAGACAACTGTTTTTCCAACACTTATTGGTATTCTGTTTACTCATGTTGCAGTTTCAGATGTTCTTTTACTTTTATACTGATCTCTTTAACTTCTGAAAAACTACTTATTAAGAAAGCATGAGAATAGTTGCAACTCTTGAATCACAGCTAAGTACAGTTAAAAACCGTGGCACTGTCAAGAATTTTTTCAAGACTTAACTGCAAAACAGTCAGATGCTGCAGGCTTAAGAGAGCTAGGGGATATATCTCAACTCCAGTTATGGTACAAGGAAAACTGGAAATTTCCCAGTATAAATCCATGCATTGATACAGTAATGCTAATATGGCTGATTACAGAACCATTTGTTAATCTTAAGAGGACAGAACAGTAAAAAAGGAAGAGAAGGTCAGAGTAACCTAATCAGAGGTTAGTTCTATTGTCTTTTAACTTTTTAAAAATAGCATTAATAATAGCAATGGAAGGTCTGAGAAATTGTGGGTGCTTCAGATAAGAGCATCTCCACTGCTTTCAACAGCATGCCTAGAAAATTCTCAGGAGTTGTAGATACATTGTCAATAGACATCACGGTGATATGACATTGATCCCAAGAGAAAACAAAACAAAACAAAACAAAAGCAATTGTGCTAACATACAGAGTAAGAGCATAATTTAAATACTTATAAATAACATATTAATGCAAATGATACAAATACTTCATACCTTTATCATCACTCATAAAAGAGTGATAATAGTATGCTATCAAGCTCAGTTGTCTAAAAGCTGTCAGTTTCTCGAGAGAGAGAAATCTGATCAAGGGACTCTGGCTGGAGTCTATCGCCTCAATTGCTGGTTGTAACTCAGGCACCTGATGTGGGAAGCAGGTGCAAGCACAAGACTCTCTGTTGGTCCTACAAGAGACAGATGTCAGGAAATAGCAAAGTATTCACAGGATTTGTTCCATGCTGAGACTTTGTGTGTATCAGTCTAGTTTTGGTATGAGCCATTGGCTGCATATATCCTCTTTGTAACATAAATGTAAATATTCCTTTAAACATATGAGAATAGTGCTATAAAGGAATTCTGTCTAAGGAGCTTTACAGGTTGTTCAATGAGACACCAATTGCAGGGTTTTGAAAAGGTCCGGAAGAATTAAATGTTACCTCTATGCTTGAAAAGCAAATATAGCAGTTCATCCATTATGATCTGCAGTTTGCAACTAAAGTACGATGTCAATGCCATCGTGCTAATATTTCCAGTCTTAGGAAAAATGCATTATAAATACTTTTCCACTGCCTAATTGCTCTCAGTACATGCGCAAGTTCCCCAAGCAGGAAGCCGTTATTTGTATGCAATAACTTGATTTTCAGAATGTTATATTTATTATAATCATTCTAAGTATTATGTATTGCTGATATAGTTTTTTTTGATATTTGAGTAATTCATTTGACCTATTTTTAATTTACACAAATTATGCATAGAAAATATATTAAAAGAACATCAAGCAGTTAATGCAGTCAAAAGTTAGAATCTGGTAAGTTTATACTCACCTGTTATCTTTTCTGTGCTCCCTGAGTACCTGAATTACAGGTTTGTGATTGTGTAATTGGATTCTCCCCACACACCTCTTTTATGAAGACAAATTAAATATATTTATCAGGGCCCTGAACATAACCTTGCGTGTGTCTTCATGCCCCATGCCAGCCCCTGGGGTCATCAGCCCCTGCCCCATGGTGCTGCAGCAGAGCCTGCCAAGATGGGCCCACATTCAGGTCCACATCCCAACCTGGCCATGACCAATCCCCATCCCATGGGATGTGCCCGATGCCCGGGGAAGGGGCTGCCCTGCTCCTGGATGCCATGCCTTGCCCTGCTGCCAGCCTGGGGAGTCCCTGCAGCTCCTGGCCCTGGGCCCACACGGAGCTGCAGCCCACATGGCAACTTGAAAACATTCAGTGGCACAACTTTGCCTCCTTTGTGGCAGCATTGGATAATGTACAATAAATGAACTGTGTTGGAAAAAAAAAAATTATTGCCTCAGGATCAAGACAATGGAATGTCATACTAAAGTACTATTATTATTATTATTATTATTATTATTATTATTATTATTATGCTACCTAATTCCTCTGGAGAACAGAAGAGAAAGGCTGCATGTTTTTGTCAAAGAAGTGGAGTCAAATTGTTCTTTGTTGGGAGGTTCTATTTAGAGGGGGAAGAAAGAGCCACCTCCATGCTTATATGCAGATAGAAAAAAAATTCAGACTCTGCCCAACACAGACATTGGATGGTGAAGAATCTGACTCCAAATGCCTAGTGAAGTCACATGACGTGAGAAAATCAGAATCATAGGAAAGCTATATGTTGCAATCTAATTTGAAATACATTCATTACTATTATTTTATATGTACTAATGAACTCTGAGGTATTTTATAATGCAAATATATGTTTACTTATTCCATAATATATAACAATATAAAGTATTAATTACTACTTTATTTTACACATTTACTATGCTTCAGTGTACATGTTGAATGTGTCTCTGCTTTAAGACTTCTAAGTCTTCTGCCCATGTGTAGTAACCTGAGTTCATACTGAAACTCTACTATTTTTCTGTTAATTTGTTTGTGTTCAGACAGATCTTCCTGAGTAATTTACCTCTGTTAATATTCACTTCCATTGTACAAGTTCTATAAATAGGTTTGGACACTAGATTAAAGATAATACAAATTAATAATAATGTCTATGTTTCTGATAAGTTCAAGTACTACAGATAGAGGTTTCACTCCAGCAAAACACATAAGCACGTGCTGTTTTGTTTTTGTTTTTTTTTTTCTTTTTTTTTAATTTAGGATATAGTTCTGTTGCTGTACACTTTCCAAAGAATTTATGACTTTTTCTTCATCTATGTTTTAGTGAGGCTGGCATTACATTTCTGACTTACCAAATCCACTGCATTTTTTCAAACTCTAATTAATTTAATTCTTGAAGTTGGACCTCTTTGATCATTAATTCAACTCTGATGTAGTATCCATCTAGGCTTCCAGCTAGTGTTAAATGTCTTCTTAGCTCATCTTTCCTATGTATCTTATATTCTTATTGAAGTCTTGCAAGTGGTCTTGACATGTTTACAAAAAATCTCAGCGGTAGTGAGAGCTATGCAGCAGAAAAGATTTATATATTCCAAATGTAGAGGAGAATAATATGTCAAGCAGGCAAAGACTGAACCTGTGTATTATACTTTACAGAGTCTGGACTGTAAACTTTTTCAGCTTTAAGAGGTCTTCCTTATAAGAATAATTATATAATTCTTGCAATGCCCAGCCTTTTGTAGGTATGGCTTAAAACAAATAATAGTTTATAAACAAATATATATAATATATACTGACCCTACATTGAAATAGGAGGAGCAGAGTGAAAGTGCAGAGAGGACATTCATATTTTATCCACAGACATAATTTAAAATTAGATACATTTACATTTGGAGTAGAAGACATAAAAGTCTGAAAATCATGATTGGAATTGTAGAGGGTGAAAGGAAATTAATGTGAAGAGAAGGCAAAGAAGGTAGATGGTGTAAGACTGAAAAACATCAAGACAAAATATATCGCTGAGGCTTTGGATAAATACTAATCACTAAAGATTCCCTTGCCTATTATTCTATCTATTGGCATCAAGCTGTCACAAACTATTTCATATTAAGGACTGTTTTAGCATGTGTCTGTTGTAAAATAATTGTGGCTTTAAAACCAGAGTGAAATCAGGGTTCTTTATAGCCTTGTTATTAGGTTTCAAAGTTTCTGCAACAATGAAAACTGCTATTGAAAAGGAATTAAATTTAATAATCAGACTATTAACCAAGGATATTTGCTGCACATTACACAGAGACAAATTAAAAAGATTGCTAAAGCTTCCAGAAAACATCTGTTAAACAACGCCAAATTGATGATAAAGAAAATTGAGTTGCCTTTGTAGTTAAGTTTAATTCATCTGTACCTAGCATAAAAGAGCTATCAAAGACAAGTATTCATTTGTTGTTACTTCAGAAATGTTATATCTGTGAATCCTTAAAACCTGAGACCTAACTTACTGCCAATTTTTTATTTTTCTGAATTAATGGAGACATGGATAGATGAATTAAGTTCCTCCTTCCAGAGGATAAAGCTATAGCTTTATTTTCTGACACTACACGAAGATATGGAGCCAGGTTTCATTTTGATTTGACTTCAAGTAAAGAAAAAAAAATAACAAGTTGTGGGAAAAAAAAAAACCCCAACCAACCAAACAAAACACTGCAACCCCAAAGAAATCAAATCACAGACGGTTTGTTTTACCTAGCCTTTTAAGGTATTGGTGATACAAAATGTAGGTGTAAGATTTCACACTGATGAGCTATTATCTGGTTTTCAATCTTCAATTTTTATTTTTCTTTTATAAGAGGTATTTTAATTTCTGAGAGTAACTGCTATTTCCAAGTCTGTAAATAGTGCAGACCAATAACAAGACATTGACAGAGTGAAAGTTGGTACTGAGAGCTATGTTCCTGCCATATGCATTTCATAAGGTTTGACTTTGGACTGGCTCTAATCCAGTGGATTGAATACCCATTAGCAATTAAATGCAGGATTCTGATTTAGTTTTGTCCAAAAGAAGTAGAATTGGTAAGTTTGAAAACCAGTCTGCAATGTGTAACTAAATGCAGTGACAGGGAATGATCAGGAGACTGTCCTCAGACAATTGCCCAAACAAAAACACTGGTAGAAAAAGGGATCCACTATGACTAGTTCATGAAAAATTAGATGCTATTAGCTCATGCTGGTTCACATATTTCCCTACAAATAGAAACATTAATTTCACAGGTGCTGGGATGGTAAAATGAACCTCAATCCCCCCTCACTCCCCCTCTCTCCCTCCCCTTACTTTTTAGTTCTGTACTTATAGTTCAATTTGAAGACTTTCTGATTGCCTTACTGTTCCTTTTCTTCACTGAAATAATGTAGGATTTTTTTTTTTTTAATATGAATAACTTATTCCTGGTTTATGTATCTATTTAACCTATTCGTTTGAGTAACAGAGAACAACTACCAAAAATTCTGGCAGTTTTACATGTTAGAATTGCATTTGGTTTCTTTGAATAAAGTTTTTTTTAATAACAAACTCCTGCTTTTACTTACCAGTAGCAAGAATAAGTAAATTGTAATTAACTTCTGAAGATATACCTTAGATCTTTATTAGACATCATTGCCTCTGTTTTGATCTTGAAATAATTTTTTCATGAGCCTTTCCTATTTTCACTTCTCAAACATAATATTGGTAAATGTAATACCTACAAAAATTAAAATCTACAAACAGAAATATATGAGGAAGTTAAAATAATGGAATTATGACACACTGTAGAACCCTAGCACTATAAGACAGCTCTGGCTGGAAGGGACTTCAGAAGGTCAGTCTATCACAGCTGGGTCAGATGTGAGGTACTGCCAGGCTGCTCAGGGCTTTAGCCAATATGGTCCTGGAAACCTCTGAGAAGAAAGATGTCACAACCTCACTTAGCAGTCTGTTTCACTGCTCGATGCCTTCATGGTGGAAGAAAAAAGTTTCTGTTAGGCTCTCTTTGGACCTCTCTTGTTTTAACTGGCTCTGTATCGATGACCCCCTTATAGGCGTTGTTAGGAGGCTGCCGTTAGCGGCTTCTCCGAGCTGAGCAAGCAAACTCCCTCAGACTCTTCTCACAGAGTGAGAACTCCAGCTCCCTGATCGTCTTGGTAGCCCTCCACTGAACAAATACCAGTTTACTAATGCCTTTCTTATATTGGAAGAGCCCCAAATCTGGACGTAGTATTTTAGATTAGTCTGAAAAAATACAAAGTGAAGGAGAGCACTGATTGTCATGACTGTAAGGACATTCCCTCTTCTAGGAGCTTAGTTGTCTGAGTCTCAGTGCTAACAGCTGCTGCGAAGAAAGGTAGAAGCAAGGATCTGTCCCTCCCTCCCCAGGAAGTTCTTTCTCCGTTGTGCCAGAGCACACTGGGTACAGCTCACTGCCTGACAAGATGCTTAGTGAATCCCCACCTTCCACTGTTGCAAAGGGATCTTCCTCTCCGCTTGCAGGACCTTTCATTCATCCTTTTTTCAAATGTATTGGCTCATTTTAAAAACAGCACAAACTATTTGCATTATTTCTTAAGAAAATAAACATGCATAAATTAAAAGACTAATATTCTGCAAACAAGCAATTATTTTAAAAAAAGTGTTCATCAAAATGAAAACCCCAAGACAAAAATTACATTCGTATATTACACAAAAGAGGCCCACTTTAATGGCATTCATTTCTGTGGTACAAATTGCCTTATGGAAAGTAAACAAATCAAAATGGAAACAGCAGCTGTGGCTTAAAATTATCATCAAACACCGAAAAAAATCACTGAAAATAGCAATTAAGAGTGAAAGTCCATTGATAGAGCTGACAAAGCCTCTTGCAATGCAAATATCATTATCAAATGTGAGAAGAATCATCACAAATAAGTCAGATTATCACGGCCGGCTGCAATTTTTTTTTCATTTTTCCTTTTTTTAACTTATCTCATTTCATTAAACAAAGACCCCTAAAATTTGCAGCCAATAGCACTAGAATTTATGTTGGTTTTGAATATAGTCCTATGACAGGAATGTTGTGAGTGTTACTACCAGCAGGGTTGGTAGGTACTAATTCAACACCAACTTCAGTTTAACTGAAGTTTAACAAGTATCACAGCTTTAATGAGGTCGGGGTATTAATAAACTTACTGTTATACCATTTTTGTTACACTTTGCAGAGTCAAGATCTACATCACTCTAAGTCTATAGCAAGATAATATTTTGGGAGTGAAAAATTGTCACATCCCACTGTTAGGGGGTATGATATTTATCATAAATTCACGTCAGGAGGAGCAAAGACACTGGACCACCTGTCAGGGAACTCTTATTGTGCAATTGCCATAATTCCAGAAAGCAGCCCACTGCTTATTAGATTTCCAAAAAACTTCAGAGGTCTTAGTGGAATTTTCTACCTGCCTGACACAATACATGGAAGTCTACACCACTTGGAGCTGAGAGTTAGCTTAGCTCCATCAGTTGAACTGCGGCAAAAATTTGGCTCTTCTACTCAGAAGAGTGACTTCAAAAGTAATTTTACTAGGGAGAGCCTGATTCCACACGCAAAAGAATGCAGAATTTTGCCCCCTCATAAACACTTTAGCCTTTAGAGTACCGTCTTTAATTTGTGCCCATCAGAACAGGAATTGATTCTTTTATATCAAACCTTAGGAAAATTTTCTTCAGGCTTCATCTTCATAATCTATCCCTCCTTTTCATCAGTTCATTTACAGGCCCAGCATTAGTATAATATCCAAAAATAAAACTTGAACTCCAAACAGTCAACATAAAAGCCTATACAGCAAACACTGACATGAAATTACGATACACGTGAATTAAGCCTTTCAAAGCTAGTTTTCATTTTTGTTTCTATTTACTGTGTAGAGTGGAAAAGAAGGTTTGTTTTCAGTTCTAGTCTTCTAGCTATAAGACACAGGTTTTTTTTTCTCCAAGTTAACAAAATCTAAAGAACTGCTATTTGTATGGACAGAAGTATCTTGAAACAGCTAAACAACTTTGTGTAATTTTCAAATACATATTTGTTGCTACCAGAGAAATTTCGAAGCAGATGGGATTATTTGGTCACTAGATGTCAGCAGTATGTGGAATTAATGAAGAAAAATAATGACAAAAGTAGAACTTCCTGTTATAAAAAGACAGAGGAACTTCCAACATAATGAGATTTTCTTTTAATTACCTATTTAGAAAATTCTGTAACCTTTATCATAATGATGATGCAGTTCGTCAGTGTATACAAATGTCAACGACACAATAAATAAAACAGTCCTTAGGTTATAAGCATAAAAGTTTTATATAATTTCAATATTCTACTAATTATTTAATTTTCAATCTAGAATGCCATCATTACACCCACTAATATGTAGTTTCTGGCAGGAAAGTTCTGTCATCTCTAAAAAAAATTCCTGCTCTAGCTGCTGAATAAAGAAGCTGTTTTCAAACTTTTTCATGGATTTAGAAAGTTTTATGGGTTTATTTTACTTTATTTTTTATTGTTCAAGAGGGACACTTAAAAGATCTGTCCTTCTTATAGTATGCTAGATATAGAACTGTATTATTCTGTATTTATCTCCAAAACTGGTATAAGAACAAGAAGTTTTTCTGCATCAAGAAGGTCTTGTATTGTTCCTATTCTTCTTTTTACACCAAAACCTATAGATTTATTTATTATTACAATTACACACTGGTATAATTTATTAGCTCTCCTACTTCTTACTGTAGGACATGTTTCTGTAACATGCTCCTGCTTCATCTGCCTCTATTAATATAGGATCTTGATCAAGATAAATCAAGATCAAGAGGACTAGATCTTGCAGAATATACTGTTTCCAAGTAGAAGAAAACTCAGGGGGTTTTGTATCATTAAGGTGAGGCACAAATACTATGTCAGATTTTGTGCTTCCTGTGCTTTGAGATGGCTGCCTAAATGTATCTCTGCAAGTTTTCTTTAGTAAGAGACTAACCATTTAGGCCACACCGAGAGTCATTTTGGACTCAGTGTGGGTGTGACAGGAAGAATTCCAGGTTGTATTTCTGTAACAGCAACATCTAAAGTTGAAAACAACTTTCACTTAATGTCTTGTTCAAAATAGCAATGTCAGATCTTAAATTGTGATCATGCAGAAAAAAAACCCCATTGAAATGAACCTATTTTACTGTGTTCCCATAATAATAGCATGCAATACTACTTTGTTCAATTTCTGACATATCCTAGGTATGGATGGATCAAATTAAAAAAATAAATAACTTTGCTTTTCTCTTTTTTTCCCTTTGTAAATACATGAGAAAATGTTCAGCCAATGTATCTACAGTTGTGTCCAGTGAATAGAGGGCCAGATGGCAAATGAGTAAAGTCTCACTACAAGTAGCATAGTACTCTTTCCATAAAAGCAAGACTTTTATGTGTGTAATGAAATATTACTCATTACCAGTGAAGGTGCAAATTAAACAGTGTCAACCTTCATGAAAATTTGTGGATTGGGAAAATATGCTGCATTTATGGCAGTTATTCAAAATCCCCATTTTATTTGTGCTAATCCTAGTACCAGAAAACATTTACCACCTTCTGACTGCTTGCCATGATATTTTTGAAATAAGGTTATTTTTGTAGAATTCAGCCAATTTGACTAAAGATAATAATAAAAAGCACTTCTATATAATGCAATTTTATCGAATATGTATTATCAAACACCCTGGACTTCTATTTCTCTATCGTCACCACCTTTCTATCATCTTTCATGCTCTGAAGCCAAGAGTCATATAGTACTTAAAACCAGACAGCATAGTATGCATAAAAAATGGTAATTCCATGGCCTATAGCAACATTCAGTGTTCTCTTATAGTCAGGATATAAAAGAATTAAATAGCAAGGTCCTGATATATCATAAGGAAGTATTTTTTAACCTGTCTACTTCATTTATATATTTATATTTTGAAAAACACATTATTTGGGAAGGGCATGAGTTTTTTAATACTTATTGTAATAGACATGGACAAAATAAGTAAAAGTGGGGAGCCTCTATATGCATGAGCCATGTTTTATGAAAAATCAGGAGCAGCTTCTGCTCCCATGTAAGCTAGAAATAGTTTGGTTTTTGTGTTCAGTGACTGCTGCATTCGAACCTGTGTGACTGTTAGATCTCATGTCCTGTCTAATACTGAATAAATCTTCTTCTTGGCCACCATTGATTTTAACTAAAACAAAAAACTATATAAAATAACCGGATGAAACCTGCACATAGAAGTTAATACTGTTACTGGCAGCTTTCCAATATAAAACTGAAATTATAATTCAATGGAAAAGAAAAAATATGGAGAGAGATCCTGATTTCAGGTATAAAGACAGGCAGATATAGAAAGTGAAAAATATTAAATAAGCCTTTCTTGTGTCTGTTTTCAATTATAGTTTTTTAATGTAAACGTGCTGGAGCAAAATTATTATTAATGATAAAAATAAAAATTATCTTGTAATTCTCTGTATTTTAGCATAACACTATTATAACATACCTAGTAAATTAAACTCCTTAATCATCTTCTATATTTTCTCATTTTATCTAAAGATTGCAGTGTTGTTCATCTATAATATTCATCCCAGAAATAAAATCATTAATCATCTTGGCATCCAGAAAAAAGGATTACATATTATTTCTTCTGATATCTAGGGTACAAAACCTGAGGAAGATTTTAGTTTTTAATAATTCTGATCCACTCATTGGGATTTATCACGTTGAATAAGCAGGTAGGCTTCTTGCAATAAATTTCAGTATAACGCAAAGAAGCAAGACACTCACAATTCAATGTTGTTTAAATATCATACATCATAGGGCATGTTTTCCCCCAACAGGGTTAGTACTGAATGACAAATGAAAGGTATTCATACTGAAAAACTTTAAATTTTTATTACCTATGCTATGAAATAGATTCCATGGGCTTCTTCTGAAGTTCGTGGAGAAAGACAAAGTTTAAGAAAACAATTCATCTCTCATATGTTAGGTCTCTAATCTGAAGCGTTCTGGAGAGAAGGTAGCAATTGTACACATAAAAGGGATCTAGGGAGACTGGCCAACTGACTTCTGTCCCTAACGTTTGGTATTATGAATAGCTCTCCAAATTTTTCTCTTACAGAGCTATCTTTCTGCTGCTCTATTCTTCAATGTGCTCTATTCTTTCTGCTGCTCTATTCTTCAAGGTCTTGTTGATTGTGGAGAATTCAGATGTGGGTAGGTCATATTTCAAGAGCCTGTCTTCCCACAGAACCCTGGAAGACTCCCATAAGATAGCTGGGAGAGAATTGAAGATATGTTAATTTCAGCAGCGTTTATCTTGGAATTTCAGGAAGAAAAAAAAATCAGAGGCACACAATTTTTTCAGAGTTACTTCTATTTCAGAACTTAGGATCCCAAACCTTTTGGGCAAACCTGAAATAATGTAAGTAAAATACAAACGACCTTCCACTTAGGTTCTTTTCTAGATGAAGATACAGAGATAAGCCGAAAGCTTTTAGTGGGAAACAAAAAGATAGACATATAATACCTTTCCTTCACCCTTCCCAGGTTCAGATTCAGTCCTTTATTTCAGTCCCTCCTAGCAATGCAGTGGGTTGTGGAGTGTTACAGTCAGTATGTAGTAGTTTCTCTTTGTTGCTACTTTCCTCTCACACTTTCGAGATGACAGCTCCTTTGTCCACAAGTTGCAGGGGATATCTGCTCCAGCGCCATGGACCGCTTCCTCCTTGAAATATGACCTTGGTGTTTGTTCCCCTTGTTGCTTCTCACTCTTTTTGTTCTCTTCCCTTCCGTCCATCCAGCATTTTTTGCTCTTTCCTAAATATGTCTTTACATTGGGTCCATACTGGAGCCAGGTAGAAACCACCTGAATGCTCTCCCTCACCCAAGCCCCTTTCCTAATTTTGCAGTTTACATGCAATGAAAAAAAAAAATCATTCCATTTGGTCAGACTTCCCTACTGAATTGTTTGAGATTTTTAAATTTGTTTTTAATATTCAAAATGTTAATTTTAACTTCAGTATCTGATGTATCTGTTGCCTCTGAGGTATAAATATTTTTCTGCTTCCTTGAAAAGAAAACTGATTCAGATTTGTTGCACTTCCAACAACTCCAGGGATAAGTACTCTACAGAAAATATACCAGTAACTTTCAGAGTGTTTTATTATTCCTGTGCAGACTCCCAATATTTCTTTTTTTCTTTTTTTTTTGAGTAAACTAAAGTAATTTTAAAAAATATATTTGCCAAACTTCAGCAGCTACAGAAATCATTCTGCTCACTTTTGGCACCACTGCTTACAATACAAAGTATTTGACATCATACTGCAATCTGATTATTATTACAGTAGAAGTGGAAATGCAAGAAATAAAAATAACAAAAAAAAGCCAAATCACAAAACAATAAAAAAAAATTACCTCAAACAGTGCAGACACAGTTGTCAGTAGTATTGAGGCATCAAACCTGTCTAAGTAAAGCAAGACCTACCTCCAGAACAAAATGGAAGGATGCTCACAGTTCCAGGAAATTCAAAAGGCATATTAGCATATTTTAGATTATGGACATTTGGAAAATGAATCCTTGTATACAGTCTTAGCTGGTATTTTATGATTTCTATTTGGCATGAGTAGATTAATCCAATGTTTTCTTTCAGCCTGTACCACCTAGACACAATGTGCAGTGTGTGCATGTACCTTTTTGAATGTGGCAAACTTTTCCATGGCAACATTCTCTGTAAGAAATGACACTGCTCTCAATACTAGCTAGCACCCTGATTATATTGAAAAGAAGATTTCTCCTTAAGTAAGGCAGGGAAAATATTATTTGAACAGTCTGGGGGTTGATTCTTCCATTTTCTTGTGTTGCAGGTTATCACAAAATCATGGAGTCATAGAATATGCTGACTTGGAAGGGACTCACAAGGATCATTGAGGCCAACTGGCCCTGCACAGGACACCCCCGGCGTCACACCCTGTGCCTGACAATATTGTCCAAATGCTTCTCGAACTCTGTCAGGCTGCTGCTGTGACCACATTGCTGGGAAGCCTGTTCCAGAGCTCAACCATCTTCTGGGTGAAAAACTTTTCCCTGGTATCCAACTTAATCCTCCCCTGACTCAGCCTCATGCCATTCCCTCAAGTCCTGTCGTTTGCAAACACCTGTATGAAATGGGCATCAAGTGCTGCCATATTGAGCTAGCCACTTTCTACGCTCCCTTTGCCACGTGTAAATGACTGCAATATCTTTAGATTCTAGCCTTCATCCCAGAACAACAACAAAAAAAAAAAGTCACTGATTCCTATTATCTAGCAATTAGATCTCACTGTGACTGGTTGCCATAGCTACCAGTTACCTGCTAAGGACTGTTGTCTTTTTGCTAGGATTTCCTTAGAAACCTCGACACAAGCAGCAGCACTGACAGCCGCAGTCCCAGCCCTCTGCTGATGTCTGGCAACCCTATCTGGAATAAGGGTCTCCCAGTCCTCTGGAGACTTACACCTTCTATAGACAGCATCTCATAAGTAACCTGTCCTTACCTGGAGAATCAAATTTGACTGCTTTGTATCCTCCAGACTCCTCAAACCCTAGTAACCTGGCTGGAAATTTTCACTTCTCAATTAATTGGATAACCTTCTTTCTTATAATAAATTTGCATGCGTTTGTACAAATGTAGTGACTTGATTTCTTTTTCTTTTTTTTCTCTTTCGTCATTTTACTATCCCTTGTGTCTTCGCTACCTAATCAGACAAAATCTTAGTTCCCACAGCTGAGCATATATATGAATATATATGAGCATTTATATATGGAGGGGAGGTGGTGTGTTTATATAGGTGTGTATATATAAATATATATGTATATGATTGTGCAAGTAAGCAGATACTATGGGCCAGATCTTTGTATTACACACTGAATTGCTCACACAATTGACAACAAACATCTTGACAGTTAACTGCTGAATGCATAAGCCAACTAATTTATTCAAGTGCTTATTAAAATAAAAAATCAAAACCCCAAAAAAACCCACGACTCTCTTCCCCCATAATGCTAATAAAACAAACAAACAATCAATCAAAAAACCTAACCCACCACCAACTTCAAAGACCACTGATGCAACTGTAGTAACAGTTGAAATACAGACAATAAAAAAAGAAATATAGAAAAAGCTATTTCCAATGAGGGCAAGAATCATATAAAGGAAGCATTTCAAATGCTACAGGGCAGCAAGAAAATTTTTGCTAGGAGGATGCCTCCTCAGTACATACAATTAATTATGTGTTAAAGATGAAAGACAATGCAGATAATATGATATGGCACTTCTAACTAATCTAGTGAATCTAAATAGGTTTATAGCCAGGCTTTCCTGGAAATTAAGAATATTACAGTTTCAATGCATAACACTTCAAAAAAAAGCTTTTGCCACTTATTCTTGTCTGAGTAGTTAAGAATTGTGGGAATCTGATGATTTTTTTATTGAGATGTCTTTTTAGAATCCTGATTAAAAGACCGAGTCTGGAGAGTTCAGTGTGCAAATCAAGATGTTATCAGGAAAATTAAGTTAGATAGAGAGGGTCAGTTCCTGTACTTAATTTTGCTGTTTAGACTGAACTATAAATGTAGAATTTCATATTCCTCTTTATCCACAATGGAGTATTCTCTGAAATCTGAAAAATATTTGAAGAATATGGATAAAATACTATAGTCTGTATAATTTTTTTGATGAATTGATGTTCCTTTTTAATCCATAATATTCTGCTCAGAAATATTTTTTTAAATTCATATTTTTCTTACAATGACTGTGATGTGAAAATAGGCTTACAGAATTTCATATGGATAATTCTACCTTTTGTACTGTTTCTTAGTCATCCATTACATTTCATAAGCCAGTTGATTATCTACAATTATTTCAGTCTTTTTATTACTTATGAACTGGTTGCATCAAGAAATCTATGCTTATATTGTACTTAACCTAATTCATATATATTTTTGATCTTTCTTAATAGTGATAATTAGATATATATTTTAGAAAAATTTATATGTTAAAAAAACTATGCAACACAAACGAAATAATTCTGATCTTAGTTTTTACAATAATGGAGATTCTTTAGCCTATCTCAGGTCAATTTTTGTCTAACAAATGAAAAAGAAAAAAGAATTTCATCTGCTAAGTACTGTCTTTCACCTCTTTATCATTCTCTCTGTGTTTTGGTATATACGCATGCATATAAAACATAAAACCTGGGACCTTTAGATTTCCTGTTTGTTCTCCTCACTGCTGTCTCTGCATTTGATGGCTCTCAGGCACATGGTGTGACTCTTGGGGGTGGTCCTGTGGGCCAAGAGTTGGGCTTGATGATCATTGTGGGTCCCTTCCCACTCAGCAGATTCTGTGATTCTGTGATTCTGTGATTCTGTGATTTATACTGCATACATTCAGTTCATTTAAATGGCTGCTCCAATGGTCAGGATCAATTTCTTTTGCTATGTCTCCAGGTCTCTGAAACTTTGTATGGTATTTTTAATAGCAGAGGTGTTAGCCAATAGTTTCAATATGTACTGTGCACAGTATTAAGTCATGACCACAGATATGACACATGACCTCTTTTATGACACTCTTATTCACCTCAAAGATGGGCAACGGCACGGATTGCGAGCTGGCTAAATGTTGGGAAAATGATACTTGGTTTCTCTCGCACTGATGCTTCATTAAACCTCACAGGATCACTGCGCCATAATGTGCAAGAGTTAAGAGAAGGTCCAACCACATCCATCTAAAAGCTACGTTCCCCATTTACTTCTGACACTGTGGTGCAAGCAATCACACTGACACTTGTGTCCATTGTGTCCATTTGTGTCCAAGGTAACACAGTTCTTATCTTAAATATATTTTTTGAGAAGACACATGAGGCAGTCTTTACATCTTTCCTTAGATATATTTTCCCTTTGAAACAACCGAATAATTTGACTAAATCTAGACTTTGGAGCTCAATGACTGGTTGAAAAATTCAGTTTCTGGTATTACAGTTTTTCAACAGGCTGATTGTTTCATTCTGATGCCTCAGAAATCAGTAAAGGAAAAAAAAACCATTTGAGAGATACAATGGTTTTTCTAGCCTTCCTTGCCTTGTAAATCAAGTGGAGTTTGAAGGTAATAAATTGAAATTATGTTTCAATCACTTACATGAATATAAAGGAGAGTAAGTCACATGATAAAGACAGAGTGAAGGCTTGAGTACTTATGTGCTATATAAACGAGATAAGTTGCACCTATATGTATCTAAAATTAATTTGACACGGAAGGTAGTAGTATACAGTTTCTCTTGGTCAGCAAATATGTGTGGTGGAGACCTCAATTTAATCACATCTCTTCTTTCCCTCTTAGTCTAGCACCAGGCTGTGACAAGAGTTCTAGATTTGGATGACTAATGTAAGCTAAGTTTTTCCTGTTTAAAATGTATAACACACACTATGTCAGATATTTTGGTTTTTAAAAGTATCTTGCTTCACCTACAAAAAAGAAATGAGTCAAAGAAATCCTATGAAACTACTAAAAATCCAAATTTTACAGAAAATAATTCCAGAATTAAAGATATAACTGAAAATTTTTTATAGTTTTGGAAAACTCTTAACTGTCCTATAAATTTTGACACAATGGCAAAGTCTAGTAAGCTCTGCTTTTCATCTTTTCTTTGCTCAGTCTAGGCTTCAAGAAATATTTCTTGTAGGTTTGGTGTCATCTTTTAATATTTACTCATTGCAAACCCTGAAAGACTAGATCCAGTTATTTTGGTGTTTTGTTTTGCTTTCAATTACCTCATCTAAAGCAAACTGCATTATTTACAAGACGGAAGTGAAAGTCTTGCGATGTTTTCCACTGATGTGCAGCTTAACTACAAAACTAAACTGCACCAAAGCACGTTCTCTCCTATTATGTTAGTGTGCAACTATCTATACTGGTAAACTGTTATCCTCTTTCCTGAAGGAGAGTCCTTCCTATAATAGCAGCACTCTTTCAAATAATTATCAGGAATGGCTTACAGATAATTCTAAATGGATTATTTATTTTTTATGAAGAGATATTGGTTGTATTGAAATAAAGATACAATATAGCAACATCAAACAAATATTCAAATAAATATAACTTGTTCTCTGGGGCGCCTTATCTATGTAGCTATTGTAATTGAGTCCCTATCCTGATTTTTTTATTCTCCTTTTATATATAGTACTTATATTATACTTTATGAACTTGTGTCCTGTGCCTGTATAGCTTCCATAATGCATGGAAGCTTTTCTAACTACTACATAATCCCAGTAATAAGAGGTTGCATTGGCAGGGTGGGGATTTTCACGTGTTCACAGCACTAGAAAGGTAATGGCTATAGTGAATAAAACAGTTCGTATCGAAGTAGAACTCCCTGGTTGAGTCGTAAGAGACTCAAAATGTTATTGCATTTTCTTTAATTAAACTCTTTGGTTTGCTTAATAAATCAGAAAAATGAAGCATGTGAGTAGCATATCTCCAAAAATGTTATAAACTAAATCTGTAATGAAGCTGAAGTTTACCATAAAGCAGGTTTAGTCTCGGGCCCTGTTGCAGACCTGCTGTGGTCTCATCCAAGGTGCTAACCTCAATAAGTGAAATGTATCCAGAATATCTGCTGTCCTTTCCAACGAACATTAGACGAAACAATTCAGCATCAATTTCAGTTCCAAACTCCAACAAGCAAACCTATTGAGGAGACATTTGCAATCACATACAGTCCAATTGTTTGGAATTATTGTCTTTGCCACAGACCAGCTGATACTATAGAAAAATGTGTGTGTTCAAGTGAGAAATCCATGACTAATGCACAAACAGAATTAAAAAAAAGAAAAAAAAAATCTGGATTTTAGTAACTGTAAAAATAATCAGAGAATATACTATGGCTTTCTTCCTTATCGGTGGGACATTTTTACACTGTGTATTTTTTAATAATAACTTCATAGTCATTTTAGCAATAACTTTAGCATTTTAGCATAACTTTTAGCATAACTTTTAGCATAACTTTTAGCATAACTTTAGTCATTTTAGCAATCAGTAGAAGCCTTTATACCCTGATAGTCCCATTAATCTGCTGTGAATGACATTTGGTAGATATTAAAGTGATCGGATTGTGGGAAGATAAAGTGGTGAACAGTGTGTATCTTCAACAACTCAAGTGTTTTTGCATTTTGTTTGTTGGGGGTTTGGGGTTTTTTTTGTAAGCCAAAAGCCCTATGTTTTAACCCAGCTCCATAATTCTGACAGTGGGCAGAAAAATCTCCTTAGGGAAAGATGGTGAGGAGTAATTCTTTCCTGGGAATGTCTTCACTGGTGCGGTATCCAGTGGTCCTCTTGAGGCAGGAACTGGCAGCAGTCCTCTCATGTTCCAGTTACTGTTGGACCTGTCCTACACAAGGACATCTCCTATCTAACTGAACATTGTTTATATTCTCAACCTCTGCAGAATTTATTGTTCCACAAACTGATGACACACTGAGTGAGAAGTCCCAAAATTACCAGGCTTCCTTGTTTTATATCTTCTTATTTTTTCATTCTCTTAGTTCCTTCAATGTAATAACACAATATGTAAAAAATGAAAAAATTTTTACTGATTCATCTTTTCCAGGCTTTACGAAATTCAGTCATGTCTCCCATCCCTTCTCGTTTTCCAAGACATGAAATTCACATTTATGTAACTTCTGTTTTTAAGAAGCCATTTCATTTTTTAATAATTTTTTCTGCATTTTGCTGCACATTTACCATTTTTAAATAACTCTGGGGGATGAGGACAAGAACTATATTTTTATCTTTACAATGCATGTATTATTAAGTAGAAATAGTGCTATAAAGCTTTTCTCTGTGCTTTCCCAGCAATTACTGATATCCTATTTACTATTTAACAGCTACGAATTTCGACTACTTTAAAAGGTGTTGAATCCTGTAATTTTCTAAAAGCTATCCTCACTGATTCCAAAATCTTGTGTGGTAATAGATAACTTAGAGTCTGTAATTTAATTTCACCATTTTATCATCTAGCTAAACATAAGCTATAATGAGATCTTCTTGTATCGTACCTCTTTGCATTTAGCTCTCTATTTGATTTTTTTTTTTAGCAATTTCATATCATATACAAATTTTGTTGCTACAGTATTCAATCTCTTTCCCAGACCCAGCCTGTACATATAATATATATATATAACTGTGCAGGGACGTTACAGATCACTGGATGACTCGATATAGTCATTGCCCCTACCAACCCCAGTGAAGATTTTTCTCTAATCTGTTTTCTTATCTTTGAAAGATACATTTTAAGTCAGATTAATACAGTCCCTTGTGTGATTTTACAGCTTTGGTTCCCTCAAGGGGGGTTTTCATGTGATTTGATTTTTTTAGATCAGAAACTTTAAAGTCACATTTTGCTTGCTTTGCATGTTTACTTGCATTGGGGCACTCTCTCATGCATTTCCATTGCAGCACAATAGCTTCTCCCCTAGTTCATGACCCATGTGCCAGGCACAGGTATATGACTAGACCTGCATGTAATCTGGAGAGGAATCCATCAGAAAGAATTCATTGTGTTCCAGCTGCTGAAATAGAAGTGGAAGATAAGACGTTCAGAGATCCCACCTTCTGCCTCTTCAAAGGCTCGTTCCCAAGCAGCTGTGTAATTTCTTATGTTCTCTTCATGGTAACTGATGGATCAGAATTTACTGTAGCCACTGGCATCATATAGAACAATATTCTGAACCCCATATATTGTTATTCAAAGCAACTGAGAGTCCTAAATATATGCACAGACAATTCATACCTCAAAATGTAACCATACTTCTTCTAATGTGGATTTCTTTATTCTGTCTCCATGGATTACTTAGAATACCTTTGCTATACAATCCCACTTCCATACGCCTATGAAATAATTTTCATAGCAAAATATGTATTTCGAATGGATAAAATATTTCCCTTCCACCCTGTACTAAGCATAGTTTAGTACAACATGGCATGGGTTTCTGAATGTCACACACTCTCCTTGAATTTATCTTTGACCAGACCATTAATAATTATGAAGGAATCGTGAATAAAGAATGGTATTTATCTTTCTGCTAAAATGTTATCTTGACCCACAGTGCCACAGATAGTGTTGTCTCTGTCTCGTTTTGGTCATTCCGTATTCACCTGTCTCAAGGTCAATGGGATGTTACAATAATGAGAAAGTAGAACAAACACTGTCTAATGGAAGAAGCATTTCATAAAAACCTGTGATGGCATCTCTACAAAGACAGCAAAGGAATGCAGCTTTTTAGCTGAGCACTACCTGACAGATTCAATAATCAGGGAAAAGACTTAATTGATGACATTTCATTAGCATAATGAGTTGAAGCTGGGAAAAGAGAGTCTCTTATTAATTAATCAAACAAAGCACGAACAGTTTCAGTCCCTTACTCTCTGCCATTTTCCATTAATCATAAGTCTGTGTATTAAACTCATTTGGATTCACTAGGTGTTGGGTATTTCTGTGGGGAAAGCATTGGCAGAGTGGCATGCTCAAGTGAGCACACTTATGTAGGTATGAAGCATACTAGAAATTCATGTTTGTGAACTTAAGTTCTCATTTCTGCAGGAAGTGCTGGCAATATTTCTTAAAAAAACACCAGACCTCAGTAGCCATAAGTATACAGATGAAAGCTACCTTCTCTCCATCCATCGGTTACTTGGCTACAAGTGTTGAATCCATCAGGGTGAATTTTCAGTACAACAGGGAATGCAGGGACTATGCTTACTGCTGCCAGAATAACTTTTTTACAACACAGTCTGCCATGCATTGGGCAATTTTCCTTATTATTTCCAGCAGTATTTTCTTTGTATTTTGTTTTGCATTTATATAAATAAAGAAAAGTAAGACCAGAGGTATTCAGGAGTTCAAAAGGGCTAAATTTCTGCTTTCTGTTGTTGTATTTATTTTGTGGAGAACATTTGTAGTCTGTGATGATGACTGCCTCAATAAATTTTTAGTAGCTAGGAAAATGGGGATAAAACATGAGTCTTCCGTGGTCTAAGCAGAAAGATATTTTTCCTTTCCATCTTTAGTGTACATTTCCATTGGAAGAGAAAAATATATCTGAGGACCAGAAAGAAGCAGGTTTTTGTCTCTTTATAGCAGTGCTTATATTGGAGAAGATGCATTTCCCCTCAACACACATTGCCTTCAAGCTCAGCTACAAGGTCAGGCCTTTAAGAGGCTCTTAGTAGATTCTTAGAACAGAGAAAATGCAGGCACATAAATGTTTTACTCATAAAAAACTCGTTGCAGAGATTTTTAAGAGCTTAACAAATATATTCTTTTAGATTGAGTTATCTGTGCCCCTTATTTAAATGTGATTTAGTGTCTAAATATCATTGAAAACCTTGACACAAATATTTCTCTACTTGCTAGGTGACAAATTTCATTTCTTTTCCTTTTGAAAATAGAATCAATAAATTAAGTAATTTCTGATAAGTCTTAAATTTATTGGAAGAAGGCTGCAGAAGAAAGGTATTTAGCGGTGATGAGACTGCAGGCACTTGCCACTGCACTTTAATATTATTTCAGCGGATAAAAAACTCTGAAGACAAACTTTTAAGAATTGTTTTCTCATAAGCTACTATTAATTAACTTAATATTGACAGGATTAGTACAGTAGATAGGTATGTTCTGCAGTTAGCTAGGTTTGTTTTCAGCAGTAAGGCTGATGCACTTCAGGTTAATAGAGTTGATGCACTGCAGTACAGAACTACATAAATATTGCAGTACTGCACACTTTTGTGCTTTTCATTTTAGTATCTACACTTACATGATTATCTCTAGTGCCAGAAACAATACATTTTTATTAAGGTCTTCATAGTCATTGCAGAATTGTATTTTTAACTTAGTTTCAAAACTTTTCTATAAACTTTGAAACCTACTGCACTATAATTTCAGATCATATGTCTGTTTCTCTATATCCACAGGCATAACATCTATATTCACAGGTATAACATTCTCACAATTCACACGGAAATAAATGATACCACACAGCTATTGTGCAACATCTTTTTCAGCTGTACCATAAATGGATGTGAAGAAAGAATGTAGAATTAATCAACAGACATAACACTTTCAGCTAGAGGAAAAGAAAAAGTCAATCAAGCAAAAACTAATACAATATTCAAACTTTGTGTATATTTAACATGGTCCTTAATCTAGTCAAGGTTCCTGAAAGAGGCTTATGTATGATTTAAAACCTGATTTGCTTAATATGAATCCAAAATATAGGTAATAAAAAAGTGCAGATTTCTTTTTCCTAATGGAATAGTATAAGAGAGAATGTACTCTATTTTTCTTTATTTATTTGCTAAGCATTTTATATTTCGTAACAGCATATCTGAGGAAAAAAAGCAGTGTTTTAAAAGTTGGTTGCTGGGGGTTTTTTGCTAGAAAAGACTTCATATGAATTTTTCTGAATATTTCTAGTGCAAGCTAATTAAGAAATCTATCAAATTCTGGTAATTCAATATCCAGCTTATTCTAATATGAAAATATTAAATATTCATACTTTGTAAATAGGGATTGGTACTATCAGTGAACAATATAAAAGCAATACTGACAGGAATGTAAATATTTTAAGACTTAAAATTACTCCCCAAAAATTTATTTTTTAAAGGTAACTCTAATCACTATGGAATCTGTGGAGGACTACGAGACAAAAATCACATGAACGAAGAACATGCTTACTTCATCTGAGCAGCGCATTTTCCTGAGGCTGCCGGAAGGTTTTGTGGCCATTTTGTAACAGGGAGTTGCATATATCCTCCATTTGGGTGAGTCGCATGGCCATATTGCAACCCCAGCCCCAACATAGCTTGTAAAAATGGTACTGGTTTAAATATAAAAGCAGATTACTGAGATCTTATTGAAGTGAAAATTTGTGAGGGAATAAAACATTGAGTGAAATTAGACAGATGATAGTGGCAGATGTTTATAGAGTCCTTCCAGTTAAAGTTCTGAGTCATACCCAGTTAGGTGGGTGTGAGGACTTAGAGCTAACACAGCTGACTGTCTCAAAACAATGTCAAAGATAAGATAAGCCACCACAATGGACTTGTGGTAACTACAGACAGCAATAGCAGTGCAATGCTAATTCCAGGCCTGGTAAAGCAGACCTGGGTAATACATCTGGCCAAAAATTCACACAGTAGCAAAAAGTGGGAAAGACCACACACGCTGGCCCAAGTTGTGGAAATGGCATCTACACCCCATGGTTTCCCAGGATTTGGACGGTACAGAAGTGGTACCTGCAGAACAGCTCCAGGACTCCCACCACTGAAGACCAGTGGGTGCTGCAGGAATTCACATGGTGGTGATATCTTTTGCTTAATCTCTCTCTTTCTCTCTTTCACTCTCTTTCTTTCCCCCCGCCTCAGTTTCTATCTCTCTACCTGACATTTACTGTTAAATAAAATCCATACTATTGACTTCAGTTATGGTCTTGTTTGCACCTTAATTTGTGCAGACGCATCTCTTATAATCGGATCATATCAGTGGGTGATATTTTCCTGCTGGTAGCTGATTATCAGTGCATGCAGCCACCAAAGTGTACAGAAAACAGACACCAAACTAGAAAAGGTCTTTCCCTGTATTTTATTCTGGTGATGTCTCACAATTCCTAAGTAAGACATCATCTAATCTGTTGACTTTGTGTAAGAAGATCAGCACAGTCCTCAGACCACTTTTTGTAAAGACCGGATTTCACAGGTGTAGTGTGAATATGGACATAGAAGTAAATAATTTGAAAAAAAAGCTAGAATGAAATTCCTACTGCGACTTGTACTTGAAAAAGATTTAGGGTTCTTGTGTGCATCTACTGGCAGAGAGTCAGGCTTCTCATGAAGCTTTCCTAACTATGGATAGTGAATGTCTACTCAAGGACTGAGTTTTTAGGCTAAATTCCTTTTGCAGCTTTAGCCCACAGTGAGCTGTTACGTTTTAATTGTCCCTGTGAAGTACTGTACTACTCATTTGCTTGTAAGGCATGTAGTAAAATAAATTCATAGTTCCAGATGTAACCCCACATTTTGCTATTTCTCATAGGAACTTATTTGGAATTATTCTCCCAGACTTTCTCAATGGGCTTCTATGAAAATACCATCTGTACAATTAGCTTTCACATTAAATATAAATGCACATATTAAAGGAAAAAAATATATATTGAAAACAAAGTTTTGCCAAGAGGTCTAATAAGAGTAAGAAGAAAATATTGAATACGTATTAACCCCAAATCCGTACATCCTATAGTATGTTCTAACACATACAATGCAGATTGCTAAAATCAATGCAAGGCATCAGAAATGAATATTTTCATATTAGAATGTACTGGTTTGGGCTATTTAGTTCAGGGAATTCTGAGAAATGAGATGTAGTCAAGAATCACTGGATTTAGTATTACAGGTAGCATATCTTGTCACATGGAGTGTGAATATCTGGGTAGTAGCACCATATGAATGTAGTTGAATTTCTTTATTTTTACATTGTATTATATCTCAGAAATGTGATTAATCTTAATAGATAGTAACAAAAGATCGCGTGTGGGTGGACATATTATTCCTGGAGTACCCCTCTACTGAGATAAATAATCACTTCAGTAAGTTCATGCAATATAGAAACAGTGAATTGAGAATATTAAGAATGACAAAGTAAACCTTAAACATTGCAAGCACACATTTTCAAGCTGCAATATTTCAACTTCTTGTAATAAAAAGAGTTCCAATAATTGAATTTGTAAGATTTTTTCCTATTCATAGAAAATCAACTTCTTGTAAAAAGCAATTTTAAATATGTCTGGATTTAATTTGTTTTCTGCGTGTACAGTATTCTGCTATTTATTGCTGTTACAAGTAAATTCTCATTATATATTTTATGCAGAATGTATATGTGATAAAATCTTGATAATATGATTTATTTAAAGCAACAATAATTTGCAACAACTGTTTTGGAAGTCAAATTAAGTAAAAACAATTATCTTGCTTCTTAAAAAACATGTTACCATAGCAAAAAAATTTAATACTTCAAGTGCAAACATATTGAATTAAACAGTATTGCTGATGAATGTGAGAATAGCCTGTTTACAAGAAAAATATTTATATGTAGGTGGTGCATATACCTAAACCAAAGTTGGTAGCAAGTTCTGTGGTCCTGAGGATCCTCATCTATAAATATAGGCAAGAAATAATACATTTTTGTCACAAGAAATTGTTTATGAATTGGATGCAAGATGACAGTTTTTTGCACTTGCAAAAAATACTAGCACATATTTAATATAACATGTAAACTCTTTTTTTCCTGGTTAGCATCTAAATCAGATTATAATGTGATACAGAATGTATACAGAGTATTTCCATGGAAGAAAAAAAAAAATTATCCAAAGAAAAAAAGATGTGTATGACTTGTGCACTACATATAGTGGTCTTAAGAGAAATGACAAAGATATTTGAAATAGAAATTAATAAAAGTAATTATTATCTTTTATTTACACTGGGTGAAATGCTCTACATAAACCCCATTTTTAATCTGACCAGATTCTATGCTGTCTTTTTTTGTGACTTGTCAACATTTCTGTGTGACTTCAACATATAAGTTTGCAGCAGCTGTTGCCTGTTATCACTGTGCTGAGTAAGACAGACAACTGAAAAAGTGGCCTCATAAATATTTATAATACAAATTTATCAGTGCTTGCTTTTATTTTTGAATGTTATTATTATAACCACTTATCAGAATTACATTAACTTGATTTCAGCCAGATTGTAACGTCCTAGAAATTTTGGCATCTGGTTAATTCTTTTTACCTGGTTATTTACCTAAGTTCCTATAAAAACTATAAAACCCAAAATTGCTTACACTTTTTAATGTTTCCTAAATATTTCAGCACAATTTTATCCATAGTTGAGCAACATATGAAAAAAGAATATTTGTCTGAATCCATTTCCTATATCTAATTAGGTGTGAAGTTTTTATCTCAATTATGCTGTTAGTAGCTAGATGTTTGGAAACAGAAAAGATGATGCCTCAAAAAGCGGTATGAGAAAAACACTTCACATGAGGACATTAAATTGACTAAACTTGCAAAAAGACGGAGAAGGTTTTTTTTTAGATCTCACATATGCTGTGAAAGAAAAATGGAATAGAGCCAGAATCCTGACTATACAGAACATTAATCAAAGCATTCTGACTCTATATTCTAATCTGATTTCTAACTCTGTAAGAAAGTTCACCAGAACTTTAGGCCTGAAATCATGGCAGTGATTGCCATGCAGACAAATGAAGCAGAAAAAAATTAGCCTTTGATGTTTGGAACCCAATACAGAGAAGATTATGCTAGGCCGAGTGAAAATCAGACAGAAGTCATATATTCCCTATTCACCAAAACATCTATACCCTTCAAATAATAACAGCTGAAATGAGCATATTACGAAAGGAAAGAAATTAAATCCTTTCCGTCTCTAAAATATGACAGTCCCTACTGTCCCAGACACCCCGAGTTTGACACTGCCTCGGGGTTGGCTTAGTAGATATAAACTGGTTTACAGATTTTATAAATGTAAGAGTTATTAATTCTGTTCTGCTAATGTGCGTATGTACACACATTATTCACAATGTTAAATATAGTTTTTCTATCAGGGACCACTATTGACAGTAGCTGATGGTTCTTCAGATATTTTACCCTCACTCCAATGCACTTGTCCTTCGAATGAGGAATCTCAAACTTAGAAAAATAAAGTTCTCTTAGAAGGAAAGTTCCTTCCTAAAGACCAACAAGAATATGTAATTGACAATCTCTTGAAAAGCATTTTTCCTAATAATATCCTGTGAGTTGGAGGACAAATCATTAAAAGATTAATGTCTTGCTAACCATTATCCATCCTTTTCCTAAAGTCTAGCTGTACTCAGGAATTTTTTTAACCATTTCAGATATGTTTATTCTGTCTCAGTTCCTAGATTTCACATGTGACCAAAGCAAAAATATCTTCTATAAAATACCTTTGGAATGCATTGTTCAGTACATAATTGCTAAATCAGTGCACTCAGAACTGAATAAAAATGATCACACTCACCATCTGTTACAATCATTTCAGATGCCAGCTCCAACTGGCGTATTGACTGATGGTCTGAGAATGTCCTTACAGTTTAGAGAGAAACCTAGAAGTCAAGAAAATCATGCTGTTCCCAGGTATCCCTAGTGGATCTCATTTTTTAATGAGAATAAAATAATAATTTTTACCATCCTCATAGGCACATTTTAAGGTGATGTTTAGTTTTTTAATTAGTTTTTAAAAACTATTTTGGGATCTTGAGATGAAATATTTTTCATTCTCAACACTTTTAAAATAAATGCAAAGTGTTTGTCGTCTTCTTTGAATTCAGCTTCTTTGCTCTATAGTGAACCTGAAGACTTCTTATTCTCTCACTGTATTGGTGATCTTTTTTTCTGTCATTTTCTTGGGTTGATATGCAGCTTTCTTCTATTTATTCTCCATTACCCAAGTCCTGTTAGTGGATATTTAGACTCATCTTTTCATGTTCTTATTTCCTTTATTTTCAAATTAGTTTCGTAAACCAAGGAGTCAAATATATTTTCACTAAAATTTGGATACTGTGTTACTTATTTTTAGAGTATTGTGTCCAGGATAGATAAAATAATAGTTTTATTTTTCTAGAAGTCAGGACTCCTGCATTTTAGCCAGGATGGATAGATAATTAGGTGTGGGGGAAGCTGCACCTGACTGCACACAGTACATAAAGAAAAGGCCTGTTCTCAATTACATTAAAAATGTGAACTGGAACCACGCAAAGATACAAAAAGAATATCATGTCTACAGTGCCATCAGTCTGTTGGAGGTACACCTAGTATAGTTTTAAACTAGTTAGATCAGGTCATAATCTTGGTGAAGCAGCACAAGGCTCTAAGCTTCTCCTCTCTATGACTGTTACCACCGTGTAGAGCTCTCAGAGAGCTATTGTCCATTTTAGTGCCATACTAAAGGTGTGTCTTGCCCTTCCTTTCTTCTTAGTGAAACTTGGTCTGTAATTCATTTCAATAGCTCCTTAGCAGTCTAACTGATACCAGGAAATTGCTGCAGGAAAGGGCTGCTTTTCCCTGAGAATCTTCTCAAGAAGCAGATAAGGTTATTTCAGCCTTATTGCATCAGAGGCTTCATATCACCTGCAGTGCAAGAAAAGTTTGAGATGACTATGTATCAGACCAGAATGACTATGTATCAGACCAGAGCAACTTCTCTACCTTTCTAACATTGATTAATATGAAACATACACAGTAAATATAATTATTTGCCATAAAATTAATACGATTGGAAGTTGTCTAGCTGATTCAATCAGTTACTCTTAGGAAGGCAGTTGTAAAGTAAAATTTGACAGAGCATCTGGCTGGCTTCTTTCCATTTATTTTTCCATCTTTTAGGACAACTATATTATGTCCCTTTTTTCTTTGATTTTCATTAAAATGTGATTATTATTTTTCCTTCTATGCAAATATGAAACATTTCCATGTCTTTTTACTCCCTTTTCCTACCCTTTCCTTTGCCTGATTTGTACTCTGCATTTTGGTTCTTCTACATCTCATCATATCTGGCAGTAATCAAATTCCAGTACTCTTCCTGCATGAAACTCAGAACATTCCTAATGGGGCTGAAATAGTATTGATGTTATTGTTAACTCATCTCTGTAAAATTTTAACATGCTTGGTTTTACATGTTTCCATATGCATGGTTGATTTACTTGTAAAAAATATGGTGAGGCCTTGCTTTAGAGTGACCATTGTCATCCTTCTATATCCAAGCATGATGTAAATTGGTAGTCATTCCAACAGCAGAAAACTGTCAATCTGCATAATTTAGTAATTAATCAGTTATTAATCCAGTACTCTTTATGTTCTGGGGTTTTTTCATCACGATTTGGAAAAGGACTGTTGGTTGGGTACTGGAAATAACAGTATGGCATTATAGATTTCCAGCGTTATTAATGTACTTCCACAGCAAAAAAAAAAGGATTCTTAGATTATGCAAATCTGCAATAGTTCCCTTGACAACAGTGGTGAACGTGAATTTGCACTACATACATGTTTTAACTACAGTATTCATTGATGCAGCAGTGACTCTGCATATAATTCTTTCACATCATTAATTTGCTTTTAATGGTTTTTTTAGCTGATCTTAAATGTAGTATTGATTCAAATACTATTATTCCTGCACTTACATGTTATTTGACCTTACTGTTAATGCTGTCCTGGGAAGCAATCTGGAAGAAACTGGTACCCATTTTAGAAAGAAAACAAAAAATTCAATTAGAATCTCATTTTGACAGCAACTTTCTTGCTATTGTGAGATCGTCAATATTATAATTTACGGATTTTCTTTGATTTGCTTCACTTTAACTTAATTTCTTGCTATGCAAGTGAAGATCTACGTCAAATTTTGAATCAATCCAATCAGAGGGTTATATTTATTATTCTGACTTCACAGTCTTGGATGTCATATTATCTTAATGTTAGAAATTTAGATGAACTAAGTGTTTTCTTAATTTGCAAGCCTAACTCTTCTTTCACATACCAATCAGATTAACATAACTTGTTTGTTCTTCTTATGGAGAACATTTCTTTATGCTATTCCTGTGTATTTCTATGTGTCTGTCCATATGGTTAACAAATCTGGTTGAGTTCATGTTTTGTTCACAACCATACTGTATTTTAACACTTACTATGCATATATGTTTGTACAAGGGGAACAATCTGCCTGAAGACGATACATTAAAGGTATTGCTAGCAGTTGGTTTGGAATTCATGCTGGGAAAAGTATTGTTACACAAGATGTTGGAACAGAAACGGTGCCAGATAACAACCTGTCATTATGTACAGAGATTTCCAATTATCCCTAGTTAGAAAACAATGGTTTTACAACCTACTAAAAGGAGACAGCCTAAATAAGAAACAATCAAAAGACATCAGTCTTTCTGATTAGGGGACAATTATTAAACACATAAAACAATGATAAAAATGATCAGTTTTAGGGATTTGTGTGCAACTTTGGCACCTCTCTGCTTGATGAATAAGACTTTATGGCTTGACCTGATGTTTTAATCTAGATGGAGCATTCGTTCCATATTTGTGGAACAAGAATACAAGTAGTAGTATTCATACTAGCTTCTATCATTGTGGGATATAAATTAGATTAAGTTTGTACTTTTCACACTAGATGCAGAGAAAATTTTGATTCTGGCCTAAAAGATTTGAATGAACCCACAGTCAGTGATAATACTGCCTGCATTTGCAAAAATCTATTAAATACTTAGGACATTTTTATAATAACTCCATGAGAAGCATGTCAGAATGTGGCTTCTCCATATTAGTCGTATTTCAGCACAGACTGCATAATTCTTTCCTGATAATCAGGTATTTAATCATGAACATTTCAGAGTTCACTTAGATTCAGAAACTGTATTTCAGCCATATATGTAGAAAATGTCATCTAAAAAATGGGCTTTTTTGAAGAAGAACACTAATGTTCTTTCTGCTGTTACTTATCTCTCACTGCAATCTCGTGTCCCTACAGGAGGCACCACTCGACCATTCTATATAATGACTGTTGTTGGCAAATGAAAGCAATGGAACAAATGCCAGCCCTTCCAAAGCCAAATCCTGTCAATGCCTGCTCCCTGGTTGGCAGAGAGCACCCTACTCAAATGTTAAGAGGTTTGTTGGCTTCACTGTCTGCTATAATTCACCTTGTTACGGAAGAAAACAGCTGTCCCACGATCATGTCCTGGAAATATGCCATAACAACTCACTGAGTTAAAATCCCAACTTGACTGCTAGTACTAGGATTCGGTGTCATGACTGCTGGTGATGAATTGTAGGGTAATCTTAAGGGGATAGAGTGTAATTGATTAATTTTTAATGCTATGTCTGGAAAATGGTCTGCACTTGAAAATATTCATTGCATGCACAATTAGCAGAGCTCTGGCATTTTATGTGTTCAGAAAGCAGAGAAGTCAAATGAAACTTTCCATTACATGCACAATGTTGTACACAATGGTAGGATTTGCTATCCAGTGGTCAGATAGAGATACTGACTGATGTCCCCATGAAACCCTGAGGGACACCTATAGCTGTTAAGCAAAATAAGCCACCTTTATCCCCGGGAGTCATCTTTCTACTTTCTTATCTAATATGAACATCAATTCAATATCACAATGTTGTGTTAAAATGCTTTGCTAAAGAATTTCACTCTAGTATTACATAACCAAAGAGATTCATGTTCTGAATAGAGAGATATTAATTACAAAAATACACTCTAAGCTAGATTTGGGCCTCCAATGGCTTTAATCCTCTATTTATTTCAGTTAATAATAGTCTTTAATTTTAGGAAAAAAAAAAGAAAAAGAAATGCCATAAAGAACAACTCAGGAGCAATCTGTTCCCAGTTTGAAGGTCACCTATGAACTTTTTAATTCCCTGCAAAATATTCTCAAACTAGTTTCAAAGCACAAACTTTCACTGGAATACCTGATTTAGTTTTCATAGTAAAATAAAAATATTGTAAAAAAGAAAACAGAAGGATTTATAAAAGAAAGAAGAATGAGAAAATTATATAATGTTAGACAGACGACTGTCAGTTTATATAGTTAATTTTGGGGGAATCTAGGTATACCTGCAGTCACATATGCGAATGGAACATCAGATTTCTTGCTTTGACAAATTCATTAAATATGAGAATTCTGAATATGGAAAGGGAATACATTTTTATGGATATCTATTTTGTCTCTTCAATATCTTCTTCATCTCTGGTAGTAAATGTAAGTTCTGTTTTGGGTGTGTCACTTTGTAATACAAATATAGGTCTAGATGGAAAATTTCTTTAGCTGTGCCTATTGTGGGATTTCACTTTGCTGTATTCAGTGACATCTAGAATAAGCTCCAACTTAAACTCAGAACTCTTCAGAGCAGCAGCATTGTTAGAACTCTATAATAAACTCATCACTCATATTTTTGTCGCCACATAAGAAATATTAATGATAACTATAACGTTTCCTAAATATAGACATTTACAACCTGATGAACCCCTCACATGGGAAAACATTTAGAGAGATGTATGTGTGAGTTGAGAGAGCCAGTTTCTACTTTTATACATTCTTACTTCCACTGATTCAAATGAGCAGCTGGGGATACCCCAAACTAGAAAAAAAAAAAAAAAAAAAAAAAAAAAAAAAAAAGCCAAGCTGGCATAAACCCAAACTAGCCTAGTGTTTAGCATGTTTAAGAGTCCAAGCCACAATGTTTATTTGTGTTTGAATACTTGTCTCTATTGTGCAAGAAGAACTAAGTACCATTAATAGAAAATAAATTTATTATCTAGGTGTCCTAAATGTCACCACTGTTTCCTTACTAGATCTAAATATAATTTTTTTCTCTTTCCTCAGTATCATTCTCTAAAGCTTCTTGGTATGAAAAAGTGATCTGTATTTTCTCCATAGAGAAAGAAAAAAATGTGAAGTGACAAAGAAGCAAGAAATATTAGTTTGTTTCTGATAATTTCACTAAAACTCACTGAAACAACTTTCATAGTACAGTACCACTGTGTGATTAAGAGTAATGGATTCTGAACTTCAGCACAAATATTTCTTGCTCTCTGATTAGTTTTTCTGGTTTTACTCAAAAATTAAATTTGTGTAGTACTATCATAGGGTCATATGAAACCAGCAAGTTAGACCTAGAATAGTATTCTGGTTCTCGAAAGACTATTCAGACCACCAGACCCATTCAGTTCTTCCAGCCATGAAAGCTGACCAGTGCTTTGGTCATAATTTGTGACTCAAACGCTGCCTTGTCAGCTAGTTACAGGCCAGCAGCCTGGCACCCAGGAACCCAGTGCAAATGCTTCCAGTAATATGACACCCAAGAAGTCCTCTATTGTTCATAGTTATGTAGGACACGCTGCATATGATGAAGTTCATCTCTCTGTGTAGAGTCAAAAGTATTTGGAAGGCGTTGGATGCCCAACACATCAATATGCACCTGACAGGAATCCAAGGCAGAAGGTGTAGAGCTGCTGTCCTTTGAACTGTCCAGCAGTGCTCAGGTTGAGTACTTGTTCTGGCAATTTACTATAGTGCGTTTCCCTGTATTCTTTTGAGTACTAGCAAAAATACTAAAATCTTGCTAATCAGCACTATTTTTAATTGTGATAGTGAAATTGCTAGCACAGACATTCATTGCTAATGAGCAAAACCAGCATCGACGTTTCTCAATGAAAACAGATGTAAAGAATGTTAGAAAGTAATAATTTGAATATTTTAATATTATTTTTATACTAAATTTTCAAGAGTACTTTGTAAAGATATTAGTTAGAAGCTGACAAAGCACAGACTATACAGGCAAACAAAACACCTTTAAGCTCAGTTGCAGTTCAAACACTGGTCAAAGACCAGATGCTATAGATGAGAAAAGAATCTTTCACAGAATATTGAACTCCTTCCACAGTGATGCTTAGGAGCCATAAAAACCACTTTCTCTGCAGTACTAAATACCAGCAAGGATTTGTACTCATGGATATTATAATCTGCTTTATTGAGCAAAGGGAGATTTATCAATTGCCGTATAATTTGCTTCACTGAGAGGCTGATATATTTTACTTGCGTTTGATTTTACGGGCCAAAAAATTTAGCACAGCTTCATTATAAATGAATAGTTTAGCAAACTTTTCTGTCATTCCTGTAAATGTTCACTACCCTTCCTCATAAAACTACAAGAAAACAAAATAAAACTACAAACTAAAACCTTTAAAAAACTTAGTATCATAAAATAGAGGTATTAAAATAGTTTGTCATAGCTTAATAATTTTCTAATTATGAATTGTCATTACAGAAGAAAATTGCATCATATTTACAGTGTCATTTTAAATAAATTATTTATTTTAAGAGTGAAATAATGCAGTTTGGTTTTAGTAAAAAGAATCATTCATATTTGTCTATGGAAGTGGTGATACACAGTTTTTTATTAATATTTTCATCTTTTATTTAATGCGTTTAATGGGTGAACTTCCAAAGACTGGACATTCTCAAGCAAAGGGTGAGTAGATGGAGTTAATATGACCTTCAATCACTAAATTAAGATCTGCAAATGTAAACCCTGATCATCGCCTCATTCCCCTACTAAATAGGAGTCTTCACTGGTAATTTATAAAGCAAGCAAAGGTGGTTCATGTCATAGAAGGGTCATCAACAATGAAGAGTCACGCATGATTTACATTAGAATTTCAGGCTGACTGTCGAAAATTATCAACACCAGATCAAATGACTAGAAGTTTGAGCTTTTTGCCCTGCAGATTCCTAAACTCAAAGGGAAAATTACAGTAATTTAAAAGCTTTGGATACAAAGGTCTAAAATGAACTATGGGCTAACCTAAACCTTCTATGTTTGCTTCCAAGTAATATCACTTTACATTGTGTTAATGAAGAACTACTTCAAAACAGATATTAAGTAGGATGTGCTAATAAATGAAGACTTGACTGAATTCAGTCTGGACACGAAAGCTTTTTTTACTTGTGAGAGCCCAAAAATCCTTCATAAGTATTGTAGTTCTTTCTCTGCCATTTGCAATCAAACCATTTCTTAGCGTTGGGAGAGAAAGAGATGTGGATTCTGAAAGACAGATTGAGGCTACAGAATGGGTAATTTGTATTAAATAAACACCTGGTAATCTACACTGCTAGCTAGCTCTGAATATGTGTAGATTTTGGTGTTTCTCTGACGCTTGCAAGTCATAGACCACTCTTATTTGGAGTGGTTATGGCTACAACACTCAAAAATCTCTGCCGTAGCTGATGCTGCCAGGAGACCAATTTCAGAATCTCCAATGAGAACATAAAATGAAGTCTGAGCTATCAGTGTGGTCAGGCAACTAGACAATATTTTATTACGGGAGAGCCTATCAATGCACAAAGCACTTTCTTCACTGTGAATATGATTTTCAAACCTGAGTGAAAATGCATTCAGACTATTACAGAAAAAGATACAAATTCTGTAGACCCTTGCTGTATACAAGTGTTCTCTATTTCTTTCCAATTCTTTATCACTTCCCTTTTCTTTCTGTGAGAAAGAAGACATGCACAACTTTTTTATTCAAATAACTGCATTCAACGAAATTTTAAACACAGGATCTTAAAATACCATTCATATAACTATGGACAGATCCCATGGGTCTATTTTGACAAACTTACAATATATTAATAAATACACCTTGTCTTCATCTCATGTTGTCTTTAATTTATCTTACAGTTTGCCTTTCCCATAAAAATGCAGTCTCTCTGACAGGGTGAGACTGTTACAGTTTTGCTTTAAAATCAGTGACCACAAGTGCTATGTTAGAAAGGTGGGTCGTATTTCAAATAATGACATAATCTTGGCTTTTGTGCCATATTCAGGGATATCTTTTACATGTGATGAACCTATGGAAATATATATTAAACCTCCTTTCTCCTTCTCCACTCTTTCTCACATACTTGGATGTACTCTGTGTTTACCTGAAAACAGTGCTCTGAAAAATTTAAATGTATGTTACCCAGAAATCAATTGGTCATCGTATGTTTTTTTCTTCAGACTCTCGATCCATAGATTCAGCCTTTGGTTAAAATGTTGTGCTTTTATCTGGGAGACTAATTCAAAATAAAACCATGTTTTTTTCTTTTTTTTTTTTTTCTTCCTGATATGACTTTCTCCCTCAAAACCATTAGCACTATACTGTTTATTTATCAAGACTCCTCAGGTTATTTATTGTAATTAGCATTACATATTTCTCAGAAGATATTTATTTGGTATAAATCTGCAGCTGTATTAGTTTCATTGGTTCTCTGTCAGTGTACCCCAGCAGAAGTTATAAAGCACAATATTTAATTATAAGAGCATGCTCAAGAAGTAATAAGCACCTCATCAAAAGCCCTCAAGGCCTTTCAGAAACATTAACTGAACAAGATTTATTTCACCAATGTGTGGTAGACAAGCACTATTAGATTCCCTAGTGTTTTCTCTATCAAAAATTTGAAGTTGGTATGTTTATAAACTGTTCTAAAGGAAGGGATCTATATTTTAGATAAAGTGGATAATAAAATGTAATGTCTTAAATAGGATTTCTAAAGTAATTACTGAAGTTAACAGGAAAGTTCACTCTACTTTAACTTGTCCCAGCCAGCACAAACTTCTACCTGATCACCAATCAAATTGCAAAGGTAACACAAAAATATTTTGATGAAGAAAGTTCAGCTAAATTTTAAAAAAATTGCAGCCAGCTGCTTTTTAGATCCTTGATCAGATTCATTGCATTGACTCAGAGATGTACAGGGGCTGTAAAGATACAAACCACTGACTGGATGAGGAGTTATGTGATATTTGTATGTGTGTGTGTGTGTGTGTGTCTGTCTGTGTGTGCATAAGGCTTGCAGGGCTTTTATAAATATATTTTAAAAGAATGACGTTGAAGATCTCTACTTAAATTTAAGTTGGATAACTAAGAGAAGTCTCCAATCCATATGTCCCTTTCATAAACCAGGAGGGACGAAAAAGTTTTGTATCATGTCTAAAAATATGCTACTTATTTAGAAGTACTTCCACTGTTACCACAAGTCATCTTGATAGTAAGTTAAGATTGCAAGGTTGCAAGGCCAGTTTTTTATCATCAAATGTGTTTCTTTATCTACCTTTTCAGGTTGCCTTGAGGACCAATTTTCTATCTCACTCTCTGTGTCTTCAGATCAAGCTATCAGTTCCTTATATTCAGTATTTCTTCCTAAATAATCTCCATTATGCTATCTCTACATGTATATACACACACACACACATATATATTTAATTTTCTCACTCTAATACTTTATTGTGCCTAATTCACAAACCATCCATAAAGTAATCCTATCCTCTCTAAGAAAATACTGTTAATTTACTAATCAACCTCCTCTTTGGCCAGTTGTCTCATTTAATCCAATGTTTGCAAAAGTACAGTCTTATTTCATATCTGTCTTGTTTTCACATAAAGAATAAAGAGGGCATTTTTAATTTCTCTGTCTTTCCTATCTTGCTCTTATGGCATACTGGTTGTATCTTTCATATACTCTAGTTTTCTCTATCACTATTTTTCTCAAATATACCTCTATTCCTGTTCACTCCTGCTCTCCTGGGGGAAAAAAAAAAGGGGGAAAAAAGAAGTATTGTTTTCCAATGTGGAAGAGAAAAGGCTGTAAAACAGCCTGTCTGGTTTTCTCCCTTAATGGCATAAAACGACTCAGCCCACTGACATGCTTATCCCTTGTCTCTCACCAAACCGCGGCTTTCTAATAGCTTAACTTTGCAGATTCCACTCTGGACATATGACTATCATTCTTGGCAAAGAAAATCCACAATTTGAGGCAACACAGTATTACATTTGGTCAGTGAAACAGAGTGAATGTATTTTTAGGCACGGCTTGTTTATAACCTAATTTTCTCTCATTACTTTACAAAGGTGACCTTGTTTTAAAGCTTTTACCACCTGACATTATAAAAACGAAATTCTTTTCAAATCTCCTCTGTTAATGTGTTCCTGCTCTGAAACAAATGCAAGATAACATTAGTATTCTTCCCACAAAATACCTGCTAATTTGCTTGCAGTGGAGATAGAAAGCATTTCATTACATATCACAAACTTCATTTATGTGGAATGAGTCACCAGGCCTTCTGAAAAGCCAAATGAGTACCTAATCTCTAATGCTGCCTTCAGCTATAACATCAATCCTCCCTGGTTCCACTTATCTTTTATCTGCTATTCAGTTTTGAAAATTTTCCATTCTGTTACAAAATGTGTTGTTCATCTGTCAAAACAGCTTTATGGATTTTCAATATTAAAGCAGAAGAAAAAAAAAAAGCCCACAGACGTATACTATTTTGTTATTAGAGAAAATTGAATAGTGTAACATAAAATGATTAACTTTGTTTTACACAATTTTTGACATAATTAACTTTATAAAAGTCATACTGCTGATAATAAACTCTGGAATACTAATCATATGTATTATTTTCTGAATTGTTCTCTTCTGCAGAAAACATGCTGTAAGATGTAGATGAGGTATACAAATAAATGTACATATACGGTAAATGATATACACAAAACATAAGTGATCTATAAGCTCTGATTTTGCTTATAAATTAATAAAAGCTACCATCTGTAAGTTATTGTACAATTGAAAACATGGGCATGAGACCATGCAAGTGAAAAGTCTAAAATGTACGAGGAATTAGTTTGGAACTGGTCAAATTGATCATTTACAAGATTTTGGCAAATACTAAATGACTAAAGCAATTTATGGTGAGTTAAAATTAATTGTGTATTTTGATTCAAGCTCCCTGCATAACTTCAGCCGAAAAGTAGCCACCTGAATGTGAAGAAAATGAATTTCACTCTGAAATGAAGAGCTAATACATCTGTCATGCAACTAGCTCAAGGCCAGGGTGGCTCATCCAAGCCACAAAACTCAGATTCTGGTCTTCTGTTTCCTAAAAGGACTTTAACTCATATTGCCAAATTTTCAAGTTTGTGACCTATTGGCTAATAGTCTATAAAAGAAATGAAAGAAAAAGTAAAAGGGGATTGGAACTCACATGTCCAGAACTACAATTCTTCTGTACAGAAGGATATAAAATCACAGAATCAAAAAAATGGTTGAGATAGGAAGGGACCTCTCAAGATTATCCAATCCTTCTTTTTGCATTACTAACCAAGTTAAGTTTTGCATGGATTGGCTGTGAATGTCTTACTCCCCAATGTATTAAAAAATGCATACTGAAGACCAAATTCGGTTTCCCCCAGGCAGAAAGGGATCTCCAAAATCTAATTCCCAGTCAGAGAAAGAACCATCATCTTCCGCCTGATACACAAGGACTTTGTCTTCTAATTTTAGCTGTGTTAAAAAAAAATACAAGTACATTCCATGAGAACTAAATATTGCTATTTGATAATACATAGGTCGCATATTTATTTCAGTAAAGATAAACAACATAAACATATCAATAAAATGCTTGTTTCTGTTAGATGTAAACTACTGCAGCAATTTTTCAGCCAGTTTTCATATTAAAAAAAAATAGGAGAGCCCTAGGGTGTGCTGGTCTAGATGAGTTTTAAAAAAAAAGGATCAGTGTGTTACTGCAGAATTGAGAGAAAATATATTGAGCAATTGAGAGAAATAATGATTTTGTATAACCACAAAGAAACCATAGAGGGAAAAAACACCGAGAGAAATAACGGCTTTCAAATCTGGGAACCCTTTCCTTATGTTTTCTTTCATAATGCCATACATACATACAATATGTATCATAGTTAACTTTATCATTGGCAATGAGTGTCTAACCAGTTATTAGGATGTAGTCACACGACTCTCCGGTGGCTTCTTGTAAGAAGGGACAGACACATATCTGCTGAAAACCAAGGTGTTAGAACAGGCAGGTTGCCGCCTTTTAGTTGATTTTTCCCTGGCAAAAGGCACTGCTAGTGTAAACTCGGATTTTAGACCACCATTTTAGACACAGCTAGGTAGCCTAGCTGCCTTCATACCATGCATGAGGTGAGGAGACAGGTGTTAGAAAGGGGCAGGCTGAGGAGCTATCTCCCCTCTGTGCTCAAATTATGAGTAGACTACGAGACACCAGTGACCTCTTAGTTACAGCATAAGTACAGACACCCTTGGGGTGTTCATTTACACCAGACCCAGGGCATAAGTCTATCAAGACAATGAGAGTATATCTGACATTCCTGCCAATCGTGTTGTCAAAGACCAAGACGACACCTGCCTAGGACAACAAACAAGCAGCAGTAAGATATCCACGCTGCTTATTTTGCCCATGTTTGAATTTGTTGACAACAGAGCTGGAATTTGCAGAGGCCAACAGCCACAATCTATTCTCCACTCCAGAGTACCTCTTCTGTATTCCAGCTACACTCTTCTTCTCTGCCTCTTGGGACAGGACCCCAGGCATTTACTGTTTTTAAGGGTCTTTGTCCTATTCAGTTGCCTGCACAGAAATAAGCATTTTTCTCCAAGTACATTTTTGGCTAGCCACAGATTCTTGACTTTTATAAATCTTTAACTCTCTTTTCACGCTGCACAAAAGAGATTTGGAGTTTACTGCAACATGTGCAATGATGTCGATTAGTCAAGCCATTATAACAAGATCGGGACTCTGTAATTTCCTCGTCTGTCTGGCACCCAGAATGACTAATGTAAACTTAATGCCTATTGCTTCTGTCAGCCCTGGCTTGAACTACAGATTTGTTGTTTACCATACAACTCATTCACCAATTCTGTAATTTCCTTCATAAAGGTTACACAATGCACTAAAAATTTTTATAAGATCTGTATCCTAGATCTAACTAAACCCTTAGGCTAACCAAATCAGTACGCTGTTCAGAATGTTATTACTATTTGTATAATAAAATTACTTGAGTAAAGCTTAATCCTCAGTACAAAGAATATCCTTTAGCAAGGAAGTGTCTGTCTTTTACTAAGTCTCACCTGAGTGTGCAGAGTTTGATTGTAAACTAATAATATTAAAGATGAAGAAATTACTGTTGTATAATATTTAATCAAGATTTCAGATTATGTATTCTGTTACAGAAATAGTAAGAGATAGATTAATATTCTGCATTTGTATTCTTGTTGTCCATTTAGAAGAAAGACAGGAATTTTCTTATTAAAAATTCACTGAAACAAAAGTGCATTCAGGTACATCTAAATCAATTAAATCAAGTTCATTTTTAATTACCTTTAATGCTTAAATATGAAAAAAAATTCTATTTAAAAAGTAAATTTTTCCAGAATAATTTCCAGATTATTTTTAAAGAAAACATCTAGGACAAAAATGAATAAAATGTTGAAAGAATACAATTTTTCATTGTCAGAAAAGAATGATTGAAATAGCCCTATACTGAAAAAAGCAGCAAACATAAAGATGTCCATAAATATGTATATTTATGAATACATACATATATGTGTGAATTTAATTCATGATCAGAGCATATATGTTCAACAGTCTGACTGGGTTGAGAAATTCCACTTAGCATTTTCATACAAGCTCTTTCTATTGCTATGTGTAACGTGAAATGTGTAGTTTGAGTCTAAAGCTTGATGCACCACAGTAAATTGTATCCCATGATGTATCACACAAAATTTTAGTCCTAGAGGTCACTGTTATTCTAGATAAATCACATACTGACAGCATTATTGGGCAATAAAAGCATCACCCTTAAAAGTGGAATATACAAAATTTCTAGACAATTGGGCACATTGGTAGTTCTACTACACAGTATACCACTTACAATACATGCTGTTCCTGGTTACTTGATTCCTCTTCAGTTTTAGATAAGAATTTATATTTTGATAGGTAATTGAGGAATAAAATTGTGTAGCAAACCACCACCTTTGGAAAAAAATTTGATTTCATAAGAGGGAATTCTTATTTTCTATGTTTAAATTTTAGAGATGAGATAGCAAAATTTTTTTTCCTAGTGTTCAGAATTTAAAGCACTAAACATTTTTTAATTCTGATGAGACATTCCTTTCTATACCATGCTCAAATATGAACAAGACCACATATTTTTACCTTTCATTAATTTGGGCCATTATGCACATCATACAATATTTCCTTCTTTCTATCATTAAAAATTGCATAGCTGTTACCTCTGGTCATCCTCATGTTGGTACCTTGCCTCTTCAGTCTTGTCAAGAGGTTCATGAATTAGTCACTCCTGCTAGCACCTTACTTTGGACAGTGCTTCACCTAGCCTTTTTTGTTTTTCAATCAGTAAGCATTGGCAAATGGTCTACTAATATTTAGAGGTAACATAAATAAGAAATAGAGTGTAATGGTTAAAAACACGTCATAAACTTTCCCATACTTTGGCACAGAAAAGCAGTATTAATGAGATGCATATGAGATCTTCCAAATTGCGTGAGCTAGGATTATTTTCTTTTCCCCATGAACGGTCTAAATTTTAATTAAAAATAAAACCAGAATTATTTCATCCCATCTTCAAGATTTTACATCAGAAAGTAGAATATTTTGAAATGTGAAATGTGCTCAACAGTGAATGGTCCACAAACTCACCAGTTTTTGACTTCTTATCATAATGGTGAAGTTTCAGAAAGGGCCATCATCCCTACATAGTATTTTGCCCAGCTATATGTAATTAAATTCACAGAATTAATGCTTGATTCCTGACTTATGGCTTTACTAGAGGGTGGGGAAATACCATGGAACCAGAGTGCCAATCATGTCTTTCCTACTCTCACATTTTCAGGTGAGGTTCTCATCCTCTTGAGGAGACTATGACTGTATCACCGAAGTCTACCATACTAAGTAATTTTGCAGTATGTTTTGAATGTTCTAACATCATGTTTTGCTTACTGACTAGAGTGTTTGCTGATGAACTTGCAGCAATTCCATGGTCAAGACAAATTCTCCAACGTGTATATGCAGTAGCAGAAGGATGAGGAATGCACGCTATGTGGGCTTCACAGACTAATGACAAATGTTAAATGAGCATTGGCCAAAAGTGACAGAAAAGTGAAAGGGTGTACTGGCAAAGTGTAACTTTCTTAACTTTTAAAGGAAATGCAGACATTTCCTCTTACTTCTGGTTGGTAATAGCCTGTAAGAACACCTTGGGTGAGAAAATGCTTTTCTAAGAGCATTAGCATTTAAAGCGTCTTTATTGATGATCTGAGGAAGTGCAAGTGGTATATTACCCTCTAAAAGTCTTGCTGCTGGTTGCTATTTTTACACTGATGTATTGATAATCAAGAAGAAGAAGTGTGTTTTGATTTAAAGACTATAGTCTTTCTTTTGTGTCAGTCAACTGCATTAAGATCATTTTGTTTTCAATTATCGTCTTTCATTGAGCACCATTATCACTCATCAGCCCCTGAACAAATATCACACTGTCCATCTTCCCAGGCAAGTACTATAATTACTCAATAACTGCAATATTGATTCTGGAAAACCTGAGTCTTACTGGCTGGCATACCAAGTTGCTTACTAGCTCAGAATTACAACAGTTGGGGAGAGGTTTTTCTAGTGTAGTTCTAAGTAAGAGGTCACTCAAATTAAATTTAAAGCTTTCTCCCCTTATTTGATGCCTGGAGTTGTGTTCTTTAACCAGATTTAAAATCATATGTGAACTGAAAACCTATAGCTTTGTAAAACTTTGCTGGAGGCCTGCAAAGCTTGACATAAGCAAAAGCATGTCAGATGTTGCACAGCCTTTTCAGAACATGTCTGCAATGTATTACCAAGACATCATATTGTGAAACATCAAATCCATGAAGACGCAGCCCAGAGCAGAGTATCACGCAGTCATGCCCAGTACATAGGCAATGCTTTCAGCTTCTCATTTACAAACCTGTTTTCTCACTCTTGCTTCACAGAACTTTATCCTCTTTGCAATGCTTCCAGTGGCAAGCTAACAGCACAAACCACATCCCTAAAATGGAAGCAATTTATTCAGCACTTGCATGTGGTAGGACATGGAATCCATTTTTCAAAAGTCTCACTGAGACACTTATATACTTTTGCCAAATATTCTTGTGTAAATTATAAGATCACACCAAAGGATGTCTTTGAATGTGACTTTGCTGATTTACTGCAACTGGGGAACTGTAATGCATGCCAGACAGACTTGGAGACTGCAACATCTCCAGCAAATTCATGACAAAGAGTGTTTAATACCTGTCCCACGCTGTTTAGAAGCTGTCTTTACTGGATGAATTCCTTTCTGATTTTTGTTTCTCTGAATGGGCCATTGACCTGTTGATTGCTAACAGTAACACAATGAAATATTTGTGTACAGAAACAATGTGTGGGACAAGAGCCACACAGTGGGACCTACCTGAAATAATTTCTCTTTAAAACCTGTGGGCTGCTGTCATGTAATTTGTGTGTATAGGGAGGTGGAAAATTTCCATTCTGTTTTGTAGGAAAGCTTCAGCACTCATTGATCTGGTTATCACTGATCTAAATGTCAGGTTGATTCTGTTTCAGAGTCTTCACTGTTTCTCTTTTTTCCACGTGCCTAGCTCCCTACACACTGCTCCCCCTCATGAACTGGCATTTGCAATCAATATGCATTAAGAACAGCTGACTCTCAGAACAATTTTGTCTATCCTTGCTGCCATTATTTTTCAAGGCAGTGACAACATATTTAGTATGATTACAGAAGCTCTGAGAATGCACGGTGTAAATGGACTGGCAAATGCACACTGGAGTGAAAAAGTCAGTACTGTAATCTCAGTTCATTATTTTTATACTGCAAATTCTGTAACATTGTGCCAGTATAAAACTGATTCACCTCTGACAAAGTCAGTCTTAAGACTCTCACCTGCTGTGAGCATTTTTCATTTGGGAACAATCACAGAAGCCTTGTAAATATGATACCTACCAGAAGTATGTTGTAGTGTCACTGGGACATTCTGAGAGATGGACACCATTTTGGCCACAGATTTATATCTGTGTAATCATGCCTGAGACCTCTTCTGAGTGGTTATAGCTTATTGAAGTATAGTAGTGATAGTCTTATTTTACTTTATATTATTTTTTTTCTTGTCAATGTGTATTACATAATAGTTACCAATAAGGAACTAGAATTCTACTTGTACTCTCCCCCCGACACACTTTGTTCGGATCCTACTGATGTTTTTCAAAAGTCTCTAGGGACTTGTACAACTGTGTGCTCTGCAGATTTTTCTGCTTCTTTAAGTTATAAACAAGTGCATACAGTCATGTCCCCAGTGCTTCCAATTGCACCTTGGAAATTACCCAATATTTGCTAATGTTGCTGTTATCATGTCACACTCACATTAGAAATTTAGAAGTTAGAAAGAAGCTAATTTCTGTGGTAGTAAAAAATTGCATCCCTAAAAATGGGATTCAACTTCAGCTCTTTGGAGCACTGAAATAGATTTTAGAACATTCTAAGTAATAGTGTCAGTGGAACAGACTATTTATAATAGCTAAATACAGAGGTCAAAAACTGAATTTCCTGTTAAATTTCAGAAGGTTTCCGTATGGGAAGGTTGTCTTCAGCTACCACCTAGGAATCTTATACCACGTAAGGAGACTTATACAAGCAGACTGACACTAACAATTTACTTTACATTTAGATAATGAGGCATAGGACAAACAGAGCAGGAGCAGATCGAGTTATGCATCAGCTCTTTATATACTTTGGGCCCAGTAAGTTCCACACTGGAGAAGAGAAGGGGTGACAGATTTCATGCCTGGAGTACAGATTCAGACCGCCCTGGGCCCAGGCTTTTTCACTATCTTATTTGCTGTACCATGGCAATATGAAACTTCTACCTTTCAGAAGACTCCAGCTCACCATCTTGACAAGCTCCATTCTATGAAGGTCAGACCTTATTCTGTTATCAGTATGAACTCAATGGTGAGTCACAGACAAGAACCAGGATCAAAAGTTATTCCTTGCTTCCTCTTGCTATCAATCACCACCTCCCAGCTGAGCCTGAGCTGCTCTGATCTTCCTTTACTGTCCCGGAAAGCAGCAGCTATTAGCTCCATCTCCCACCTGAGTCAAATATCTCTCCATGTGGCCATGTGGAGAAAGGAGAGGAAGATTAGAATCAGGTTTTGTCTTTACTATTAAATGACAAAATGTAATTAAGGGTACTTACCCCGAAGGAGAGTGGTGGTTCACCACCTGAGTTCTCTCCTCAGTGCCTAGCATGCAGTAGCTAACAGCCTAGACCTTTTCTCCCCCATAAAACCAAGGCAAAGAGCCAAGTTTGGTGGGATTTTGGGATTTTTAAATTTTAAACCAGGAATAGGTGCTGCTAATTTCTGCTTTCTAGTGAGAGAAACAGCGTGATTTCTGTTCTCTGCTGCAGTAGCATAACAGTAGTAAGCTGCTCAGATGTAAAGTAGCCTCTCACATATGTATTAGTGACAATGTACGAATCAGTTCCTTGCGCATTCTGCCAACAAAAGTAGCCAAAAAGAAGCTATCTGAGTTCAGGAACTAATCTGACCAATTATTATCACTAGTGCTGCAAAAAGCAAGTCTAATTCTTGCTTTTGTACTGACGACATGCATACCTAAGTATACTCTAGTTTGGATGAAGTACCAGTACTCTTGCTTGGCCCAATCCCAAGGCTCTACTGTATAACATGGATGTAGGCAGAGAGATAAACTCATCATCATCCATGATCAATTCCATTAAAACATTTTCTATTTCTTCATTTAATTATTGTTCATGTCCTGACTGCTTTTCTGTACATTCAGCGCATAGTAAGGCAGTGTGTGATGGATGGTGTGCAACTCTTTAGAGGGTTAACATATCAACACTTCTGCAGGTAATTACTGAATATGTGTATCAGCATCAGTAAGATGTATTACTCCAGCTGAATTTCTTCTGGACCTCTGAAGGCAGTCTAGTTCCTAGCAGCAGCTAAGCTTTTCTTCACAGCAGAAGCTAGACAAGATTGCCACTGATGAAAAGTAATGGTCATAACTTTTGCAGGAGCCAGTGTGGTCTGACTATGAAGAGCCTGAACTCAGTAAATACTGAAACATGTTAGCATCCACTAGTCAGGTGCAAATCTGCAAGCTCTAGCTCAGGTTCCACTGAGCGCAAAACTCATCAACATGTAGATGCCCTCATCTCTCACAAGTGAAATATCTCTAGAGCTCAGGAGAAGCTTCAAAACTAGCAAGAGCTGGAATACGCTTTCTACCACAGATGATGGCTCCTAATTCCCACTGTATTCAAGTTCAGCAGGAGCTGGGAGGAAAGCAAAACTTCCAATCAGCCTGAGAATGAATGACTCTCATCTCCAGTTGGGCTCTTGCTGGGCTGAGAACCTTAATAAACATGATTTTTCCCCCTACCATTCAGGTAATATTAGACTTCTGTACTGTGCTGTACTGTACTGACCCAAACTCCTGCTGAAATCAAGAGAAATCTTTTAAGCTGCTTCAAAAGTCAGTGTATCAGGTCATACATCTGTGCTGAACCAGATGGTGCTTTAAAACCCCTCTAGTATATAATGATTATTTTAAATTTTTTTCTTTCTTTTTTATCTCAGGGTATCACTTTAAAGGAGAAAGTGACAAGATTAGAACTTATGAACCTCAAAAGCACCTTCTACTTCTGGGTAAAAGTTTCATACAAAAAAGGAATTGTCTTTCTAATGTTCCATCTGATGTTCCCAAACAACTCAGAGCTGAAGGATTGCTTTCCACTCAAAATAATTTACATGCAGACTAACGGCATCAGTTAGGCTAGTGAGAGATGAGAATAAGATAATAAAAAATTCAAATTGTATTTGGACAGACAACTAACCCAGTGCCGTATAAAATTTGGTTTTTTCTGTTCTTTCTATCAGTCTATATTGTAACTCTACCTTGTACTCTTTATCATACAATTTAATTGCTTTTCTGGGTTTCCAGGGTATTTTTTGTTTATTTGTTTGCTTTAATTTCTGCATTCATTAGCTGGCTGTGAATGTTGTTTTTGGCTTGCTGCCTCTTTCCTGCCTTAGGGAGTATTTCTTAGTGGCTAACAGTAGGTGCTGAGTCTTGAAGTGTCGATTCAGAGCAACGGAGACAGGTGGGCCGTCAGCAGGAGTAGTAAAGTGATATGCCACCATAAATAGGAAACTGTGACAGCCTGCAGAAACAATCTATTTTTCCTTTCAAACTTCAGGCGTAACAGCTTCTAAACTCTAAAAGCCAGATTCATGTAGGAAAAAATCCCACCACAGTTCAGAAATCAATTTTTATTTTAAGAAATTTTCTTCTGTTGTGATATGTAGGTATGTACGTAGGAACAGTTTAAAAGCAAGAGAACGTGGTAAGCTGCAACACATGGAAATTCAAACGGCTGCATTTGGCAATCAGCTTTCCCCTCAGCCTTCCCCCACTTGGAGACAATTGCAAATGAGATAATGTTTCTCCTTGGGTAAACAGACAGTGATCTAACATATATTAGATGATACCCTAGATAGGAAGAACAAACGAACACAATATTATTTTCAGTATTACTAATATTATGTTATTATTTGGGTTTTGTCAGTTTTGAAGTCTGGAATTTTTCTAAACGAACTCTTCTTCTTCCTCCTCCTTTCTCCCAATTCTCACATAAACTTGCATACATTACTTAACTATCACCAGCGCTGAAGGAAAGAAAAAAGAAACACCTCCACCATGGTGGAGAAAAGAGTTGTGGGTTTTGGTTTTGGTTTTGGTGGTGGGGTTTTTTTTGGGGTTTTTTTGGGTTTTTTGTTTCTTTTTTTTATGGAGTGTTCAAAGACATATTTAATATTTCCAGTATCTTTAAGAATATTGACAGTGCATTTTAAATCTTAAACCTTGTTCATAATTAGGACTGTCTGATCTTAATAAATGAATGGAATTTCTTGGCTTTCAAAATGTTAGTAAGCCTTTGAATGGTTAGTAAACATTGGAATGCTGGTGAGATGAAGATGGAGGGGTCCCTACAGGCTTTGTTACTCAAAGCAGGAAAAGATTGTTGTGTCACATGCAAAGATTCACTCCGTTACTTATAAGCATTCTGATTTGCTTGCTAAAGCAATAGAATGACAGCATCTGCTGCTCACTGAGACCCCTCTTCTATGTTCAAAGTGCACAATGGCAAAGAAAATTACATTTTTTAACGTTTTCACAGCGCTCCTGATGTTCTCCTCTTGGCTGGGGTATCTAAGCAATTACAAGCTACTCATAAATGAAGCAGCTACAAACAGGTAACACTGTGGCACCATCTACTCAGGCAGTGCCATGCACGGATGAAAAAGAGAAGCCATAAGAGAATCAGGTCACCCATGAGAGACCATGGGGAAGATACTTGCATTTTACCACCTTTGGTGCCTTGAAACATGTTATGGTCATTTCCATTTCTTAGAAGCACTGGAAAGAACTTTCTTTTCTTGCAGAAAGAATTGTGAAACTCCCTCTGAAAAAGGCTATTCTGTCAAGTAAAATTAAGAGCAAAATTATCAGCAATTTTCTTTCATAAACACAAAATAAAAAACTTCATCCAGAAAGAGTAGTAAAATGTGACACTAAAAATCCATCATATGTGAATATTTATGGAAACTTGCATCTGAAGATCTCTGACAGTTATTATGCTGTTCCCAAATGGTAACTCAGGAAGTGGTTCTTATCTACTTGAACCTATTTATCACATGAAGTCAGAATTCATTGTTAAAATGCAACAGTAATTCCAAAAAAGGACTATTACATATAAAGATATTTTTGTTACCTAGCAGGACCCAAAGCAAGATAAAGATCATTTATAGAGGCGATACCTCCCTTGTAAATTTAAAGTAATACATATAAAAATAAGTAGATATTCAGCTACAGAATGTTAGAATCTTTTCAATTCATTTTAAATACAACACTCAAGACAGACTGGGCTTTATTAGTTGAAACCTGGCTTCTGCTAAGCAGATTCCTCTTTTTTTCTCTTACGGTTTTGTTGTTTTTAACTAATACTCATTCCCCAATTTAGCTATAATAAGAATGGTAGAAAACAAATCGCTATGCCTGGTGCTTGAAATGTTAGAACCTTGGGATACCTAGATGCAAGATTTTAAATATTTCCTGCTCTGGTTGATGTTGAACTCAGCATTATTGCATCAGAGCACTTAATTCCATAACATAATATTTCGTCTGTTCCTAGAAAATAACTGCAAAGGCAAAAAGAGTTGTTATAAGAGGTTGCTGTGTTCTGTTAAATCACCACTCCATGCTATAGTCTACTATTCCAGACCTGGCATTTCACTGATGTGTTTAGCGATTCTGAAATACTGATTGAGTAGATTCAGTTCTGAAAGTGCTTCTTAAACATCTTTAGAATACTTTGTGAAGCATTACATATAAATATACGCTCGTCCACTGCTATTAGTCTCAGAGAAAATGCTGTTATGTATAACTTCTGCAATAGAATACACAGACTTTCAATTTTTAAGTTTCTTAGATAATTTTGCTGCATAAAAGGTAGTAAAAATTTGCTATTGTTATCAATGAATATCTAGAGTGCAGCAAAATATCTCACATATTGACTCTTGATCAGAAAGCATAATATAACAAAAGTTTCACTGAAGTTAGTCAGACATATTCACACAAACAACAAACTCAATCTGATAGTGACAATATCACACCATAAAGGTGTCAAGGAGAATTTAGTCATGTAAGATTTATGCAAGTGTTAAATTGACCCATGTACTACAAATTTCTCTATGCCTCTCATTTGTATATTCTTGTATTTGAATGTATTGATTACTACTGCAAGTTTTCAAATCATAAGCTGTGATTAAACTGAATTAGAATTGATTATTTGTATTTAAAATTTTTCTTTTAGCTAAAAATATGTGATCTGATAAATAAATGCAAAATAGATATAACCATTTGGCTTCTAAAAATAATAGCTGCCTTTTAAATATTTACATTATTGAAAAACATTTTTGAGCTCACATCATAGCTACTTTAAATAAATGTTATTGGGCTGCATGCAAAGTTTATGCAAATTTGTCCATGCTGCCTTCTTCTGAAATAAATGTGTAATAAACAGTAATAAACACATTTTTCCATTGCATTTATTACAGTTGTTATATATTTCAAACTAGTTCCAAGATAATTGGTTCTCTGCATTGCAAAAGTGCTTAAGAATTTCATGGGAAGGAGGATGCTACAAAAGATTTCAGTTTATATGACAGTTAAAAGAATTAAGACCAGTGGTTAGTGATGCTGGTTAGCAGTACCAATTTGTACAACACTTCAAAAGGCCAGGATATAGATATATGCTGTAAGGATTTAAAGACCACAAGATTTTGGGCGTGCAGACATGGAGAGAGCACTTCTGTTAAAACTCAGCCTTGTTTTGGGTTCTAGAAAGAATTGGACGAATTTATTTGCTCTCTGTAAACAATTTACAAACATCAAAACCAGAAATAAGAAAACCTATTGTTTTTATACTGTTACTATTGCAAATAAAACTTTCTTGCAACAGACCATTTTATATTAATAGAAATATAACAATTAGATCACTGAAATCAGCAAATATAATTTGATGTATAAAAATTTGAAAATGTCACTTTGAATAACGCTCCACACTGCATACAAACACACAAGTTTTTAATTGATTATTGTTCCTATCTCTGCTTTTCTTGTTGCTGATATGTCTTTTCAGGAAGGCTTCAGCACATGACAATGTTTCTGAAATTATTTTTACGATGCACACAAAATTATAATATGGCTTATTTAAACATAGAAATCTAACAGAGGTTTAAGACCACCAGATAGCAAATGAATCGTGAGAAGGGCTTAAGTAGCACAAACACAATTAAGCTATTTGAAAATCAAATAATACATATATGAATGTATCTGTTTCCTTTAAAATACCGTATTGTTGTTCTTAATTAACTGTGAGTACTTATTAAAACACTAAGCAGGAATGTGAGGTGGATATACATGAGAAGAGAAGTCAGATTTGAAATCTAATAACGAATTAAAATGTGAGTGATTGAAGGCATTTTTCATACTAAGCATAATATAAGCTAAATTCATTAATGTCAGAAACATATTTGTAGATCTGAGGCAAGTCCTTGTTACAAGAGTTGTATACCTGTATAACAAATATACACATTTAAATGCGTGTATACAAATACATGTATTTGTAGGTATTTGCTTTATATAAATGTATTCTAACAAATATATATGTATAGTATAGGCTTGAAAGCAGAGTTGCAAAATACACATTCATATATAGAAGTTCGGGCTTTCTGTATTTCACCACAGCAAACAGAACAAATGGCAGAAGAATATGTGGGATTCCACCTGCTCCGTCCCTGAAAATAGTTTTCTGAAAAACTTTACCTAATTAATTCTTACGCGGATGTTTTTGGCCTGTCAATGGTCTGCCAGGAAGGCTCTTTGTCCCTTTAACCATAAGAGTTGCAAGTGCCAATGACCTCTGACATGCTGATAAGGTGGGTTGGAAGCTGCTGCATACATCGTAATAAAGAAAAGAATCAAGAAAGCTGCCATTGTTCCCTTTTGCAACAAAAATATATTTGTTTACTTTGATTTAAAGATTTTCTGCATGAAATATTGATTTCGTAAGATAGGCCATTTATGGTCTGAAAGATAGATAATATCTGTCCATTTTGGTTCCATAAATCTTTGGTAAGTAGGTATATTTTTGACTGTTTCAGAGAATTAATAACTACTATATAGAAAGGTAACAAAATTAGGTCTAAAATTCATATAAAATATTCAGGGAATCCTCCCAGGAATTTTGGTCTTCAAATTACCAAATGCTGGTAGTTCTATACCCAATTACTTCAGTGGTCAAAGGAACTAATATAAGAGGAAAACTCTATTTTTTTTCTTAAAATATTATTATTATGAATATATGTGAAAAGTAGCCTGGTAATGTAATCCTTTATCTTACATGGAAAAAAAAACATTTTACATGTTTTCTAGTGAGAAATTTTTCCTTCTAAAAGGAAATTTCTACACTGTAAATAGTCTCTTGACTTAGAGTAATTTTTTCTAGGTGTCTTTTATTCTTTGTATTTATTTTTTGTGATCTTTTTGCTCATTTGTTTGGTTTGGTTTTATTTTTTTTTAGAGATAGAACTGAGCAGTCACAAATAAAATATCTAGTGCTATGTTAATGATCTAACATCTCACCTGAAATGACCACACCATTCTGTGACTTCAGGTGGCTGGCTAGGAAAGAAACAATGCATCGTGTGTACTGTGTGCAGCTTCAAGATACATCTTGGGAGGTCTTTGTATCTTGCCATGAAATACAGCCTGTGAAAAAGACTAGAGCATGTGATTCTAACCTAGGGTTCCCTGGAGGTCACATAATTGCATTTCCTAATGTTCATAGTTTGGCTGAAAATTAATAGTTTTCATCAAAAAGTATTTTGGGCTTTCATTTCCTGCCAGAAACTTAGATATTATGCAGGGCAGCAGGAGAAAAATGGACAAGATTTGTTTTAGTTAAAAATTAAAAAAAAAAAAAAAAAAAAAAAAAGGTGTTTTAATTTTATGTCACTCAAGTATTACCATAGCATGATCCTTTGCTACGTCCTTAATAAATATTTTTGTTCACTTTATATCAAAAACATGGCAAAGCATTATATTCAAAACTTTAAAAGAAAGCAGAAGGTTGCTTACAGGGCTTAATAGTGAAACAGAAGAAGGATGCATATTTTACAAAGGTAAAACAGAGCAATTTCTGCCATGGCATTGCTGGAACTCTAAGACCAAGTTTGGAAAAGAATTTTTCTGGTAGGGGCTCAAGACGTATACACTCCTTTTCCAAAGAGCTTACAATCAAACGAGAAAACAATTTGCCAAGATTAAAATGAGTAGTATGTGCTGCCATGCAAAGTAGTCATTTCAGAAATTTTGACAATTGATGGTAAGATGTTGATCCCCGAAAGGAAAAGAAATGGAAAAAAAATAGGCTTCTTTTAAAACCAAGAAGGACTATTAGGTTATGCAACATTAAACATAGACACAAGCTCTGTGCCAAAGGCAAATCCCTGTTTCAGGTAATAAAGGTGCATTAACTGCTGGAGAGGGTGTTATGCAACTAACAGCCATAAGAAAATGTGATGAGCTGTAAATTTAATAAAAACTTTTAGATCGTTTTTACTGGATGCAGTGTCCTTAAATAGGTGTTGTAACACAGTTCTGAACTTGTCAGAGAGACATCTGAAACAAATTGTGACTTGTCCTTGTTTAATAGTAACAGGAAAATCATTACCATCTTTGTTCAGGATGTCCTGAATTCCCTGCAGGTTGACAATAGTTTTATTGTTCTTTCTCACTCTTGATTCTTAATACACTAAGGAAAATATTTGGATTAAAAATGACATGACATCGTATTTCCAAGTTTTCTCAGTTTTTTTTTTCTCTTATCTTATAATTTACTAAAAAGGAAAGAGTGTTCCCATTATTTTACTGTCCTTTTTTTTAAGCCTTTCTTCTTAGGTTCACTCAACTTTTCTTTCTTTCTATTTGATACATGTGGCTGGAGATAAACTTTCATCAAGACGAATTTTCTAATCTCAGTAAAAAAATTTCCCCTCCCTAAAAAGTTAGTTGAATTATTGCTGTAGAAGCAATCCTACAAGATCCTGGGCACTGCATTTCTCATTGGGAGAATCTATTTTTAACACGGACTTGTATTAAAAGTTGATTTCTGTAGACATTCTGAGGAGAAAACCAGGCCTAGACTTATCTCAGAATCACAGAGTGGTTGAGTTTGAAAGGGACTTCTGAGGATCATCTGGTCTAAATCCACTGCTCAAGCAAGGTCACCTAGACCCAGTTGCCCAGGCCTGCGTTCTGACACTTTTTGAATATCTCCTTCCCAGGTACAGGACTTTTCACTTCTCCTTTTTGAACTGCATGAGATTCCTGTCTACTCTTTCTACAGACAGCACCTGAATGCCGCTTTTTGCTTGAGAAAGTTTTAATCATGGCAATTCTACAGACTGAGCTCTTCTGATTATTCATAGAACATGTAAAGAACATGGACAAATTTACCCTACCATGAAATACAACCACAAGGCTCCAGGAGCTGTTGAAGTGAAGGCAGAGAGCTCTATGGACCACATATTATGATACCTATTGTTATTCTGAGTACAAAGCAATGAAAAGCCCATCAAATCAATTATTCTTCAGGTCTGCAAGTTTTATTTCCCTGTATAATCAATGTAGAGAAAAAACTTTAATACTACAACAAATATAATAACTATAATTCCTTCACAGATATGACTATCTCACATATAGGAGATGGTTTGAAGATATTTTAGTGTTTTCACTGCAAGACAATATATAGAATCTGATGATTTTTAATTATTGATCTTTACCCAGTCTTGTGCTGTTTTCTGAAGGAAACAACAAATTCCTGCTGAATTATAAGCCAATGAGAGATGTACTGTTTGGGGTATGTTTTCTTGTCCTTGGGAGTTTGTTGTTGGTTTGGGTTTTTTTAATACTTAGGAATTTCATAGAAGCCTATTCGAACCTGTTTCACATATGAATTCCCTAATGGGCCCTGGATTCTTGACATATAAAATCCTGGAGGAATGTTTCTGAAAATATTCTGAAGATATTTGTTTCCTTGTAAATGAATATTGACTTCAGACTTCTTCATGTATTTGATTTCTTGTTTCATTAAGCTATTTTTAAATATCTGCTAAAAAATTTTATCTGAAACTTCGAATAATGCTGAACAAAAACTACTGTGGCCCTTTCTCAGTCTTGGAAATGGAATTTAATGAGAATTGTATAAAATTAATTTATATAGAGACTTAAATTCGGTCCAAGGGTCTTAAAATTCCTTTGCTGGGCTAAAAATTTCCTGCAAGGAAGGTGGAATCTATTAAGTAAAATATTCTTCCACACAAAAAGGGACAGAACTTAAAAGTTTCAGAGAAACACACTAAATATGATTCCTAGTAATTTTTTGTTACGTGTATGCACAGATACCCCCAAAACATACAATTACTGAAAACTTTGTTCAACATTGTTAAAATGTCAAAAATGTAACACAGAAAATAATAAAACCAATATAAACTGTTGGGAGAGACTGAAATGTAGTGGCTAATGGCTTAAATATTGTTCTGAAGGATTTTTTGCAGATTATGGCAAAACTGCGTAAAGGATCCATGGAGTGGTAATGTTTCCTACTTAATCTGTCTCTGTCACTCTCTTTCTCTTCCCCCCTCATATTTTTTAAAATAGGTAATTTTTTTTGTCTGACTCTCCAACCGGCTGTATGGCTGTTGTTGGAGAAAAAGTCAACTTTTTCAAGAAGTCAACTAGAGACAGAATTAGCTTTTGTGCCAAAAAACAAACATTTGGTAAAGTTAAAAAGCATTGAAACCATATGAAATATTGGACATCTTTTGGTAATAACAGAGGAGGAGATTTTTATATCTGGTCCTTCCTTGTGGAACTCACCTTAGACAGTTCTCTTTCCTGATGAAGTCAGGCAGGGAGCAGAGGTAAGAGGACATACACTTGTTTTGTCCTAGTCACTGTGTTAAACACAGCTGGTGCAGGGTGGTGCTGTAACTTGCTGTGGATAGAGGTGAAAAGTGGAGGGAGCTCCCTTGCTCATAGGAGAGAGTTCTACTCCATAAGTCCCACGGCTTAAGTGTTACTTCTTTTTCTGAGCTGTGACTAAAAGTACAAATTGGTACAAAATGTAGCATAACTGAAGAAATCTGAAGTGATGGACAGTTTTATCATGTATATCAGAACTGTCTTGAGTCTCCAGCTACAAAAAATTTGAATTCAGCTTTTGGGGGAATGGACTGGTATATCTTGAAATTTAATTTGCACTGCCTAGAAATTTGTAGGGTCTATATAATACTATGTCTGATCCTAGAAAATCTGTTTCTTTTGTGGCAGAAGCATACTGGTGCACTCAATCATACTTGAACCTGAAGATCTGGGACAGCCTTAGCAGCAAAAAAGCAAAAGAGAAACATGACACGAGGTCAATTCTGACAGCTTAAAACTGTGGTATCTGAAAAACCAGTGAGATCATATGATTTCTCAGAACATGCAATGGATTATAGGAGAATACAGCCTGCAGGCACACTCTTTGGATATATGCCCAAGACAGACAACAGCATATGTTCAAGCACAGGGACATCAGAGTAGTGGAATAGAAAATAGCTCTGTGCTTATCAAGAGATGTGGGAAAGCAGACAGGGGCCTGTTTTCCCTGGAGGTATTTCCAGGGACTGGTGTTTGTTGCTAGGTGTTACTGGTGTTTGGTACTAGGCTTCTTATGCCTTTTACACGTGGAATGGAATATACAAGAGGAATGTTGGATCACTTTCAAGCAGCAAGTACTCCCATACAGTAAACATTGAGAAATGTTAAGGGCTAATAAATTCTCTCAATGGATCAGCACAAAATGGTAGGATTTGTGGTCATGTAATTGATCCATTTGAGGAAATGCTTTGTGACTAATGGCCCTCAAACACCTACATCCATCTGTGCATTGCAGTTGTTGATGTTACTTATCTAATTGTGTAGGATGGAAAACCCAATTTTTTTAAGATATGCTGAGGGATCTCCCTTTCGCTTTGTATTTGAATTTCTTGTTTAGGTGTAAATCTTTACTCAGCAGAAACATGAGAATGTCCATAAGAGAAATATTGATGGATTTTCTTTTCAGTTTTATACTCTTTAAGAGCAGTATTTTAGCCAAACAGCTATCTGGTCTCTTCCTCCTGCACTCAAACACATAAAACTTAGTGTTGATAAAGCAATGCATTAATATTCTCAAAACGATAGACTTGCAAAAGGAGTTAGGCAACACCTATAGCATAATACAGGGCAAAAATTCTGCTTCTGGTACAAAGGTAGAGCTACATGTCTGAGAGAAGGTTTCTCAATGATTGGTAATCCAAAAAGCAAATCATCTTCAGCTACAAATTCTCATGTACAGACTGTTTCTTAGCTCTGTCTAAAATTAAATATCTGCACTAGGGGAAAATGTCTCCTCCTTTTTGGAAAGAACAATTAGTTGTCTCTGTATGCCTCACTGTATTACTCTTTGAACATTCCACAGGTTTTGTAGGCCAGAGGAGGAAGCAGTCAAGCACGGATTTCAAGATTTCAGTCATTCAAATAGGATGTAGACTTGGTATTTTTGATCTAGGATTCTGAACCAAGTTTATAATATACTGTCAATGTACTTGCTGTCCATAAGCCACCAATTGTGCACAGTGCCTAAAATCTCCCTAGTAGGAGATAAAACCTTCTTTTGGGGATGACAGCCCACACATATGCTTTGAGCAATCCAAATTCAATTACTCAGTGATGTGATCCAAATTCACATTTCCCACCTCACCTAAAAAAGATCTTTAGCTACAGGAACTGCTAAGAAGCTCTGCAGGATGTACACTTAACCCAATCTGTTAAAGTGCTCTACTTGTGTGGCATAATTAAAAAGACTTGTGAGCCTGTCTCTCAAACTAAACAAAAGCTTGGAGTGCTTATCTGGAACTCTCTTTACAGAGAGTACAGAGGTACTGGGCTCTGAGCTAGGAGGGTAAAAATATACATAAAGTGCTGTTCATACTTTTTATGTTTTCCTTCAATATTTCCTAAAAAAGATTGTGCTATACATAGCTGAAAATAACTGGTGTTTTTTATTACCACTATCAGTGAATATATTGTTTGCTATGTGCATTCAATGAGTTCATCAATAAAGCAAGCTGAACAGAATTCAGACTAATTTTGAGGTGGCTGTTGTGAAATTCAAGATGATGGAAGAAAAGAGTAATATAAATTTATCAATTGTCAGGGTGAAAGGAATACACTAACAAAAAGAGAAGTTTTTCTTCCCCTGCCACACTGGACCCCTTTTCTACTGCTTAGCAACGGATAAGATGCCACTTATTTTGAGACAGGAAACAGAAACAGCAAGAAAGCTGCACACAAAGCTGGTATCACTGCAAGTGTCCTGTACAGCTCTTTGGTGCACGGAGATTTGGCCTATAATGAAGTTATTTGCATTCACATCCAGGCCCGGCTGTGTGGACATCAGTCCAGACTCTGGGAGCTGTTGTTTCACTGAGTCAAAAGAAATTTGCACATGAAAGCCACATCCGCATTACTTAACGCTGCAGCTCACTCAGGATTGCCTTCCTCTTAGACCAAAGCAAATCTAAACGTATGATTAAATCTTCAGAGGGTTTATTTTATTTCTTGTGGATAGCTGCTAGACCCAAGAAATGGCGAGCAAACTGCACAAAAAGAATTTGAGGGGTTACCCACTCTGAATCTCATCTGCCTTACAGTAGAGCCACATAACTGCAGAATTTTTTCAAATCTCCCCAGCCAGCTTTTCTGCCAGTTGGCAAGGTGAAGGCATTCATCTTTTCAATATCTCCATGCCTTTCCAATTTAACTGCAAACTTTATTCTCATGTGTAACTAAGATTGAAAGGAACAGGCATGTCTGATGTTAAATATTGATTGCATTAAATTGAAAAAAACTACAAGTTTTGTCACTATCAGATTGATAATCCAAGATTAAAAGTTATACTAGAAGTTAACTCTAGACTATAACATACATAAGGCTAACTAGGCACATGGTCAATTCTTTTTCCATCAGCACAGATGACAAAGAACCATTTATGATTTCTCAGTTAAAAAATACAGTAGCGATTCTCCACAGTGATACAATAATTTGCACTTGATGTGGAGGTCAACCTGCCACCACTGTATTTCTGATGTAAATTTATTTTCTCTCTCAAATAAATAAATAAATAAATAAATAAATAAATAAATAAATAAATAAATAAATAAAATATAGAAGAAAAATTCTCAGTGTTACTAATATCTCGGGAATTTAGTCTCAAAGTCTTTGGCTTATTCACTAAACAGTTACAGCCCCAGCACTGACAGTGCAAATTCCTTTACAGTATCCTGTTAATGCACTTCAATCCTGACCTGAAAGAACCTTTATGGCTGACAGGATAGTTTAATTTTCATGTCCATTCAATCTTTGGCCTCTGCATTAAGACTGCCAACAGGGGTGCAAATTAACACCAATTATTCTGATGTTTTATGTACTGGGCTGAGAGCAGCAACTCATTTTACATAGGCCATCACCCGGCTGTCAGATGTTAATGACTTTTGGTTACTTCTGTCCTGCTTCAGATTCATCTGAGTAGCTCAGAGTTGAAAGGATCTCTGTTTCATTAATAAGAAACTGACCTGTACAACCCTCTTATCATTCCCTTTCACAAATTCAAGTGTAAATGTTTATTTTCCCATTAAATAATAACAAAAACCTATCCTGCTGCAAACTCAGTGGATCTATGCCAGTACAGAATTTAACCTAGTCATGTCAGTTGCTTTGGGCATGAGCAGAATATTGCCCCTCAAACCTGGTCAAATAAAGGGATATAAATGTGTATATGTTCATAATTTTAGTTCATTATATGTTCAAATGTTTTATTCTGAACATTTGTCATTTAAAAAACACTAGTATAACAGCAGAATATCATGCCATTATTTCTTAGGATGGAGGAATAATAAAAGCATTTGTTAGCAAACAATTTATTTATTCCACATTCACTAAGGAAATTACTGGTTCATGATATTCTTTGCTAACACTATTCAGTCAGCGCTGTGTTGTGTGGATATACCTTTCCTGCACCTTTGAGAGCATCCATGGCTTCAAGATGCCCTTTCCTTATAACCACAATTGACAAGGATGACCTGTGTCCAGAATATCTCTGAAGAAGCTGATAGAAGTGCAGTTTTGTGGGCCATCATTTCTGCGATTTTCTTCCTTCAGTTATGTGGCAGAGGCTGAGTTTTGCAGTCTGAAAACTTATTATCTAATAAAGTTAGGATACCTGTTGAGCACAATGTCAAAGTATGGGAATGATGAGTAACAGTACAGAATGTACAGCACTGCGCAGCATTCAGCCATATAAAAGTCAAAGCAAAGAAAGAAGATGAAGAGGTTCCTAAAGGCACTGTACATTCACTTGGGGCTTCCTTACCTTCAAAATGTTCTATTATTTTAGGATTTTAGGAAGGTAAGCAATATGTGCATTGACAGTGAGGACCTAGTTGGGAGAAAATGGCCAAGCTCAGTGACTGTATGTACTGAGCTTCTTTACTCCAGAGAAGTCTAGAGACAGACACTGCAACAGTCTAAGTATTAAAAGGAGCTTAATCTGCTTGCTATACCTATGGTTGAGACGGGGAGAAATAGGACTTCAAACTGAAGAGAAAGTTGCTTTATACTTCCGAAGACTCTCTCAGGAGGCATTTTTAAGAATACTTTAGAAAGGCTGTATCAGGCAGGTAGGGAAACACCCTAGATGAATTAAATGTAGATTCAGTTACCTGCCTTAGAAAGTAAGAGGTAGCAAGATAATATTTTGACTTGCCGAAATTCCATTATTTTGTCAGCTGACTATAAATGAGGTAAGATAACATTGCTTACAGTATTATTTGTCTGCAGACAGTGTTTTACATCCAGCTGCATAACACAGCTCTTTAAGCCCATGTTCTAACTTAAATGTAGTCTCTAGAGAAGATTACCTTGTAGAACAAACAGGATTTGCCTCTAAGTTTGAGGTGCTTATTTCCAGAACTTATTGAGTTGAATGTGGGTGTGCCACAGGAGCCACGACTACTTGCCTCTTTCAAAGCCTCCCAGAAAATTGCTGTGGTTGGTATCTTTGGGGCATGTGTTACTCAATAGATTTGGGCTGAAGGGATACCCACCAGGATGAAAATTTTAAAACACTTTGATATTCATCTTACATTCATATCTGGGGAGAAAGGCTTAAAGTGATGCTGGTGGGCACTAACCTTGATACGCCATATTAAACCTTAAGAACTGATGGTGGTCTCTTCATATCCCACCTCATGCAGAAGATAGTCCTCAGGATTAAAAATTTGCACTAAAAATGGGTGAATGTGGTTGAGATTCCACATAGTAAATTTGCTTGGCACTAATGCAGTATCTGCAGTAACTACAGGACATGTTTGAAAACAAGCAAATGCTGAAATGTTTTAACTGCCTCTCTGAATAATTTAGATTTTATTAAATGAGGTATGTGGGCAAAATAATTACCATAGGGTTATTCAAATCTTATTTATTGAAGATTAACTGTCCCATAGATGATAATTAAAGTTTTGTGAAACAAATAATAATAGTGGCATAACAGTTTTTATACACACACACCCNCACCCACCCCCAGCCTTGCTCTGCACCAAAGCACTTAAGGCTGCAGAAGAATGCAGCATACAATTTTGCAGTGAATAGAAACCAAGAAAGAAAATATGAAAAAAATTGACTGTTACATTTCAGGCATTAAAATGTGTTCTGCTATCCTTGGTCCTTTTTTTCTCCTGCAGCTTTTTAAGACTTTGAAGAAAGTATTGTAAGAAAAACTTAATGAATGTTATGGTGCTGCCCAGTGAGGTACTGGAATATAGTTGTAGAATTTGTGATATCACTGGTAGCACTCTTGGCGACAGCTCCACAACTGTGACACGAGCCTCCTGACTTGCTCTAGAATAAGAAGAGGTGATAGAAGCCCTTTTCACTGTTTTCAGCACTTTGGACTTCAAAGTATAAGGTTTAGTTATGGGGCCACCTTAAGCAGATACAATGCAAAGGTATGTTGCATTAACAATATGGCACAATATAGTTATTTGCAAAAATATAATTAGTATTCAGCCTGATGCTCTCCACTGTCTTCTTCATATAAGTACCTTTCCAAATGTGGGTGTAGTAATTTTTTATGCTGCTATTCCTCACAAGTATAATAATGCACATCACAGCAAAAAGTAATTCAGCACTCCTTGACATGCTTCTAAAGAAAATGGGGACACTAAAAATCATGACTCCATCATGTGAAAGGGCTGCTTATCTAGAAACAAAGCACTGTGGGCGTTGAATTTTCACATGCAGCAGGAGGGGGCAATATGGATATTGCAAACTCTTTTTAACCTAAGACGTCAAGTTTATAATTAGTAATTGTTTGTTTGTATTGAAATGGGATCTGAGCATTTCCAAGTCAAAGAGCTTCTTTTAGCTACTGGGTGGGGTAAGAGTACAAGAAAGCTCTTGCCCAAAGAGTAAAAGAGAGTAAACATTAAACAGTAGAAAACATTTAAATAGTAAGAGCAGAAAGTGCCACTAAAAAATTAATTCCAGTTTTCTTATTTCTTTGCTGCAGCCACAACTAGAATTTGTCCCTAATAAACTCACTCATCTCTATCCTGAATCCATGCCAACCCAGAAATCAGTTTTTATGATTTTTTAGTACTTTTAATGATGCATGCTTTCGCATGCATTTTAGAGCCAGATATAATTATCATCTGGATTTTTCCATTTAAAAAATTTGTTTTGAATATTTAAGCATACTGACTATTTTATAGGCTTAGAGAGTCTTATCTGGATCTCTAAATGTTCTTTCCTTTGTTTTTGAGTTTTCAGCAATAAATCCAATAAATCTGTTAGGTCTTTCCTTCCAAAGCTTCTTTAGTAAAATAAATAATTATTAAGATCAAGGTTAACCAGCAAATTTCGTGCAGCTGTATGAATATGAAGCTTTTGTGAAAGTTTTACAGCATGAATCATTGTTTAAACTCTTTGTTCAGAGACTGGGAAATACTTTTTCAAGATGGATGAAGTATGGCAGACAGCTGAGAGCTGGAGTTAAAGCATATGTGTTGGAGGGTAATGATGCTTTACCAGAATGAGGCCTCTTCAGGGTTTTTTGGTAATATAAGCAAAGCAATTACACTGTTAGACTTCATTTTTTCACAGAGTTAAAAGGCATTGGAAGCAACAGTGTTAGGGATAGTCAATAAAAAAGTGAGAATTATCACTATCTATCAGAAAATTCCGAGGTTTTTTTCCTTCTTTAGGCTTGCTGCAATAAGTACATGTGATATAGAGAAGCCCACTATATAGCAATAATAAGACGATATTTACTTATTGTAGCAACAACTGGAAAACTGTTGTAATGGATTACACGAAGAATTCAGAAGGAATTTGCAAGAGTACCTAACAAGAAGTAAATCTAATAGCCCATCCAGAACTGGTCCATAGAAATTTCAGAATTTTAACTGAGGTTTAACTCCAGCCAGTGACCGTGAATGTTTTCCCTTTTGCAGCTATGCAAGATGCTGATATGGAGATAATGATACAGATTCAGTACCCTGTTTATTATTGTGTTGGGGCTGGCTGAGATGGAATTAATTTTCCCCACAGCCCTCACAGTGCTGTGCTCTGCATTGGTAGCTGGAAAGGTGTTGATGACACACCAGGGTTTTGGCGACTGGTCAGCTGTGCTTACATAGCATCAAGGCTGTCTCTCCAACATTCTTTCCTCTACCAACACCCTGGGTGTGAGCAAGATCTTGGGAGAAGGCATAGCCAGCACAGCTGACCCAAAAGGACCAAAGGGATCTTCCAAAGCGCATGACTTCAGTTCATGTATAAAAATGAAGGAAAAGGAAGAAGAGGGAGGGGATTATTTACTGTGGTCAGTGTTTGTCATCCAGAGCAACTGCTACACATATTGAAACCCTGCTTCCCAGGAAGGAGATGGACATGGGCCTAATGATGAGAAGTAGAGAATATTTTGTTTTCCTATGCTTCCATGCGCAAACATCTGCTTTTGCTTTATTAAACTGCCTTTAGCTTGACCCAAAGGTTTTGATTTTTTTCCTTTTTCCATCTTATTTTCTCTAGCCCACCATTCTAAGGAGGAGGGGAGTCATAGAAAAGCGTGGTGTGCACCTGGAATACAGCCAAGGTCAATATTTATTAAGCTAAAAAATAATACACTATTTTTATTACTTTGCATATTGGGGAAAATAAATTAAGGCATGTTCAGATTCCTAGGACTTTAACTATACTGAAGATTATGATAAAGAGTATATTTGCAAAATAAAAATTATCAGGATTTTTTTTGTGTTTATGATTTCTTTTTAGGCAAAAAAATTATAGGGCCCTGTATGTCAGCTGAACTCCAGGTAGATTATTCAAGTTCTATTTCATTTCAGAAGCCTTGTGCCCAAGATGTTAACATGGCAACTTGCTGAAAAGTGGACTTTGACACTGAAGAGACAGAAATCTCTTTTACTTTTTTATTTTCTTTCAGTAAGAATAAAGTCTCTGTTACTTTTGTTGTTTACTTTGTTTTAAGCTAATACTTCCTCACACCATAGGAACATCTGAAAAAAATTTCAGGGGAAACTAAAAATGATTTAAAAAGTGTCTGGCTCAAAAACTAGTTTTAATGTGTGTAATTTAGAAATTCAAGAGGAAAAATGTGTAAAGATGTTTCCCTTTTACACAACTGTGAAGTGTTTGAATGAGTGTATGAATATGCTGTAGCACAGTGTCCAAAAACTGAGTAATGGCACCACCTGGACGCTCAAGGCTGACTCATGTGTATGGCATTTCTTGCTTCCATTGGAAGGAACGCATCTCTCTTAAGTACAGAAAGTACTGTTTCTGACTCAGGAAGGGAATGACATTGCCTTGACCTATTATCCAGCTGCCCAGAGAGTAGTTCACACACAGGTCTGAGACTGTTCTCCCAACCAAAAGGAAGCTTTAGATGAATTGCTCATTCATCATTCCAACATCATTAAATCAAGCTCTTCCTCTGTGTTGTTGCTTTGTTACTCCTCAGTACTAGCAAAGAAGCCAAGCTTAGCTAAGGCTAAGACAAACAAGATAACTCTGTACTCCAACCTGTTGTTCAGTTAGCTTTCAATACTTATCTGTCTTATGGTAAGATCCTGGCTGGAGAAAGATGAATAGAGCATGTGTTAAATTTTAAGGCTTATGTGTCCGTCTCACACTGAAAGGGATCTGTGCGATCTTTTTCCCTTCTGCTCTGTTTTATCTAGTACCTTTTTTCTCATGCACAAGAACTCAGGATATAATCAATCCACATACTAAAAAAAGTACATAGAAAGAAGAGATGCTCAAAAAACCCCACTCCAAAACAGTAACACAAAAAACCCAAGTGTTCTATAATCTATGCAGAAAAGCAAGGCCTCTATATGTACAACTGTAGGTCTCAACATTCACACCAAAGAGATGACTCTGTCTTGTAATTTTTTTCCTCCAAAACTGAGCAGAATCAATTAATGAAGAAGGGGTTTTAGGAGGTGAGCTGAAAATCTCGTGGATAGTGTAATAAAAATGCAGTAAGCTATTCATGTGCTGTAGATTTGAACATTTGGACATTTATTTGAGATATATATTAACTTAAAAATGAAATGGAATATTTGGGTTTATTTTTTTCTGGTCTATCTGGCTCATAAACATCTCAAAGGGTTTCATTGCTTATATAAATTTTGTTTTCTACTCCTGGCTAATATCAAGTTTCACAACGTCAAACAAGAACAAAAAACCCCTACGACACTCAAGATGTAAAAAGTTCCTTCAAGTAATGAACAGAATTTTGTACTTTCTCTTTTTCTTTGGAAATCATTACTTTCTTCTTTTTTTTCTCTTCTTTAAAGAATTGATTGCCTCAGCTACTGTGTCAGTATGCAATATGTATTTTCTTTTTGCAAACTGATTTAACGTAATTTTCAGTTTTGAGAAAATAGAAGGTACGAATGTCCATTAACACACTTCAATCATCATTCAGGTTGGTGCTGAGGGATGGCAATTTCACCTGCAGCAATACAGCATGTCTGAGCTTTTTTTTTTACCGAAATAGGAATCAAATATAATTTTCATGATATAGAAAGAAATTTTTTCTCAGCTATTGTAGAAGGTTATTCCCTTTATATATATTGACTATCTGTGATTCATGTGAATAGGTTTTTTATGGTTCATAATTAGATTGAGAAGATATGTCTCTGAATGTCTAATTAAAAGGAATAGATATTTGCACATTGGATCATAAATGACCTATCAGCATCATCTTGGGTTTTTCCCACAGAAGCAATTCTATGACAGTAAAACCTCTTTAGATATTCATGGTGTTTCCATCTTTGTGGTTCTGCTATTCTGGGACACAATGGTTAAATTGAATATCTGAATACTGTTTCCAAGCAAAGAAAGCAGGACGAAATAACTCTAATATATCATCCTAAATCAGAAGAACTGGTGGTCCTTTTTTACCTTGCAACCTATGAAACTAAAAAAACTTGGAGTTGGAGGATCTTTTTTTCTTGTTCCCTTTTTTCTTTAAAAACCATGATTTTATTTTTCTGACTTCTCCTGTTCACTTTTCATTGCCTAGATTTTATTTACATCACTCCAGCCTTCTTCTACACATTTCCACTTCACTTTTTGTCAAAATGTTCCCTAAGCTTCTGTCCTCTTTATCTATGAATGTATGACCTTAGCATGTCCCTCCATTTCTTTTTATCTCTAATAATTCCATACAATTCTTTTGTAGATGATTCACTTACTTTTCGTTCTCCAAAATAATCTATTTTTTCTGGTTCCCTTATATTGATTTTCTCACATTTGTGATCCGAAAGAAGGAATTTTCTCCTTACGTTATGTACAAAGTCTCAAGACTTACAAAATGTCTGTTGGAAATTGTTATCCTCTTCTTTCTACTCGTTTTCCTTTCTCTCATCCAGATCATCATCTAGTTAAAAATGTCTTTGGACATTTGTGCATAAACCATTACGTCATCTGTTTTCTGCCAGGTAATCTTCTAATTACATCTTCCTTCACATCCATCCACTCCAGTTATTACATGTCACCTACACAATACTCTGTCTCTAGAAGTTTTCCTCAAGAATTTTTCTATCAGATTTCATGTACTGCTGTCTTTCAGTTGTATGCAGGGAGAAAGAAGTTCATGAGTTGTATTGTATGACAGGAACACAAATCAGACTTAGAAAAGGAAAGTGTTCTTATAATTCTTACTCCCCTTCCTGGTTATTAGCAGACTGGGATTGTTACAGACAATGTCGAACAGGACCGGAGGGAAGATGTAATAATATCTTCAGGGGCTCATTTGGGGAAAGCAAGATCTCTCCTTCAGCAAACTCAGAGTTCAGCCAACCTTCCAGATTATGAAGCTTCAATATCTCACAAAGGAATAAGAAATATCGTTTTTGGAAGACTGAATTCTGTGGTTGTGAGAGGCAGAAGAACTAAAATAGACTGCTTCAGTAAGTGTGTTTCATCATGATCTTTCAGGCACACAAAATTAAGCCTCCTTCTCCCAGTAGAAAGGTATAGCCAGCTTGGGAAAAAAAAAGAAAAGAAAAAAAAGGAAAAAAAAAAA